>CM038673.1:509549900-510051724 GCA_021605145.1 Aegilops bicornis
TCTGAAGACCAATGGGTCAAAAAAGGGGATATCCTCTTCTTCGGCTACACCAACTAATGTAGTAGATTGCTTATGTGCGTAGTCCCCAGGATATGATTTATTACTTCTCTGAAAAATATTTCCCTGCTCATAAGAAACAAGCAGCCTTACATGAAATATTTAACTTTGTGCAAACTAAAGAAGAGAGTCTCCCACAAGCTTGGGGGAGGCTTTGCCAATTACTTAATGCTTTGCCTGATCATCCTCTTAAGAAAAATGAAATACTTGGTATCTTCTATAATGGACTAACCGATGCTTCTAGGGACTTTCTAGATAGTTGTGCTGGTTGTGTTTTCAGGGAACGAACTATTGGGCAAGCTGAAGAATTATTGAATAATATATTGAAAAATTATGATGATTGGACTCTTCCTGAACCACCGCCTAAACTCACTCAGAAGAAGAGGGTTATATTATATTTCAGTCCTGAAGATATGCAAGAGGCAAAGAAATCTATAAAGGAAAAAGTATTAAAGCTAAGGATGTTAAAAATTTACCTCCTATTGAAGAAATACATGGGCTTAATACACCACCACTGCCTAAGGTGGTAGAGGTAAATTCTTTGTGAAGTTCAATGATAATGATAACCCTCACAATATGCATCCTAGCCAATGCCTTTATGATTTTGAAAACTACATTAGTAAACACGATCACTTCAATGCAAATGTTATGAAACAATTAAGATATAATATAGATATGATTGCTCGCTTGAGTGACTTGTTATTTAGAACTCCAAATGATGTTAGAGGTGTTGGAAAACATGCTTCTATGGTTCAAACTCAGTTAGAACAAGTTGCTAAATCTCAAAGAGAATTGCTTGATGAAATGAATAATAATATACATGACTTTGCTATTAGAGGAGGTAAAATGACTCATGAACCACTTTATCCTCAGGGACACCCAAAAAGAATTGAACAAGATTCACAAGAGTTAACACTAGTGCACCTAGTCCTTATAAAAAGAAAAAGAAGAAGAAAAATGATAGGAATTTGCATGCTTCTAGTGAACCTGAAATAGAAAAACCTCCTGATAATGATAATGAAACTTCTATCTCGATCTTTGAAACTCAATCTGGTAATGAACACTCATCTAGTGATAATGAAAAATATAATGATGAGGTTCATGAAGACACTCAAACAAATAATAAAGAACCAGATAATGATGTTGAGATAGAACCACCTGTTGATCTTGATAACCCACAACCTAAGAATAAAAGATATGATAAAAGAGACTTTGTGGCTAGAAAACACGGTAAAGAAAGAGAACCGTGGGTTCAAAAACCTATGCCTTTTCCACCCAAGTCAACTAAAAAGAATGATGATGAAGAATTTGAACGCTTTCTTTGAAATCTGAGGCCGATCTTTTTAAGTACTAAACAGATATCTTGAATATGCCTTGAGGAGTCCTGGATTAGGGGTGTCCGGATAACGGACTATAGCCTTTGGCGGACTCACGGACTTTGAGGATACAAGATTGAAGACTTCGTCCCGTGTCCGGATGGGACTTTCCTTGGCGTGGAAGGCAAGCTTGGCGTCTGGATATGTAGATTTCATACCATTGTAAACGACTCTGTGTAACCCTAACCCTATTTGGTGCCTATATAAACCGGAGGGTTTTAGTCCATAGGACGAACAACAATCATACCATAGGCTAGCTTCTAGGGTTTAGCCTCTCTGATCTCGTGGTAGATCTACTCTTGTACTACCCATATCATCAATATCAATCAAGCAGGAGTAGGGTTTTACCTCCATCGAGAGGGCCCGAACCTGGGTAAAAACATCGTGCCCCTTGTCTCCTGTTACCATCCGCCTAGACGCACAGTTCGGGACCCCCTACCCCAGATCTGCCGGTTTTGACACCGACATTGGTGCTTCCATTGAGAGTTCCTCTTTGTCGTCATCTTTAGGCCCGATGGCTCCTCCGATCATCAATAACGATGCGCTCCAGGGTGAGACTTTTCTCCCCGGACAGATCTTCGTATTCGGCGGCTTTGCACTGCGGGTCAATTCGCTTGGCCATCTGGAGCAGATTGAAAGCTACGCCCCTGGCCATCAGGTCAGATTTGGAAGTTTGAACTACACGACTGACATCCGCGGAGACTTGATCTTCGACGGGTTCGAGCCACAGCCAAGCGCGCCGCACTGTCACGAGTGGCATGATCTAGCTCTGCCGCCGAACAGTGTCCTGGAGGCCGCACTAGTGTCCTCTCCGACCTTTAGCTCGGAGCCGACTGCGCCGATCGAGGACGGGTGGCTGGACACCGCCTCGGGGGCTGCGATCTCTACGGCGATTGAGCCGTACACCTACCCCGTCTTTTGCGAAGCTCGTGACTCCGAGGTACCGGAATCCTCTCTGGACTCCGAGCCTTCCGCACCCCCGCTAATCGAATCCGATTGGGCGCCGATCATGGAATTCACTACCGCGGACATCTTTCAGCACTCGCCCTTTGGCGACATCCTTTCAATAAAGTCTCTCTCTTTATCAGGAGAGCCCTGGCCGGATTATGGTCAGGAAAGTTGGGATGCGGACGACGAAGAAATTCAAAACCCACCCACCACCCACTACATAGCCACTGTCGATGATTTAACCGACATGCTCGACTTCGACTCCGAAGACATCGACGGTATAGACGACGATGTAGAGGACGAGCATGAACCAACGCCTATAGGGAACTGGAGAACCACCTCATCTCACGATGTATACATGGTGGACACACCTAAAGGAAGCGACGAGGAGGAACAACGGGACGCTACAAAGGATCGCTCCCTCGAAAAGCAGAAAAAACGGCGACGTAAGCGCCGCTCAAAGTCCCACCTCGACAAAGACAACAGCCACACAGACCCAGCTATAGAGCAGGGTGAACCGGTGGACGACGAACATGCTATCGAGCAACAGTCAGAACAGGACAATCTGGATAAACAACCCGTCGGATTTGATGAGGAGGCCGTAGAGCCCCCACAATCAAAAAACAAGGAGGCCACCCGGTCGGATGGACGACCCCATGGCAAACAGAGAGCGGCAAACGGCACCGCACACAAGCCGGCACGCGATCCGCACAAGGATCCGCATCAAAAAGATGGCCCAGTTAGATCTATCTACGGGCCAAGAAAGCAAGCTATAGTAAGCAAGGCAACACATCAAGTATCCGAACATCATGGTACACCTAAATATAGGGGTGCCGCACACCCCCTATGTTTCGCCGATGAGGTGCTGGATCATGAATTTCCAACGGGATTCAAGCCCGTGAACATAGAGGCATACGACGGAGCAACAGACCCTGGAGTTTGGATTGAGGATTAGATCCTCCATATACACATGGCTAGAGGAGATGATCTCCACGCCATAAAATACTTACCCCTCAAGCTCAAAGGGCCAGCCCGGCATTGGCTTAAAAGCCTTCCCGAAAACACCATTGGAAGTTGGGAAGAGCTCGAGGATGCCTTTCGGGCAAATTTTCAAGGGACCTATGTCCGACCTCCGGATGCCGACGATTTAAGTCACATAGCTCAACAACCCGGAGAGTCAGCCCGGAAATTTTGGAACAGATTCCTTACTAAAAAGAACCAAATAGTCGACTGTCCGGACGCCGAAGCCTTAGCAGCTTTCAAACACAACGTCCGAGACGAATGGCTCGCCAGACACCTCGGCCAAGAAAAGCCAAGAACAATGGCCGCATTAACAAGCCTCATGACCCGCTTTTGCTCGGGAGAGGATAGCTGGCTAGCAAGATGCAGCACCAATGACCCAAGTACATCCAAGTCGGGGATGGAAAGCGGAAACCACGACGCAAAGCAAGGACCAAATACGGACCAAGGGAAACAGCCCGAAGAGCACGACATACCAACGCTGGATTCAAAAGCTCTCTCGAGAATCATAAAAGCTGCCCCTTAAGGATAACATGGACGAAGCTATCTAACTTAAACAAAATCTTGGACAAGATATGCCAAATCCACAAGACTCCGGGAAGCCTGCAAACCACACCCACAGAGATTGTTGGGTCTTCAAGCAGCCCGGCAAACTCAACACCGAACACAAGGGGCTTGGCACACCAAGCGAGGACGATGACGAACCCCAAAAGCAGAGCACCGGAAAACAAAAGAATTTCCCACAAGAAATCAAAACAGTGAACTCACTTCACGTGACAAAAGGGAAAAGTAAAGCGGCGCCCATAGAGGAACGCGCCGGACGGCCTATCCCGGACGAGTCATGCCACTGGTTGTTAAAACCAATCACCCTCGACCATTGGGATTACTCTAGAAGTATACGGAACGCAGGTTGGACTGCCTTGATATTAGATCCGATAATTGGCGGACTCCAATTTTCACAAGTCTTAATGGAATGGCGGCGATGATCTAAACCTGCTATATCGTGACACAATCCACAAAATGGGGATAGACCCAACCAAATTTCGCCATAGCAACACTTCCTTTCAAGGGGTAATGCCAAGCCCATATGCCCATTGTACGGGCTCTCATCTTGCTAGAAGTTGTGTTCGCTCACCCGACAACTTCCGCCGTGAAAAGTTAACCTTCCACCTCGCCCCATTTACAAGTAGCTATCAAGCACTATTGGGACGCGAAGCTTTCGCCCACTTTAACGCAATACCGCATTATGCATCTCTTACACTTAAAATGCCCGGTCCACGTGGCATCATCTCATTAAAGGGAAACATCGAGGGTTCCTCGAGTCCAGAAAATTGTGCGGAGGCCTTGACAGCCCCACAATAAACCGGCTTCACCAATACAAGCACTTAGACAGGTCGTCCGGACCGGACACGGCTGGACGAGTCCGGCGTAAACATACAAGGGCTCGCTAGACGCATACCCCCGTACAAGGGGCTCTGCGCATCCACAACAAGAGACAATAAATCTCAATTTTGTTCATTCTTTGAATTATACTTTGTTTATTTAGTATAACGTACATTTTCGCACGATCTTTTTCAACTAAGTTCCTCTCTTTTACAGATGAACACCGTGCTACACCCGTCCAGGATACGGCTGCTTGAGAGACACATGCGCAGACGTGCAGTAGGGACCCGTTGCAAGGATTCTTTTCAGATTAAGACCCTGCGTAAACCTTTTTCACTGTCTCTTGTTGATACACATCCCCCAGTTTCTTGCTATAACCGAGGAGGAGGCTGGCGTTTTGGCATAGGCCACGTTAGAATTTTGCACGTACCTGGACACCAGGGGCTTTTTTATCAAGGGCGATTGTTCGACCCGTTCTCATAAAGACCGAATACCTTAGGGAGTGTTCGGCGTCTCGAGTTAGGCCTTATATGCATCAGCTCCGAATCATGTATTTGGTCAAATGTTGGGTTTGCCCGGCTCCTGTGTTTTGCTGCCTTACGTTCCGCTCTATCGGCTAATGCGGCACCAGAGAACTACTGCGATTGTGCCCCGGTTCGCCGGGAGCACCTCGATGAGAAAGCCGAAAACTGACTATCATGATATAGCGTGAGACTGGTCAACCACTCGATGACCCGCTGGAATCTTTAGAATTCCTCTGCATTGACGAAGGGCCGTTTCACGACCAGGCACATACGCGCCCCAAATTCGGGTGAGCGGTGCCCCTAGGGGCTATATAGTAGCCCCAACCGTCAACTCCTATGGCTAAGTGAAAGTGATAAAGCATTATAGTCCGGTTGCCTAGTTGTTGCGCTATCACCACCTTTGTAGGACCAAGACGTTGGATCAAGTGTGAAAATGCGTTTTCTGCAAACACCCCCGCATTATATGCGTGGGGGCTGAAGCCAAAGACTGCCATCTTTCAAAGTTATATACACATATACATTAACGGCCGCACAGAGGTATTTTTAATTCTTGAAAGCGCAAGTATAAAAATCTTTTATATTCCATCAAAACATTGTTTCACAATAATACATGTTATTCGAACATAATATCCTTCGAGCAATCGCGTCTCTATTAAGCAGCGCCACTCAAGAACTTCACGAAAATAGTGCTCGGCAGTACTCGGCTTCCGTCCGAATCTTGGGATGCAACATCGGTGGCCTTCATCTCCGCCCAGTATGTCTTGACACGGGCAAGAGCCATCCGCGCACCCTCTATGCATCCTGACCGCCTCATTGCTTCGATATGCGGCACCGCACCAAGGAACTACGGCACCAAGCCAAAATAACTCTTCGGCTCGGGCCTTTTCAGCAACAAATGAGTCACGACATTCTTCATGGCAAGTCCGGACAACCTGTTCAGCTCCGCCCATTCGGCCAAACGATCGGTTATATCTCCGGCCTGACGTAGCTCCTCCTTTCATAGCTCTCATCGCAGAACGAGCATCCTTAGCCTCGGTGGTGGCCTTCTTCAGGTCCTCTTGCTCCGCTCGACCTTCTTTTTCAAGAAGCTCGCAGCAGTCGGCAGCATTCTTCAACTTCACGGCCATTTCGGACATTTCCTTTTTGCTTGGCGATGAGCCGCCTGTTCGCTTTTTAGCTCTTGACGCCTTTAAGGCAGCCGTCGATTTTCTGGCCTGCTCCTTGGTTCGGGCAAGCTTCGCCCGAAGATTCTCCATGGCAGCGGCACCATCTGCATCAAGCATACATGTTGTAAGGCACGGGCATCAAGCTCCCTTACTAGGTGTCCGCGGAGAAACTGCATACCTTGTGACTCGTCCAGCCGCTTATTGACAAGGGCGATGTCGACATCCGCCACGTCAAGTTGTCGCTTTAGTTCGGCAAATTCATCAGTCCGGCTAGCCACCGGACACCCCGCCACCTACATAGGAAGGGCGACATATTATATCTGGGATTATGATCCTCGGCACACTGTCATTTTTGACAACGCACCGAGTCTCAGGGGCTACTATCTACACAGGGCGCATCTTATATATGCGGAACCGTCAAAAGGTACATCATTGCACGTACCTCAAAACCCGTCAGTAAACTCCTGGCGGCCTCGTACAACCCGCTTTCTGCGGACGAAATCTTTTCAATCACCGTACCCATCAATGCACGGTGATCCTCTGAGATAGACACTCGCCCGAGCAAACACTTCAACTCCTCCGACCGTGCACCAGGAGGTGCCAGACTGGTCTGATGGCTTTTTTTAAAGGCCGGACACGGAGGGCTCTGGGGGGCCTACGACCGCCCTCCACCCCTGCCGGATTCGGGGAAACCCTCCGCGACGACACCTCAGGATCGTCCGCCTCGCTATGCGGTACGGCAGGGGGAGGCGTTCCGCTCTCCGTCATCTCCGGGCGAAGATCCCCCGAAGATGAGCTCTGCTGAGAAGGGTTGAGATCCAAACTACAAGGTAAAATTTCGGTCATCTTCAGAAATAAAACAGGGATGTCTTTTATTTTATAAACTCCCCTCTCTACTTACGCCTCGCTGGAGGGCTGATCTCCTTGGGGAAATAATGCGGCCGGGGCATCTTCCTGCAGACCCTCTGGCGAGGATTTCTTCCCGCGCTTTGAGGCCTTGGTCTCCGGATCTTCAGAGGCGGTCCTTTTCTCCCCTTGGATGGAGGGATTCTCGATCCCTCCTCGCCTTATAACCTCCTTCGCGGAGACAGTAGCTTCCTTGTTCCCCCCTTCGCCTTCTTCTAAAGGCGCAGCCTCCAGCATCTTGGTTAACATGGGATCCGGCGTGGTCTCAGGGAGGGGGGCCGGACACCTGATCAGTTTTTCTTTCGCTATCCACTCCTATTTAGGGGAATGCTCTTTTAAGGGCAAGTTTATGATAAATATACGGATAGTGTGTCCGGGTACGGGACTACTTACTTGAGCATCCGGGCGATGGCAGCTCAGACCTGCGTCCTCGGTCAAGTCCGGACACATTGCTTGTGATCCGAAGAACAGTTTGTACATCTCCACGGGCGTTGCGCCCATAAAATGTTGAAGAGCTCGTGGTCCCTCCGGATTGAACTCCCACAGGCGGAGGGGGCGACATTTGCAGGGCAGGATGCGACGAATCAACATGACCTGCGCTACTACGACCAGATTGATCTCTCTTTCTAGGAGGTCTCGAATACGACCCTGCAAAAAGGGCACGTCCTTGGACGGCCCCCAGTCAAGCCCTTTATTGACCCATGACGCCAGTTGCGGTGGAGGACCCGAGCGAAAGGCAGGTGGCGCCACCCATTTGGTGCCCCTGGGAGCTGTGATATAAAACCACTCTTGTTGCCATAGGCTGAGCTCCTCTTGAAAAGAGCCCTCGGGCCATGGAGCACCAGCATTCTTGCTTATAACCGCCCCTCTGCACTCTGCCTATTGCCCCCTGATCATCTTCGGCTCCACCTTGAAGGTCTTGAGCCATAATCCGAAGTGAGGGGTAATGCGGAGGAAGGCTTCGCATTACCCATTTACGATGGCGATGAGATGTGGAGGATGGACTGCGGATCCAAGTCGTGAATTTCCAGCCCGTAATAAACCATGAGCCCCCTCACAACGGGGTCCGTCGGGAAGCTTAGCCCTCGAAGGAAGTGAGGCCTTGAACACCACGCTTTCACCGGGCTTGGGAGTGGGAATAACCTGCCCTTGAGCAGGCAGCCTATCTGCGAGATTTCACCGGTTAGATACCGGCATCTCTTAGCTTTAGGACGTCTTCTTCCGTGACGGAGGAAGGCATCCACCGCCTTGGAGGTCGGAGCGGACATCATCGAAGGTCCGGCGCTGAATCTGGAGCTTTGGGTGTTGGAACTCGAAGCAAGGCGGATTCGATGGAGATTGATAAAAAGGAACGGGCCTTGGTCTCTTTATAAAGAGGTTGAATACGGGGAGCCCTCCGTGACCGCTTTGGGACTCGCCGATAGAGGAGGCGTGCCAGCGAACGCGATTGGGTTACCTACGCCCGTATTGATGAGAATCCAGAATAAGGGGACACGATCTACTGCTTTGACAAGGCGTGCCAAGGAAACCGCCTCGCTAAACGCTACCGAGGTTGGACAAAGAAAAGATTCGAATAAAGGCTTGGCTGTGGTGTGATGTCATGTCATGGAGTACGCCGCCAGATTGAACTTGTGTAAATATCATTCTCTCTACGGTGGTATGTGGAACTTATTTTGCAGAGCCGGACACTATCCTTGTGTTCAAAATCTTCTATGAAGTATTCGGAGGAGGAACCCGCCTTACATTGCCGAAGACAATATGCGCGCCGGACTCGTCGTCATTGAAGCCTGGTTCAGGGGCTACTGAGGGAGTCCTGGATTAGGGGGTGTCCGGATAACCGGACTATAGCCTTTGGCCAGACTCCTGGACTTTGAAGATACAAGATTGAAGACTTTGTCCCGTGTCCGGATGGGACTTTCCTTGGCTTGGAAGGCAAGCTTGGCGATACGGATATGTAGATCTCCTACCATTGTAACCGACTCTGTGTAACCCTAACCCTATTCGATGCCTATATAAACCGGAGGGTTTTAGTCCATAGGACGGACAACAATCATACCATAGGCTAGCTTCTAGGGTTTAGCCTCTCTAATTTCGTGGTAGATCTACTCTTGTACTACCCATATCATCAATATCAATCAAGCAGGAGTAGGGTTTTACCTCCATCGAGAGGGCCCGAACCTGGGTAAAAACATCGTGTCCCTTGTCCCCTGTTACCATCCGCCTAGACGCACAGTTCGGACCCCCTACCCGAGATCCGTCGGTTTTGACACCGACATGCCTCCTTATGCAAAGTATATGAAAGACATCATCACTAATAAGAGAAAAATACCGAAAGCTGAAATCTCCAATATGCTTGCTAATTATACTTTCAAAAATGGAGTACCTAAAAAACTTGGATATCCAGGAATACCAACTATACCTTGCTCCATCAAAAAGAATTATGTGAAAACTGCTTTGTGTGATTTAGGAGCTGGTGTTAATGTTATGCCTTTCTCTTTATATAAAAGACTTGATTGAATAAACTCACACCTACTGAAATATCTTTGCAAATGGCTGACAAATCAACTGCCATACCTATTGGTATTTGTGAGGATGTGCCCGTTGTTGTTACTAATGTTACTATTTTGACTGATTTTGTTATACTTGAGATGCCCGAGGACGAAACATGTTGATTATCCTTGGTAGACTCTTCTTGAATACTGCAGGAGCTGTTATTGATTGCAGTAAAAGCATGGTCACTTTTCATATCAATGGTAATGAGCATACGGTGCACTTTCCGAAGAAACAATTCCAAGTGAATGGTATTAATGTTATTGAAAAATCTCCGACAATCACTATTGGAAGTTTTCAAATACCTTTACCTACTGTCAAAAAGAAATATGAAATGCTTATTCTTGGGGACATTCATATCCCCATTGAGGTAACTTAGTGATTTACGAAAGTTCTTTAGTTTCATGCTAATCGAAAGTGGTTGTTAATAAGAGTTGATCAACCTTATTAATGGATCATTTTTTAGCAGTATGAATTTAGTAAGCACTACCTTCTGTCCCAACTTTTTATTCTCTGTTTTTATTAGTTAAATAAAATAAAATGCCATGTTTTGTCTGTTTTCTAAATTTCCCGTGCAATAAAAAAATGACCCAAAAAAAGTTCTCAGAATGCTCTGAATTTAATACGATTTTTTTCTGAATATATTGGAATTTCTGGTGCAAATAATATCAGAGGGAGGAGCACCAGGTGGGCACAACCCACCTGGGCGCGCCAGGACCCCCAGGCGTGCCCTGGTGGGTTGTGGTCCCCATGTGGGCCCCCTCACTTATCTCTTCATACCACATCATCACATACCTCCAGAAAAAAATCTCCATTGCTCTCTCTCCCGTGTTCTTGCTCTCAAACCAGCGGATTTCGATCTCTTTGCTCGAAGCTCCGTTTCCGAAAATGTTTCGGGGGATTGTTGCTTGGTATGTGACTCCACTGTTTGTCCAATTAGTTTTTGTTTTAATGGTTTATATTTTGAATAATTAGCTACTCTTGGTGCTACTATAAATGAGCTTGCATGTTGAATTCTTAGAGTTCTAAGTAGTTTGAATGCTTGCTATGGCCTCTATGTATCCCTATGAGTAGTTGCTATCAATTGTATGAAGTTTTGTCGATAAATTTTGTCACCTAAAATTTTTCAGAAAATTTTACGCGAACATGATGAACTTATTTGGAAGGAGTTCTTCGAGGAGGAGATCCTCGGGGGCATCTTCTAGCGATAGTTCTGCTCGCCGGTCTTATGTTGAACCAAGTGAAAGTTCCACAAGAGATGCCGCCACCAAAACATGTTTATGGCCTTGCAATGATTATATGGTGTGTGTGGGCATTAATGAGGAATTTGAGCAATATGTTCACAATGCCGGTCTCGGTCCCTACATTTCAGATAAGTGCGAACAACGCCATATTCTCACTGAATCATTTGTCAAAGGATTTGAATTCCTTCCCCGTGAGTCTAGGGTGTCTTTTATGCTTTATGATAATCCATTTACCATCTCACTAGAGAATTTTGCTTACCATTGCAAAGTCCCGTTTTGGGGTTCACTTGACGAACCGCCACTAGCTGAGTACCAATCATTCTTAACTAGTCTTTGCTGCGGTGAGACGAGGGGAGTGACACAAGGTAGAATAAAGAGCATTCATTTTCCCGTAATTCAGTACTTTGCATTATTTAACGGGAAATGCATAGTAGGCAAGCAAGACTGTAGTATGCTATGTGCTCCAGAATTGAGCCTCATACACACCGCTCTCACCGGTGAAAGGAATTATAACCTTGGAGCAATAGTTGCACGCAGATTTCAGCACAACGCTAACAATGGCTATTTCTATGGTTGAATATATGCCACGCGTTTAGCACGAGGGTTGGGTGTTTCGCCTTTGCCCTTTGACCCTATCCTACCCACGCAGTATTTAGATTTTAACACCTTAAAAGACCATACGATCCAGGCTACTGATCGACTACCAAGTTAGGCCAAAAGCCTAAGCTTGGGGGAGTACGTGTTTCTCACCGATATTACATTCATGTCCACTTATTCCATTTGTTGGTGTTCACACTTTTTCATTGTATCATCCATGCTTAGATTTTATTCTCTTGCTTTCTTCTTGTGTGTTTGAATTTTTTTAGAAAAACCAAAAAAATTAGTTGTAGTTAATTTACTTTCCATGCATGCTTAGTAGTGGTATTAAAAATAAAACCCAAAAAGATTTCCTTGTTCTTCTTTTGCTTGTTGGGAGCTTTCCGTGTAAATAGCTTTTCTCGTTTTTGCTTTCCCTTTTATGTGCTTGTTCAAGAAAACCAAAAACTCCAAACACATTTCAGTGTGTTTCTCTGAATTTCTTTTTCTTTTTATTCGAGTCTTACCAAGGAGAAGACCATGATGAAAATGTTGAGTGGCTCTCATATGAATAAATGTTAATCTAATAAAGAGCCCATTTTACCTTGTCTTCTCCTGTTGAATAAAATGTTTGCAGAATCCATCTTAGTCCACGGCACTCTTCCACTATTATTATTTTCACATCGTTCGGTCGTGCAAGTGAAAGGCAATAATGACGATATTCGATGAACTGGCCGTGGCAGACAAAAACGGGTATGAACTCAACTTGTTCTGTTTGTGTAAATATGTTTAACCTAGTATCCATGATTTAGCCCATTATTATTAAACATGTTTGCAATGACAATTAGAGATTATAGTTTCTCATGCCATACATAAGTTGCTAGGAGTGGATAATGATTTATCTTGGATATCAACATTGCGTTAAAATGATTGTGATGTAGTATGATGATATGGTATCCTCCTCTGAATGTTCGAGTGGCTTGACTTGGCACATGTTCATGCATGTAGTTGAATCAAAACCAACATAGCCTCTATGATATTTATGTTCATGGTGTTCATATCCTACTCATGCTAGTGCCCAATGTTACTTATGCATAATGCATGTTTATGACCGTTGTTGCTCTCTAGCTAGCCGCTTCTCAACCTAATTGCTAGCCTTTGTCTGTACTAAGTGGGAACTCTTCTTGTACATCAAAAACCTTGAACCCAAAGTTATTCCAGATGAGTCCAACATACCTACCTATATGCAGTATTACGCTGCCATCTTAAGTAAATTTGCATGTGCCACCTCTAAAAACTTCAAATAAATATCCTTTTTGTGTGACTGGATCATTCATGGAACGACAGGAGGTGGTCGGTATCTTCCATGTTAAGCGGGTTATTCTCAGGTCGAGTGTCTATTCACTCGCCATTGCACGAGAAAAAGGGCGGTAATAGGGATGCCCAGACCCAAACTGCAAACAAAAAAAGAGTTAATCTCTTAAATAATCAAACAAAAACTCCCAATGGAGTCAAAAGCTTTACTTTTATCACTTGGGAACCGCCACTAGCGTGCTTAGCATGGAAGATATTGATAACTGATGGTCGTGAAGTAAATGAGAAGGGTGCATGTCTCAAAATATCATTTACCTCTGTTTTAAAACTTGAGCTCTAGCACCTCTGCAAATCACTGCTTCCCTCTGAGAAGGGACTATATATTTACTTTTATGTTGTGTCATCACCTTCTAAAACAAGCGCTAGAACCTGAGAGCACAACTGTCATGACTTATGCATTGTGTGTAGCTAATGTTGGGTGAAGGAAATATGCCCTAGAGGCAATAATAAGGTTATTATTTATTTCCTTATATCATGATAAATGTTTATTATTCATGCTAGAATTGTATTAACCGGAAACATAATACATGTGTGAATATATAGACAAACAGAAGGTCACTAGTATGCCTCTACTTGACTAGCTCGTTGATCAAAGATGGTTAAGTTTCCTAGCCATTGACATGAGTTGTCATTTGATTAACGGGATCACATCATTAGGAGAATGATGTGATTGACTTGACCCATTCCGTTAGCTTAGCACTCGATCGTTTAGTATGTTGCTATTGCTTTCTTCATGACTTATACATGTTCCTATGACTATGAGATTATACAACTCCGTTCTGGGAGGAACACTTTGTGTGCTACCAAACGTCAAAAGCGTAATCGGGTGATTATAAATGTGCTCTCTGTGTGTCTCCGAAGGTACTTGTTGGGTTGGTATTTTGAGATTAGGATTTGTCACTCCGATTGTCGGAGAGGTATCTCTGGGCCCTCTCGGTAATGCACATCACTTAAGCCTTGCAAGCATTGCAACTAATGAGTTAGTTGCGGGATGATGTATTACGGAACGAGTAAAGAGACTTGCGGTAACAGATTGAACTAGGTATTGAGATACCGACGATCGAATCTCGTGCAATTAACATACCGATGACAAAGGGAACAACGTATGTTGTTATGTTGTCTGACCGATAAAGATCTTCGTAGAATATGTGGGAGCCAATATGAGCATCCAGGTTCCGCTATTGGTTATTGACTGGAGACGTGTCTCGGTCATGTCTGCATAGTTCTCAAACCTGTAGGGTCTGCACGCTTAACGTTTCAATGACAGTTATATTATGAGTTTATATGTTTTGATGTACCGAAGGTTTTTCGGAGTCCCGGATGTGATCACGGACATGATGAGGAGTCTCGAAATGGTCGAGACATGAAGATTGATATATTGGAAGCCTATGTTTGGATATCGAAAGTGTTCCAGGTGAAATCGGGATTTTATCGGAGTACCGAGGGGTTACCGGAACCCCCCGAGGGCTTAATGGGCCATAGTGGGCCTTTGTGGAGAAGAGGAGGCGGCGGGGCAGGTGGTCGCGCCCCTCCCCTAGTCCGAATAGGACAAGGAGAGGCGGCGCCCCTTCCTTCCTCTCTCCTTCCTCTTTCCCCCTCCACTCCTAGTCCAACAAGGAAAGGGAGGAGTCCTACTCCCGGTGGGAGTAGGACTCCTCTGGCGCCCCCTCCTGGCCGGCCGCACCTCCCCCTTGCTCCTTTATATACGGGGGCACCCTAGAGACACAACAATTGATCGTTTGATCTTTTAGCCGTGTGCGGTGCCCCCCTCCACCATAGTCCACCTCGATAATACTATAGCGGTGCTTAGGCGAAGCCCTGCGTCGGTAGAACATCTTCATCGTCACCATGCCGTCGTGCTGACGAAACTCTCCCTCAACACTCGGCTGGAACGGAGTTCGAGGGACGTCATCGGGCTGAACGTGTGCTGAACTCGGAGGTGTCGTGCGTTCGGTACTTGATCGATTGGATCGTGAAGACGTACGACTACATCAACCGCATTGTGCTAATGCTTCCGCTTTTGGTCTACGAGGGTACGTACGTGGACAACACTCTCCCCTCTCATTGCTATGCATCACCATGATCTTGCGTGTGCGTAGGAATTTTTTTGAAATTACTACGTTCCCCAACAATGGCATCCGAGCCAGGTTTTATGCGTAGATGTCATATGTGAGTTGTGGGCGATATAAGTCATACTGCTTACCAGCATGTCATACTTTGGTTCGGCGGTATTGTTGGATGAAGCGGCCCGGACCGACATTACGCGTACGCTTACGCGAGACTGGTTCTACCGACGTGTTTTGCACACAGGTGGCTGGCGGGTGTCAGTTTCTCCAACTTTAGTTGAACCGAGTGTGGCTACGCCCGGTCCTTGCGAAGGTTAAAATAGAACCAACTTGACAAACTATCGTTGTGGTTTTGATGCGTAGGTAAGAACGGTTCTTGCTAAGCCCGTAGCAGCCACGTAAAATTTGCAACAACAAAGTAGAGGACGTCTAACTTGTTTTCGCAGGGCATGTTGTGATGTGATATGGTCAAGGCATGATGCTAAATTTTATTGTATGAGATGATCATGTTTTGTAACCGAGTTATCGGCAACTGGCAGGAGCCATATGGTTGTCGCTTTATTGTATGCAATGCAATCACCCTGTAATGCTTTACTTTATCACTAAGCGGTAGAGATAGTCGTAGAAGCATAAGATTGGCGAGACGACAACGATGCTATGATGGATATCAAGGTGTCGCGCTGGTGACGATGGTGGTCATGATTTGCTTGAGATGGAGATCACAAGCACAAGATGATGATGGCCATATCATATCACTTATATTGATTGCATGTGATGTTTATCTTTTATGCATCTTATCTTGCTTTGATCGACGGTAGCATTATAAGATGATCTCTCACTAAATTATCGAAGTATAAGTTTTCTCCCTGAGTGTGCACTGTTGCGAAAGTTTTTCGTGCTGAGACACCACATGATGATCGGGTGTGATAGGTTCTACGTTCAAATACAACGGGTGCAAAACAGTTGCACACGCAGAATACTCAGGTTAAACTTGACGAGCCTAGCATATAACAGATATGGCCTCGGAACACGGAGACTGAAAGGTCGAGCGTGAATCATATAGTAGATATGACCAACATAGTGATGTTCACCATTGAAACTACTCCATCTCACGTGATGATCGGACATGGTTTAGTTGATTTGGATCACGTGATCACTTAGAGGATTAGAGGGATGTCTATCTAAGTGGGAGTTCTTAAGTAATATGATTAATTGAACTTAAATTTATCATGAACTTAGTACCTGATAGTATCTTGCTTGTCTATGTTGATTGTAGATAGATGGCTCGTGATGTTGTTCCATTGAATTTTAATGTGTTCCTTGAGAAAGCAAAGTTGAAAGATGATGGTAGCAATTACACGGACTGGGTCCATAACTTGAGGATTATCCTCATTGCTGCATAGAAGAGTTACGTCCTGGAAGCACCGCTAGGTGTACCACCTGCGCCAAAGAATCGCAGACATTGTGAATGCTGGCGATCCACGTGTTGATGACTACTCGATAGTTAAGTGCGCCATGCTTTACGGCTTAGAACCGGGACTTCAACGACGTTTTGAACGTCATGGAGCATATGAGATGTTCCAGGAGTTGAAGTTAATATTTCAAGCAAATGCCCGGATTGAGAGATATGAAGTCTCCAATAAGTTCTATAGCTGCAAGATGGAGGAGAATAGTTCGACGGTGAGCATATACTCAAAATGTGCGGGTATAATAATCACTTGATTCAACTGGGAGTTAATCTTCCGGATGATAGCGTCATTGACAGAATTCTCCAATCACTGCCACCAAGCTACAAAGAGCTTCGTGATGAACTATAATATGCAAGGGATGGATAAGACAATTCCCGAGCTCTTCGCAATGCTAAAGGCAGCGGAGGTAGAAATCAAGAGGGAGCATCAAGTGTTGATGGTCAATAAGACCACTAGTTTCAAGAAAAAGGGAAAAGGGAAGAAGAAGGGGAACTTCAAGAAGAACAGCAAGCAAGTTGCTGCTCAAGAGAAGAAACCCAAGTCTGGACCTAAGCACAGGCGAGTGCTTCTCTTAAGCGGTAGTCATCGGAAACGGAACTGCCCCAAGTATTTGGCGGATAAGAAGGATGGCAAGGGGATCAAAGGTATATGTGATATACATGTTATTGATGTGTACCTTACTAATGCTCGCAGTAGTACCTGGTATTTGATACTGGTTCTGTTGCTAATATTTGCAACTCGAAACAGGGACTACGGATTAAGCGAAGATTGGCTAAGGACGAGGTGACGATGCGCGTGGGAAATGGTTCCAAAGTCGATGTGATGGCAGTTGGCACGCTACCTCTACATCTACCTTCGGGATTAGTTTTAGACCTGAATAATTGTTATTTGGTGCCGGCGTTGAGCATGAACATTATATCTGGATCTTGTTTGATGCGAGATGGTTATTCATTTAAATAAGAGAATAATGGTTGTTCTATTTATATGAGTAATATCTTTTATGGTCATGCACCCTTGAAGAGTGGTCTATTTTTGATGAATCTCGATAGTAGTGATACACATATTCATAATGTTGAAGCCAAAAGATGCAGAGTTGATAATGATAGTGCAACTTATTTGTGGCAATCGCTCATTTAGGTCATATCGATGTAAAGCGCATGAATAAACTCCATCTTGATGGACTTTTGGAAACACTTGATTATGAATCACTTGGTACTTGCGAACCGTGCCTCATGGGCAAGATGACTAAAACGCCGTTCTCCGGAACTATGGAGAGAGCAACAGATTTGTTGGAAATCATACATACATATGTATGTGGTCCGATGAATATTGAGGCTCGCGGCGGATATCGTTATTTTCTCACCTTCACAGATGATTTGAGCAGATATGGGTATATCTACTTCATGGAACATAAGTCTAGAACATTCGAAAAGTTCAAAGAATTTCAGAGTGAAGTTGAAAATCATCGTAACAAGAAAATAAAGTTTCTACGATCTGATCGTGGAGGAGAATATTTGAGTTACGAGTTTGGTCTACATCTGAAACAATGCAGAATAGTTTCGCAGCTCACGCCACCCGGAACACCGTAGCGCAATGGTGTGTCTGAACGTCGTAATCGTACTTTACTAGATATGGTGCGATCTATGATGTCTCTTACTGATTTACCGCTATCGTTTGGGGTTATGGTTTAGAGACGACTGCATTCACATTAAATAGGACACCATCAAAATCCGTTGAGACGACGCCTTATGAACTGTGGTTTGGCAAGAAACCAAAGTTGTCGTTTCTTAAAGTTTGGGGCTGCGATGCTTATGTGAAAAAGCTTCAACATAATAAGCTCGAACCCAAATCAGAAAAATGTGTTTTCATAGGATACCCAAAAGAAACAGTTGGGTACACCTTCTATCACAGATCCGAAGGCAAGACTTTTGTTGCTAAATTCGGAATCTTTCTAGAGAAGGAGTTTCTCTCGAAAGAAGTGAGTGGGAGGAAAGTAGAACTTGATGAGGTAACTGTACCTGCTCCCTTATTGGAAAATAGTTCAACGCAGAAACCGGTTTCTGCGACACCTACACCAATTAGTGAGGAAGTTAATGATGATGATCATCAAACTTCAGATCAAATTGTTACTGAACCTCGTAGGTCAACCAGAGTAAGATCCGCGCCAGAGTGGTATGATAATCCTGTTCTGGAGGTTATGTTACTAGACCATGACGAACCTACGAACTATGAAGAAGCGATGGTGAGGCCAGATTCCGCAAAATGGCTTGAGGCCATGAAATCTGAGATGGGATCCATGTATGAGAACAAAGTGTGGACTTTGGTTGACTTGCCCGATGATCGGCAAGCCATTGAGAATAAATGGATCTTCAAAATAAGACTGACGCTGACGGTAATGTTACTGTCTATAAAGCTCGACTTGTTGCGAAAGGTTTTCGACAAGTTCAAGGGATTGACTACGATGAGACCTTCTCACCCGTAGCGATGCTTAAGTTTGTCTGAATCATGTTAGCAATTGCCGCATTTTATGATTATGAAATTTGGCAAATGGATGTAAAAACTGCATTCCTGAATGGGTTTCTAGAAGAAGAGTCGTATATGATGCAACCGGAAGGTTTTGTCGATCCAAAGGGAGCTAACAAAGTGTTCAAGCTCCAGCGATCGATTTATGGATTGGTGGAAGCCTCTCGGAGTTGGAATAAACGCTTTGATAGTGTGATCAAAGCATTTGGTTTTATACAGACTTTTGGAGAAGCCTGTATTTACAAGAAAGTGAGTGGGAGCTCTGTAGCATTTCTGATATTATATGTGGATGACATATTGCTAATTGGAAATGATAGAATTTCTGGATAGCATAAAGGGATACTTGAATAAGAGTTTTTCAATGTAAGACCTCGATGAAGCTGCTTATATATTGGGCATCAAGATCTATAGGGATAGATCAAGACGCTTAATTGGACTTTCACAAAGCACATACCTTGACAAAGTTTTGAAGAAGTTCAAAATGGATCAAGCAAAGAAAGGGTTCTTGCATGTGTTACAAGGTGTGAAGTTGAGTAAGACTCAATGCCCGACCACTGCAGAAGATAGAGAGAAGATGAAAGATGTTCCCTATGCTTCAGCCATAGGCTCTATCATGTATGCAATGTTGTGTACCAGACCTGATGTGTGCCTTGCTATAAGTCTAGCAGGGAGGTACCAAAGTAATCCAGGAGTAGATCACTGGACAGCGGTCAAGAACATCCTGAAATACCTGAAAAGGACTAAGGATATGTTTCTCGTTTATGGAGGTGAAAAAGAGCTCATTGTAAATGGTTACGTTGATGCAAGCTTTGACACTGATCCGGAAATCGCAAACCGGATACGTGTTTACATTAAACGGTGGAGCTGTCAGTTGGTGCAGTTTTAAACAAAGCGTTGTGGCGGGATCTACGTGTGAAGCAGACTACATAGCTGCTTCGGAAGCAGCAAATGAAGGATTCTGGATGAAGGAGTTTATATCCGATCTAGGTGTCATACCTAGTGCATCGGGTCCAATGAAAATCTTTTGTGACAATACTGGTGCAATTTCCTTGGCGAAGGAATCCAGATTTCACAAGAGAACCAAGCACATCAAGAGAAGCTTCAATTCCATCCGGGATTTAGTCCAGGTGGGCGATATAGAAATTTGCAAGATACATACGGATCTGAATGTTGCAGACCCGTTGACTAAGCCTCTTCCACGAGCAAAACATGATCAGCACCAAGGCTCCATGGGTGTTAGAATCATTACTGTGTAATCTAGATTATTGACTCTAGTGCAAGTGGGAGATCAAGGAAATATGCCCTAGAGGCAATAATAAAGTTATTATTTATTTCCTTATATCATGATAAATGTTTATTATTCATGCTAGAATTGTATTAACCGGAAACATAATACATGTGTGAATATATAGACAAATGTAAGGTCACTAGTATGCCTCTGCTTGACTAGCTCGTTGATCAAAGATGGTTATGTTTCCTAGCCATTGACATGAGTTGTCATTTGATTAACGGGATCACATCATTAGGAGAATGATGTGATTGACTTGACCCATTCGTTAGCTTAGCACTCGATCGTTTAGTATGTTGCTATTGCTTTCTTCATGACTTATACATGTTCCTATGACTATGAGATTATGCAACTCCCGTTTACCGAAGGAACACTTTTTGTGCTACCAAACGTCACAACGTAACTGGGTGATTCTAAAGGTGCTCTACAAGTGTCTCCGAAGGTACTTGTTGGGTTGGCGTATTTCGAGATTAGGATTTGTCACTCCGATTGTCGGAGAGGTATCTCTGGGCCCCCTCGGTAATGCACATCACATAAGCCTTGCAAGCATTGCAACTAATGAGTTAGTTGCGGGATGATTTATTACAGAAGGAGTAAAGACACTTGCCGGTAACGAGATTGAACTAGGTATTGAGATACCGACGATCGAATCTCGGGCAAGTAACATACCGATGACAAAGGGAACAACGTATGTTGTTATGCGGTCTGACCGATAAAGATCTTCATAGAATATGTGGGAGCCAATATGAGCATCCAGGTTCCGCTATTGGTTATTGACCGGAGACGTGTCTCGGTCATGTCTGCATAGTTCTCGAACCCGTAGGGTCCGCACGCTTAACGTTTCGATGACAGTTATATTATGAGTTTATATGTTTTGATGTACCGAAGGTTGTTCGGAGTCCCGGATGTGATCACGGACATGACGAGGAGTCTCGAAATGGTCGATACATGAAGATTGATATATTGGAAGCCTATGTTTGGATATCGGAAGTGTTCAGGGTGAAATTGGGATTTTACCGGAGTACCGAGGGGTTACCGGAACCCCCCGGGGACTTAATGGGCCATAGTGAGCCTTTGTGGAGAAGAGGAGAGGCGGCCAGGGCGGGGCCGCGCGCCCCTCCCCCCTAGTCCAAATAGGACAAGGAGAGGGGGGCGGCGCCCCCCTTCCTTTCTCTCTCCTTCCTCTTTCCCCCTCCACTCCTAGTCCAACAAGGAAAAGGGAGGGAGTCCTACTCCCGGTGGGAGTAGGACTCCTCCTGGCGCGCCCCTTCCTGGTCGGCCGCACCTCCCTCCTTTATATACGGGGGTAGGGGGCACCCTAGAGACACAACAATTGATCGTTTGATCTTTTAGCCGTGTGCGGTGCCCCCCTCCACCATAGTCCACCTCGATAATACTGTAGCGGTGCTTAGGCGAAGCCCTGCGTCAGTAGAACATCTTCATCGTCACCACGCCGTCGTGCTGACGAAACTCTCCCTCAACACTCGACTGGATCAGAGTTCGAGGGACGTCATCGGCCTGAACATGTGTTGAACTCGGAGGTGCCGTGCGTTCGGTACTTGATCGGTCTGATCGTGAAAACGTACTGTTGGAAATATGCCCTAGAGGCAATAATAAATTAGTTATTATTATATTTCCTTGTTCACGATAATCGTTTATTATCCATGCTATAATTGTATTGATAGGAAACTCAGATACATGTGTGGATACATAGACAACACCATGTCCCTAGTAAGCCTCTATTGACTAGCTCGTTGATCAACAGATGGTTACGGTTTCCTAACCATGGACATTGGATGTCATTGATAACGGGATCACATCATTAGTAGAATGATGTGATGGACAAGACCCAATACTAAGCCTAGCACAAAGATGCGTAGTTCGTATGCTAAAGCTTTTCTAATGTCAAGTATATTTTCCTTAGACCATGAGATTGTGCAACTCCGGATACCGTAGGAATGCTTTGGGTGTACCAAACGTCACAATGTAACTGGGTGACTATAAAGGTGCACTCTGGTATCTCCAAAAGTGTCTGCATTGGGTTGGCACGAATCGAGGCTGGATTTGTCACTCCGTGTAAACGGAGAGGTATCTCTGGGCCCACTCGGTAGGACATCATCATAATGTGCACAATGTGACCAAGGGGTTGATCACGGGATGATGTGTTACGGAACGAGTAAAGAGACTTGCCGGAAGCGAGATTGAACAAGGTATCGGGATACCGACGATCGAATCTCGGGCAAGTACAATACCGCTAGACAAAGGGAATTGTATACGGGATCGATTGAGTCCTTGACATCGTGGTTCATCCGATGAGATCATCGTGGAACATGTGGGAGCCAACATGGGTATCCAGATCCCGCTGTTGGTTATTGACCGGAGAACGTCTCGGTCATGTCTCATGGTTCCCGAACCCGTAGGGTCTACACATAAGGTTCGATGGCGACGCTTAGGGTTATAAAGGAAGTTTGTATGTGGTTACCGAATGTTGTTGAGTCCCGGATGAGATCACGGGCGTCACGAGGAGTTCCGGAATGGTCCGGAGGTAAAGATTTATATATGGGAAGTCCTGTTTTGGTAACCGAAAAGTTTCAGCGATATCGGTAATGTCACGGGACCACCGGGAGGGTCCCGGTCCACCAAGTGGGGCCACCTGCCCCGAAGGCTGCGTGGGCCAAGTGTGGGAGGGTACCAGCCCCTAGGAGGGCTGGTGCGCCCCCCACAAGGGGCCCAAGGCGCAAGGATGAGTGGGAGGGGGCAAACCCTAGTCCAGATGGGCCCTAAGGCCCATCTAGTGGGCGCCTCCCCCTCTCTCCCCTCTTGGCCGCCTCCCCAAGCCCCATCTAGGGCTGGCCGCACCCCATGGGGTGGAAACCCTAGATGGGGCGCAGCCCTCCCCTTCCCTATATATATGAGGCCAAGGGGCTGCCCAAGACACGCAATTCTATCTCTCGTTGGTGCAGCCTGCGTCTCTTCTTTCTCCTCCTCTCTTGTGATGCTTGGCGAAGCCTGCAAGATTGCCACACTCCTCCACCACCACCACGCCGTTGTGCTGCTGTTGGATGGAGTCTTCCTCAACCTCTCCCTCTCTCCTTGCTGGATCAAGGCGTGGGAGACGTCACCGGGCTGTCACGTGTGTTGAACGCGGAGGTGCCGTCCGTTCGGCACTAGGATCATCGGTGATTTGAATCACGACGAGCACGACTCCATCAACCCCGTTCTCTTGAACGCTTCCGCTTAGCGATCTACAAGGGTATGTAGATGCACTCTCCTTCCCTCGTTGCTAGTTTCTCCATAGATAGATCTTGGTGACACGTAGGAAAATTTTGAATTTCTGCTACGTTCCCCACAGTGGCATCATGAGCTAGGTCTATTGCGTAGATTATTTGCACGAGTAGAACACAAAGTAGTTGTGGGCGTTGATGATGTTCAATATGCTTACCGTTACTAGTCCAATCTTGTTTCGACGGTATTGTGGGATGAAGCGGCCGGACCGACCTTACACGTACTCTTACATGAGACAAGGTTCCACCGGTGACATGCACTTGGTGCATAAGGTGGCTAGCGGGTGCCGATCTCCCACTTTAGTCGGAACGGATTCGATGAAAAGGGTCCTTGTGAAGGGTAAATAGCAATTGGCATATCACGTTGTGGTTTGCGTAGGTAAGAAACGTTCTTGCTAGAAACCCATAGCAGCCACGTAAAACATGCAAACAACAATTAGAGGACGTCTAACTTGTTTTTTGCGAGGGTATGCTATGTGATGTGATATGGCCAAGAAGAATGTGATGAATGATATGTGATGTATGAGATTGATCATGTTCTTGTAATAGGATTCACGACTTGCATGTCGATGAGTATGACAACCGGCAGGAGCCATAGGAGTTGTCTTTATTTATTGTATGACCTGCGTGTCATTAAACAACGCCATGTAATTACTTTACTTTATTGCTAACCGGTAGCCATAGTAGTATAAGTAATAGTTGGCGAGACAACTTCATGAAGACACGATGATGGAGATCATGATGATGGAGATCATGGTGTCATGCGGTGACGATGATGATCATAGAGCCCGAAGATGGAGATCAATGGAGCTATATGATATTGGCCATATCATGTCACTACTATATAATTGCATGTGATGTTTATTATGTTTATGCATCTTGTTTACTTAGAACGACGGTAGTAAATAAGATGATCCCTTACAACAATTTCAAGAAGTGTTCTCCCCTAACTGTGCACCGTTGCTAAAGTTCGTAAACTTCTAAGCACCACGTGATGATCGGGTGTGATGGATTCTTACGTTCACATACAACGGGTGTTGTGAGCCTAGCATGTACATACATGGCCTCGGAACACACACAATACACTTAGGGTTAACTTGACGAGCCTAGCATGTACAGACATGGCCTCGGAACACAGAGACCGAAAGGTCGAGCATGAGTCGTATAGTAGATACGATCAACATGAAGATGTTCACCGATGATGACTAGTCCGTCTCACGTGATGATCGGACACGGCCTAGTTGACTCGGATCATGTAATCACTTAGATGACCGAGGGATGTCTATCTGAGTGGGAGTTCATAAGATGAACTTAATTATCTTGAACATAGTCAAAAGACCTTTTGCAAATTATGTCATAAGCTCGCGCTTTAGTTCCACTGTTTAGATATGTTCCTAGAGAAAATATAGTTGAAAGTTGAAAGTAGCAATTATGCGATCAGTAGAAAGCTTATGTCCTTAATGCACCGCCACAGGTGTCTTTGAACCCCAAACGTCGTTTGTGGATGTTGCGAACATCGGACATACACGTTTTGATAACTACGTGATAGTTCGGTTGAACGGTTTAGAGTAGAGGCACCAAAGACGCGTTTTGAAACATCGCGGAACATATGAGATGTTTCGAGGGCTGAAATTGGGATTTCAGGCTCGTGCTTACGCCAAGAGGTATGAGACCTCCGGCGATTTTCTTAGCCTGCAAACTAAGGGAGAAAGCTCAATCGTTGAGCTTGTGCTCGATTGTCTCAAGTGCAACAATCACTTGAATCGAGTGGGAGTTGATCTTCCGGATGAGATAGTGATGTTTCTCCAAAGTCATTGCCACCAAGCTACTAGAGCTTCGTGATGAACTATAACATATCGTGATAGATATGATGATCCTTGAAGTGTTCGCGATGTTTGACACCGCGAAAGTAGAAGTCAAGTAGGAGCATCAATTGTTGATGGTTGGTAAAACCACTAGTTTCAAGAAGGGCAAGGGCAACAAGGGATACTTCATGAAACAGCAAAACAGTTGCTGCTCTAGTGAAGAAACCCAAGGTTGAACCCAAACCCGAGACTAAGTGCTTCTGTAATGAGGGAACGGACATCAAGCGGAACCACCCTAGATACTTGGTAGATGAGAAGGCTGGCAAGGTCGATAGAAGTATATTTGATATACATTATGTTAATGTGTACTTTACTAGTACTCCTAGTAGCACCAGGGTATTAGATACCGGTTCGGTTGCTAAGTGTTAGTAACTCGAAATAAAAGCTACGGAATAAACGGAGACTAGCTAAAGGTGAGCCGACGATATGTGTTGGAAGTATTTCCAAGGTTGATGTGATCAAGCATCGCACGCTCCCTCTACCATCGAGATTGGAGTTAAGCCTAAAATTGTTATTTGGTGTTTGCGTTGAGCATAGACATGATTGGGTTATGTCTATCGCAATACGGTTATTCATCTAAGGAGAATAATGGTTACTCTGTTTATTTGAATAATACCTTCAATGGTCTTGCACCTAAATAAATGGTTTATTGAATCTCGATCGTAGTGATACACATTTTCATGCCAAAAGATATAAGATAGTAATGATAGTACCACCTGCTTGTGGCAATCGCCATTTGAGTCATATTGGTATAAAACGCATGAAGAAGCTCCATGTTGATGGATCTTTGGACTCACTCGTTTTGAAAAGTTTGAGACATGCGAACCATGTCTATTGGTGTATACGCATGAAGAAACTCCATGCAGATGGATCGCTTGGACTCACTTGATTTTGAATCACTTGAGATATGCAAAACATACCACATGGGCAAGATGACCAAAAGCCTCGGTTTCAAGAAGATGGAACAAGATAGCAACTTGTTGGAAGCAACACATTTTGATATGTGCAGTCCAATGAGTCTTTGAGGCATGCAAAGGAATATCGTTATGTTCTCGACTTCACGAGATGATTCGAGTAGATGTTGAGTATATTTACTTGATGAAACACAAATCTGAATTATTGAATGGTTCAAGTAATTTCAGAATGAAGTTTAAGATCTTCGTGACAAGAGGATAGAATGTCTATGATATGATCATAGAGATGAATATCTGAGTTACGCTTTTGGCACACAATTAAGACATTGTGCAAATTGTTTCACAATTAATACCGCTGGAACACCATAGTGTGATGGTGTGTCCGAACATCATAGTTGCACCCTATTGGATATGGTGCGTACCATGATGTCTCTTATCGAATTACCACTATCGCTCATGGGTTAGGCATTAGAGACAACCGCACTCACTTTAATAAGGTACCACGTAATTCCGTTGAGATGACACCGTATGAACTATGGTTTAGAGAAACCTAAGCTGTCATTTCTTAAAGGTTTGGGGTCATGACGCTTATGTGAAAAAGTTTCAGGTTGATAAGCTCGAACCCAAAGCGGATAAAATGCATCTTCATAGGACACCCAAAAACAGTTGGGTATACCTCCTAATTCAGATCGGAAAGCAATAGGGATTGTTTCTTGAATCGGGTCCTTTCTCGAGGAAAAGTTCGTCTCGAAAAGTTGAGTGGGAGGATGGTGGAGACTTGATGAGGTTATTGAACCATCACTTCAACTAGTGTGTAGCAGGGCAAAGGAAGTTGTTCCCGTGGCACCTACACCAATTGAAGTAGAAGCTTATGATAGTGATCATGAAGTTTCGGATCAAGTCACTGGCGTACCTCGTAGGGTGACAAGGATGCGTACTACTTCAGAGTGGTACGCAATCCTGTCTTGAAGGTCATGTTGCTAGACAACAATGAACCTACGAGCTATGGAGAAGCAATGGTGGGCCCAAATTCCGATAAATGGTTAGAAGCCATGAAATCTGAGATAGGATCCATGTATCAGAACAAAGCATGGACTTTGGTGGACTTGCACGATGATCGGCAAGCCATTGAGATGAATGGATCTTTAAGAAGAAGACGGATGTGGACGGTAATATCACCGCCTATGAAGCTCGACTTGTGGCGAAGAGTTTTTCACAAGTTCAAGGAGTTGACTACGATGAGATTTTCTCATCCGTAGTGATGCTTAAGTCCGTCGGAATCATGTTAGCATAAGCTGCATTTATGAAATCTGGCGGATGGATGTCAAAACGAGTTTCCTTATCGGTTTACGTAAGGAAAGGTTGTATGTGATACAATCGGAAAAGTTTTGTCGATCCTAAGGATGCTAAAAGGTATGCTAGCTCCGATCCTTTCTAAGGACCGGAGTAAGCATCTCGGAGTTGGAATGTGCGCTTTGATGAGATGATCAAAGATTTTGGGTTTATACAAAGTTTATGAGAAACTTGTATTTCCAAAGAAGTGAGTGGGAGCACTATAGAATTTCGATGAGTATATGTTGTTGACATATTGATGATCGAAATGATGTAGAATTTCCGGAAAGCATATAGGGTTATTTGAAAGATGTTTTCAATAAGAAACCTGGATTAAGCTACTTGAACATTGAGCATCGAGATCTATAAGGATAGATCAAAATGCTTAATAATACTTTCAAATGAGCATATACCTTGACATGATCTTGAAGGTGTTCAAGATGGATCACCAAAGAAGGAGTTCTTGGCTGAGTTGTAAGGTATGAAGTTAAGACTTAAAGCTTGACCACGGCGGAAAAGAGAGAAAGGGCGAAGGTCGTCCCCTATGCTATAGACGTAGGCTCTACAAGTATGCTATGTCAGGTACCGCACCTGATGTGTGCCTTGCTACATATCCGGCAAGAGAGTACAAAGGTGATCAAGGAGTGGATCACCAGATAGCGGTCAAAATTATCCTTAGAGTAAATAAGGACATGTTTCTCGATTATGGAGGTGATAAAGAGTTCGATGTAAAGGGTTACGTCGATGCAAGCTTTAACACCTATCCGAATGACTCTAAGTAGCAAACAGGATACGTATAGTGGAACAACCATTTGGAATAGCTCCAAGTGGGGCGGAAGCAAGATTTATAATATGACCTAGAAATTTTGCAAAGCACACACACGGATCTGAAAGGTTCGAGACCCGTTGACTAAAACCCGTTGACTAAAACCTCTCTCACAAGCAAAACATGATCACACCTCAGAACTCATTGAGCCTAAATCACATGATGATGTGAACTAGTTTACAGACACTAGTGAACTCTTTGGGTGTTGGTCACATGGCGATGTGACCTATCAGTTTTAATCACATGACGATGTGAACTAGATTATTGACTCTAGTGCAAGTGGGAGACTGTTGGAAATATGCCCTAGAGGCAATAATAAATTAGTTATTATTATATTTCCTTGTTCACGATAATCGTTTATTATCCATGCTATAATTGTATTGATAGGAAACTCAGATACATGTGTGGATACATAGACAACACCATGTCCCTAGTAAGCCTCTATTGACTAGCTCGTTGATCAACAGATGGTTACGGTTTCCTAACCATGGACATTGGATGTCATTGATAACGGGATCACATCATTAGTAGAATGATGTGATGGACAAGACCCAATACTAAGCCTAGCACAAAGATCATAGTTCGTATGCTAAAGCTTTTCTAATGTCAAGTATCTTTTCCTTAGACCATGAGATTGTGCAACTCCCGGATACCGTAGGAATGCTTTTGGGTGTACCAAAGCGTCACAACGTAATCGGGTGACTATAAAGGTGCACTCTGGTATCTCCAAAAGTGTCTCATTGGGTTGGCACGAATCGAGATCGATTTGTCACTCCGTGTAAACGGAGAGGTATCTCTGGGCCCACTCGGTAGGACATCATCATAATGTGCACAATGTGACCAAGGGGTTGATCACGGGATGATGTGTTACGGAACGAGTAAAGAGACTTGCCGGAAACGAGATTGAACAAGGTATCGGGATACCGACGATCGAATCTCGGCAAGTACAATACCGCTAGACAAAGGGAATTGTATACGGATCGATTGAGTCCTTGACATCGTGGTTCATCCGATGAGATCATCGTGGAACATGTGGGAGCCAACATGGGTATCCAGATCCCGCTGTTGGTTATTGACCGAGAACGCCCTTGGTCATGTCTGCATGGTTCCCGAACCCGTAGGGTCTACACACTTAAGGTTCGATGGCGACGCTAGGGTTATAAAGGAAGTTTGTATGTGGTTACCGAATGTTGTTCGAGTCCCGGATGAGATCCTGGGCGTTACGAGGAGTTCCGGAATGGTCCGGAGGTAAAGATTTATATATGGGAAGTCCTGTTTTGGTAACCGAAAAGTTTGAGGCGATATCGGTAATGTCTGGGGACCACCGGAGGGTCCCGGTCCACCAAGTGGGGCCACCTGCCCTGTATAGGCTGCGTGGGCCAAGTGTGGGAGGGGACCAGCCCCTAGGAGGGCTGGTGCGCCCCCACAAGGGGCCCAAGGCGCAAGGATGAGTGGGAGGGGGCAAACCCTAGTCCAGATGGGCCCTAAGGCCCATCTAGTGGGCGCCTCCCTCTCCCTCCCCTCTTGGCCGCCTCCCCAAGCCCCATCTAGGGCTGGCCGCACCCCTTGGGGGTGGACACCCTAGAGGGGGGCGCAGCCTCCCTTCCCTATATATATGAGGCCAAGGGGCTGCCCAAGACACGCAATTCTATCTCTCGTTGGTGCAGCCCTGCGTCTCTTCTTTCTCCTCCTCTCTTGTGATGCTTGGCGAAGCACTGCAAGATTGCCACACTCCTCCACCACCACCACGCCGTTGTGTTGCTGTTGGATGGAGTCTTCCTCAACCTCTCCCTCTCTCCTTGCTGGATCAAGGCGTGGGAGACGTCACCGGGCTGTACGTGTGTTGAACGCGGAGGTGCCGTCCGTTCGGCACTAGGATCATCGGTGATTTGAATCACAACGAGTACGACTCCATCAACCCCGTTCTCTTGAACGCTTCCGCTTAGCGATCTACAAGGGTATGTAGATGCACTCTCCTTCCCTCGTTGCTAGTTTCTCCGTAGATAGATCTTGGTGACACGTAGGAAAATTTTGAATTTCTGCTACGTTCCCCAACACGTACGACTACATCAACCGCGTTGTGCTAACGCTTCCGCTTTTGGTCTACGAGGGTACGTGGACAACTCAACTCTCTCCCCTCTCGTTGCTATGCATCACTATGATCTTGCGTGTGCGTAGGAATTTTTTTGAAATTACTACGTTCCCCAACATTGGGTGCATCATGACTGGATCTTTTCTACCATGAATTACAATGTTTAGTCGTTGCTTGAACTTTGGAGGTGCTCTGCATTTATGTTTTGTTGTCTCGGAAAGGGCTAGCGAGATACCACTATTGTCATATTATATCATGGTTGTTTTGACAACGTGTTGCTGTTCGAGATATCTTATTATTGCTCGCTAGCTGATTATGCCATTGATATGAGTTAATATAATCTTTTAAGAGTTATTGTCGGCATGGTTAGCTATAATGTTGGCTGAAAACCTGGGTGTTGTTTAAGCTTATTTATGCAAACAAGAGCAAAAGAGTTCGTAGAAGTTTTTCTTTTTCACTTTCAGTTTATAACCTGAATTGCTTGAGGACAAGCAAAGGTTTAAGCTTGGGGGAGTTTATACGTTTCCAACGTATCTACTTTTCCTAACACTTTTCCTCTTGTTTTGGACTCTAATTTGCATGATTTGAATGAAACTAACCCCGGACTGACGCTGTTTTCAGCAGAACTACCATGGTGTTGTTTTTGTGCAGAAATAGAAGTTCTCGGAATGGGACGAAACTTTGCGAGGATTATTTATATAATAAATAAGAAATTCTGGAGCCAAGACCTGCCGGAGAGGGGCACCTGGGTGGGCACAACCCACCAGGGCACGCCCCCCTCTCCTGGCGCGCCCAGGTGGGTTGTCCCCACCTGGTGGCCCTGCCGACCCTGAAACCGACGATATAAAATCACATTATTCTCGAAAAAAATCAGGGAGAAAGAATTATCGCTATCCACGAGACGGAGCCGCCATCACCTCCTGTTCTTCATCGGGAGGCCAAATCTGGAGTTCTTTTGGGGCTCCGGAGAGGGGGATATTCGTTCTTCATCATCACCAACCCTTCTCCATCGCCAATTCCATGATGATCCCCACCGGGAGTGAGTAATTCCTTCATAGGCTCGCTGGTCGGTGAGGAGTTGGATGAGATTCATCATGTAATCTAGTTTTGATAGGGCTTGATCCCTAGTATCCACTATGTTCTAAGATTGATGTTGCTATGACTTTGCATGCTTAATGCTTGTCACTTTGGGCCCGGGTGCCATGAACTCAGATCTGAACCATATATGTTATCATCATTATATCCATGTTTTAGATCCGATCTTGCAAGTTATAGTCACCTACTACGTGTTATGATCCGGCAATCCTGGAGTGACAATAGTCGGGACCACTCCCGGTGATGACCGTAGTTATTTGAGGAGTTCATGTATTCACTATGTGTTAATGCTTTGTTCTGGTTCTATATTAAAAGGAGGCCTTAATATCCCTTAATTTCCAATATGGACCCCGCTACCACGGGAGGGTAGGACAAAAGATGTCATGCAAGTTCTTTCCATAATCACGTATGACTATTTACGGAATACATGCCTACATTATATTGACGAACTGGAGCTAGTGGCATATCACCCTAGGTTATAACTGTCTCATGATGAATATCATCCAACAAGTCACCGATCCAATGCCTACGAATTTATCTTATATTGGTTCTGCTAAGTTACTACTGTTATCATCATTGTTACACTTGCTACAAAATTACTACTATCACTGTCAGCGTTACCGTTGCTACTATTACCATTATCAAAACTATCATATTACTTTGCTAATGATTACTTGTTGCAGATAATTAATCTCCAGGTGTGGTTGAATTCACAACTCAGCTGCTAATACCTTCAAATATTGTTTGGCTCCCCTTGTGTCGAATCTATAAATTGGGTTGAATACTCTACCCTCAAAAACTGTTGCGATCCTTATACTTGTGGGTGATCAGATCACACCTTAGTACTCTTTGGATGTTAATCACATGGTGATGTGAACTAGATTATTGACTCTAGTAAACCCTTTGGGTGTTGGTCACATGGCGATGTGAACTATGGGCGTTAATCACATAACGATGTGATCTATTGGTGTTAAATCACATGGCGATGTGAACTAGATTATTGACTCTAGTGCAAGTGGGAGACTGAAAGGAAATATGCCCTAGAGGCAATAATAAAGTTGTTATTATATATTTCCTTATATCATGATAAATGTTTATTATTCATGCTAGAATTGTATTAACCAGAAACTTGATACATATGTGGATACATAGACAAAACATAGTGTCCCTAGTAAGCCTCTACTAGACTAGCTCATTAATCAAAGATGGTTAAGTTTCCTAACCATAGACATGTGTTGTCATTTGATGAATGGGATCACATCATTAGGAGAATGATGTGATGGACAAGACCCATCCGTTAGCGTAGCATAATGATCGTTAAGTTTTCTTGCTATTGCTTTCTTCATGACTTATACATATTCCATTGACTATGAGATTATGCAACTCCCGGATACCGGAGGAATGCCTTGTGTGCTATCAAACATCACAACATAACTGGGTGATTATAAACATGCTCTACAGGTATCTCCGAAGGTGTTTGTTGGGTTGGCATAGATCGAGATTAGGATTTGTCACTCCGAGTATCGGAGAGGTATCTCTGGGCCCTCTCGGTAATGCACATCATAATAAGCCTTGCAAGCAATGTGACTAATGAGTTAGTTACAGGATGATGCATTACGGAACTAGTAAAGAGACTTGCCGGTAACGAGATTGAACTAGTTATGAAGATACCGACGATCGAATCTCGGGCAAGTAACATACCGATGACAAAGGGAATAACGTATGTTGTCATAACGGTTCGACCGATAAAGGTCTTCATAGAATATGTGGGAGCCAATATGATCATCTAGGTTCGGCTATTGGTTATTGACCAGAGAGGTGTCTCGGTCATGTCTACATAGTTCTCGAATCCGTAGGGTTCGCACGCTTAACGCTCAATGATGATTTGTATTATGTGAGTTATGTGATTTGGTGACCGAATGTTGTTCGGAGTCCCGGATGAGATCACGGACATGACGAGGAGTCTCGAAATGGTCGAGAGGTAAAGATTGATATATAGGATGATGATAGTATTCGGACACCGGAAGTGTTCCAGGATGTATCTGGTACATATCGGAGTACCGGGGGGCTTACGGGAACCCCCCAGGGGAAGATATGGGCCATATGGACCATAGGAGGGGAGCACACCAGCCCAAAAGGGGTGGCGCCCCCGCCCCCCTTATGGTAGGAGGCCGAATAGGAGAAGGAGGTGGGGGTTCGGTTCCCCCTTTCCTTCCTCCTTCCCTCTTCCCTCTTTTCCCTCCGTAAAAGGAAAGGGGAGGCCGATTGACTAGGGGCCCAAGTAGGATTCCTCCTACTTGGGCGCCTAGGCTGCCTCTCTCCCTCCCTCCTTTATATCGTGGGGAGGCGCCTAGAACACACACCAACCATTGTTAGCCGTGTGCGGCGCCCCCTCCACAGTTTATGCCTCCGGTCATATTATCGTAGTGCTTAGGCGAAGTCCTGCGCGGATCACTTCACCATCATCGTCACCACGCCGCCGTGCTGATGGAACTCTCCCGCGACACTTTGCTGGATCAAGAGTTCGAGGGACGTCATCGAGCTGAACGTGTGCATAACTCGAAGGTGCCGTACGTTCGGTGCTTGATCGGTCGGAACGAGAAGAAGTTCGACTACATCAACCGTGTTGTCGAACGCTTCCGCTTTCGGTCTACAAGGGTACGTGGACACACTCTCCCCCTCTCGTTGTTATGCATCTCCTAGATAGATTTTGCGTGAGCGTAGGAATTTTTTTAAAATTGCATCCTACGTTCCCCAACACAGTTGTCCTAAAATTAGGGGGAGCAACATTGTGATGTTAAACACATGTTTTCTTGTGGTCTTGTGTGGTCCCAGCTGCCCTAAAAAGTTTGCTACAGCCACCCAAGTATTTTGCAACTGCACTATTATTGGAGTATTTTCTTTTGCATATGGGGCGCCTATTGGACCAGCGTTTTTTGCCCCCTCGAGATGTAAAAAGCGGTTATGGCTTATTTTGGGGCAACTGTTGAAGATGCTCTTACACCTCTTAACTGCCTCAAAAAAAGAACAATTCGACACCTGGACGTTCTCCCTACCCGCGGCTACCGCCAGTCACAAGATCACATCGCACCACATCACATATAAAACCCTCGGCTATTTCCTCGCATGTGGCGTCTCTTCCGCCATCAAATGTTAAAACTACTTCACATTCACATTCAATACTTCTAGAACAAAATGTTATCTTATTAAATCGATTTCAGAAGAAAAGGAAATACACAGATAAGCTTAAAGCATTCAAACAATCACCAAACTTTATCCTTTTCTCAACCACCGTCATTCAACTCATCTACAAAAAGAATATTAGTGATCCTTTAGACCCCTGTACAGTCAAGCTAAAATTCTAACGACTATGCTTTCCTCATTTGAAAAGGGTGCCCTTTTCCATGTCGATGGGACTGATCAATGAATTTCCAACCTAACTTGTCAAGAATACTTTGTACTGCTTGACTAGAGTGGTCAATGTACAAAAAGAAATATGTGGTCAACTGACTAATGTTCCTGGTAAAGAAACAAAGGAATGTCTATCAAAGAATGGTTTCAGCAATTAGGCCTGCCCGACGTGACTGAAGGCATCTGCGGTCGACTAATCTGAAAAACAAATAGAACCAAATAGCAAATTAGCAGGTTACAAAATACTCCCTCCGTCCCAAAATAAGTGTCTCAATTTTGTACTAACTTTAATGATAAAAACAGTGTATTTCTTCGAGAAAAGGCACTGGATATAGTTTAAATAACCAAGATAGCTGATGAGATCGTTAATCGTACCTATTGGACGCCGTTTACCCTCCATTGCTTTCTTCTTTTCATGGCAGCTTTGGCAGAGGAAAGGACCTTGCCAACCTTGCATTTTTTCGTGTTGCAGTGGGTTAGCATGTATGGAAATCCCCTGGCCAGATTTCAGTCTAAACTGGCAAATCGCACAGCTGGAGGGTTCAAACATGTTCCGAAGTGCGTATCCTGTGCTAAGCCTGCAAGGAACAAGCAAAACAGAAAAGCAACATTATAATACGAAAAACTATTAGTATCTGTTACAAGCAAGAAATATTCACATTAAAGCATGGGAGTATCAGTTTAGTAAAATGCTTAGAATCATCTCATAAACTTGAGCAAAGAAAATGCTAACTTCTATAACCCCAATAAGAATTTAACTATCAACTGTAGTTGCTAGTGCATTCCTGTTTATCTCAGAGCTAAAGAGCTGCACTGCATTGATGTCAGTCTGAAACTGACAGCTGCAAAACTAAACAAGTAACCCTCCCATCTAATATATGCACTCTGAATTTTAGTCATCTATTGAACACTTTTAGCTTTACTGCTAAGCTAGCACGAGTGATTGATACTACGCTATGCCACTCATACACATCAACCATGTCTGTCTGACTTGATCGAGGACATCAATATGTAGAAGAGCAGAGAAAAGAAGAGGGTCCAGTGTAGTAGAGATTGGAAAAGGAAACAGCAGAAAAATTGAGCATTAACATGAAACTATGCAATGGAACATAGATGCATGGCTGACACCATCAATCAGCAGTGCCAACTCATCTGCTGCTTCCAATAATTCATTTCCTACTATCACCAGATAGCAATATCAGCTTGTTGCCCATATGAGACAATCAAATACAGGATATAGGTAACTGGAGAAGCTACAAATCCAATACTAATAAGCCTACGTAGAACGAATGTCCCTTTCAGTGGCATCTAATATGATACAGATCTACAGTGCTATATTGATGCTTGTAAGGCCATCAAATCGAGATAACTCAGGCCATCAGAATCACCAGGCAAAAATGACGACTAACTAAAATATGATTTACCTGAGCATTTGGTTAATTTCAACTTGGTGTATATACTAGTGTACATGTCTGGCAAAACAATGGACAATCCTAATGCTGTACAACGGAATATTTATGTCCTTTTCTCTTAGAACTGTTATGGAGCTCCTGGCTAGTACCCCAAGTGAAAAAAGGCCTAGAATGTTGGTTAACAGAATATACCTTCTTGAAAGCATGGCAGACCCGTCCTCAAATATTTCTTCCACCACATCCGGCTCAGCATATTCTCTATCTATTTTAAAAGATGCATCTGAATTTTTTCGGCGGAACATGTTATTTTTCAGATCAACGCGGAACATATTATTGAGTACGGTTTTCCCCTGCCACTTTGTTGGAGGACTAGGAGCTAGTTTTTCTGGAGGTAGTATGTCCACCACGATGCAGGTAGTATCATCTCTTAGTCCTCGAGGTAGGGTTGCTTCCTTCAGATAAGAAAATATATCACGAAATGAGGGCCAGAAGTTTGAGTCTATTAACCAATGGAAATGATTGTAAATTAGTTACATTAACAATTCGATTGGCAGCTATATCGGATGGGTATCCACGAGAACATTCAAGAGCCATTTCAAAAGTCAAATCATCCCAGACACCATCGCTTGCAATGATAATTCTGCCTCCAGCATTGGATAGCTGCAACAAAAATGCAATAGAAAATCAAAATAGTGTCACAGCGAAGAGCGAACTATGCTCTGCAGTGGTGAGACATAGAAACAGATCACACCATGAACTACAGATGTTGTGGAATATTATAGAAGAGGTCATCTAAAAGGAAATCTGATGATAAATAGGCACCCAAACAAAAACATTTGTGAAAATAAAAAAGAGATATGCAGTGCAGAAGAATTTTCATATGAGCAAACCTTCACTTGCTTCACGTGAGGAACAGGGATGATGCATTCACCAACATCCATATCCCCGATTGATCTAGATAGGCACAAACCACCTGGCCAGCATCTTAAAGGACCAACCTGAAAAGGTACATGATAAATTTCAATAACAGAAATGATTATAGCAAGCAAAACAAATAGTGACCAGATTATCCAATAAAAGAGGAGATCAAACAAACATAAGAATTGAGTTAGACATTGATGATATAATGGATGTAAGTGAACATTCTCTAATTAAACAAATTTGCAATACAAACACGGTAGAGTTTTACACGCATACCAAAGTATTCAATATTCATCAATCCCCACGCAAAATACAGAGAGGGAACAACAACAGGAGTTGTTAAACAAAATCTGCAGGGTGCAGCCAAAAATAGGAATTGCCTTATGGCTGAAAAAACCAGCAGCACAAGAAATTTAGTCCATCATATCATAAGCTAAGACATTGTTTGGTAGGCACTTAATTTAACAGTGATGTCAGGTGCAGGTACGACACAGCATATTTGAGAATTAAGAAACAGATGGTTAGCAGATTACTGCAGAAAATGAGAACTATCAGATTGGTAACATGTAACACCATGCATCCACACCGCACATCCCAACTCAAGAGCACAATGGATTATAAAGGTAAAAGAGATGAACCTCTGGACCACCAACAACATTCAGTTGTCCAACCTTGCTTCCCCATGCAGTTACACGTTCCACCCTGTAAAATGAACAGGTCATAAACTGCACAATTCTCAACAAATTACATCAAAGGCAGAACGTACTCATCTCGGTTGGAGTCAAAGCGATGATCAGCTGACAAATGGTATAGGGAACCATCAGCTGACTCTAGTATGCAGCGCGAATCACCAACCGATGCTACTGTTACAACCCACTCGTCTATTATCACAAATGTCACAGTTGTACCAGAACTTTCAGCTGAAACAACAAAAAGACTGTTTCAGAAGATAAAAGAGAGGCATCACTTGAGTTTACAGGTGTCAAGAAAGACAAATTAAACAAAAGCACGATTGTTGCAACTACGCAGCCTAGCATTACAATTAACTGAAGAACATATCTGATGATGTAATATCCAATCAACCAACTAGAATGACTACGAAAGGTTCATACAGCTTTACTTCGCCCCTGAAAAAGCAAGCAAACTTCCAAGTCCCTGCTTGGAACACAGGAATTTTTCATGCATTCCACAGGAAATAGTTCGATTACCATAGGAATGAGGAACATTTCCAAGTTCACAAGATGGCCTAAATAAACAGTGACAGCATGTGCACTAATGAACAGTCCTATGAAAACTACAGTGTATGCCTATTTCCTTAAGAAACTGGAAAGTGGAAACTTGACATCAATAAGGTAAACAAGGATAGGCCTGATTCACCTGCGGCTTGCAAATCCTTATCTGTCTTGACAAATGCTGCAACGAGTGAACGTGGAAGCACTGCAAGCCACTCATCCCTGGTCAAACCTGAAGGGGTAGCACGCAGGACATTGTTCAGCAGATTGTTCTTTGCGTATATGGCCGCTCCAGATCCATGGTGGCCATCAAACAGCTAAAAACATGTGACACAGTAATCAGTGATCAGTGATCAATCAACAGAAACACACCACTCCGATTAGAAAATGACCAGCCAAGCCACTGAATAAATCAAATGACGACGCCGGTCAGCCCGACAATAAGATTAAGGCACGAGATCATTTGGATCAAAGGTAATATTTCGTTCCTAATATGCTTTTTACTGCGAGTAATTTTTCATACGTAGCAGGCTCCCAACACTCTTTCTTGGTCATGAACTAGCAGCCTACGTGCAGACGACCAACAAATATTCTGAACCCTACCAAAAGGCATGGCAGCTCTGCTGCCAAACGCGACAGAGAAAAACATGCTGGGTGTCAATCATGTACAGGAGACTGGAGGAGTGGCCTCCATGTCGCACAATTCTGGGCGGGTATTCTAGAACCTTCTATTTTTTTTCCGGGTATTCTAGAACCTTCTCGACTCTCGAGAGACAGGCATGGGCATGGGCAGGGGAAGGGGGCGCGGGGAGGGCAATGCAGTACCGCGAAGACGGAGAAGGAGGTGGAGGGTCGCCGGCGACGCGCTGGCCGGCGTCGGCGAGGAGCAGCGTGACGTCCTCGCCCTTGCGGCTGCGGCTGGCCTCCCCGCAGAGCACGTCGGGCCGCTCCATCCGCTCGCTCGTCACCTCCCGCCGCAGCAGCACGCCGAGCGGCACCGCCGCCATCGCCATGGCGCCGCCGCACCCGCACCGATCGCCCGCCTCCCCCTCAAACCCTCCTCCTCCTCCCCCTCCCAGGAAGAGCCGCTCAACTCAACGGCCCGCTGCCAGGCGACTCCCCCACGCCTCGCCCCCGTAACGGAAGGAGGGAGGGAGGGAGGAAAAAATCCACGCGGAATGCCGCCGCTGGCGGGCCGCGCGCGATCGTGGGCTCCACGCGGAAGGAAACCGGGAAGGGAGGGAGCGATCGTGGGCTCCACGCGGAAGGAAACCGGGAAGGGAGGGAGCGATCGAGGGGGGGAGGGAAGGGAGGGAGAGGGATGAAATGCGTTGCGATTTTATGGGGGCGGGCGGAGACGCGCAGTGCGGTTGTGATTTGATCTCGTGTCAGCCAGCGGCTCTGTTTTGTTTCCGTTCCGTTCCGTTAATTTCTGCTCGGGCCAGGTGGGGCTTGGGTGCGTGCGAGCTGGATGCGTGCGTGGACGGGTGGGGCCGGGGGGTCTGAGAACCCGAGAGGCGGCCGGCCCGGCCGGCCGGGGGCTGTCGCTTGCTTGCTCGGCCTCGATCGGACGGTGGCGCGGGGTTTGACGGGGTCAGGTGAGGATGCACGTGCGGAGCGGCGCCGGCGAGAGGAGAGTGGTGGCCAGCGTGGCCGGCGAAAGGACCTCAACTGTTTTCTCCTTCTTATTATAGGGAACGTTTACCATCACCCCAAACGGATCGCAACGGCCGCGTCCATCACCTTTCCTGCATGACACGCGTTCAAGCGAGGCCCGCACATCATCCTTCGCCGGACGCGTTTGGGCTATGTTTTTGAAACATATGTGATATTGTAATTGTTTAATGGGTTTATGTTTTGCAACAGAACCTCTCTTACAAAAAAATTCTGCAACAAAATCTCGGTTGCAAAGAAAATGCAACAAAACAATCGTTGCAAAAAAATTCTGCAACAAAACCTGTGTTGCAGAAATAGTTTTGCAATAAAATCTGTATTGCAATGATGGAGGCGTGCTCAACCGCTCGATGCAGCAGATCTGAAAGGATCAGCCGACCGGGCTCAACAATTCAGTTTTTTTAACTTTTAACAAATCATCAACAGTCCAGTTGTGAATCTTTTTGTCTTCCAAAGACAGCCTCTTTAGTAACAACGTGCTTATTCAATCCTCAAAATGTCGAGGATACAAAGGTGAGCTGGTGGTTTATTCAGCATGTCTACCCACATCTAAAAAAGCCGCAATCTTGTATTCCTTTTGAATAATAACAAATTTTATTAATTACAAATAACGGTTACATCGTCTATAAGAAGAGATACAATCTCATTCAAAGGCTCCTCAAACCAATCTTTTGTCGCTGAAAATTTCGCTAACCTAGTAAGTTCATGGACAACCCTATTCGCTTCCCTATTACAATGTTCAAAACTAGTAAGAGAAAAATTACAAGCCAAAAAATAACAGCCATCAAAACGCTCTCACAGACCGTCCTTCATTCTTCATTGTGTCAATAACTTTCATATTATCCAAGTTAATAACAAGGCGATTGTAGCCCGCTTGATGTGCAAGAGATAGGCCAAATCCTAGAGCAAATGCATTCGTTCCTGCCTTCGTGCGACTTGCATCTAAGGTTTTCGTGCCTCTCATCGGCGCCTCTGCCGGCCCGCCTCGTCTCCTATGGTCCTTGGACCATGTAGGCACGGTGGATCTCGGTCCTTGCCGGCGGGAAGGCTCCGTTTTTAGGTGTTTTTTTTAGTTTTGTTAGGGTTTGTGCCATGCTCAAGAAGACGAGGCGACGGCGGCTTCTTGAAGATCGGATAAGGTCCTCCCCGCCCAGTCCCCGTCCGGGTGATGTTTCAAGCATCGTCGAAAGCCGTGTGGAGGTTTGTCTCCGACGAATCTCATGGGATCTGGTCGGCGTTCGTCTTCAGTGGATCGACCAGATCCGGTCTTCGTTCTTCTACGTATGTGTGTTTGCAGGTTGGATCCTTTCGATCTACATTTCTCTTCATCGGCGGCGGTTGCTGTTCTAGTGCGCTGGTCCTATGGGGTCTTAGCACGACGACTTTCCGACTGTCTATTACAACAATCTTTGTCCGGCTCCGCTGAGGGAGGGGTGATGACGGCGGCACGTCTTCGGCTCGCTCAAATGCTAGGTGGTCTACGAACCTGGATGTAAATTTTACTTCTAGTGTTCTTTGTATTACCTTAATGGTTTGATGAATAGATCAGAAGTTTTTTCGAAAAAAAAAAATTAGAGCCAACGCTTCAGCTGTGAGAACGTCAGCCAGACAGACTTTTTTTTTAGACAAACAAAAAAAGAGACAGATGTGGATCTTAATCACTGTTGGTTATTGCTAGTTCGGTTTTGAAAGGTTGGAATGAGAGGGAGGAAAGCCCACGATTAACGTCTAGCCCGTGGAGAATGCCGCGAGGTGACTATCGCTTGCACGCTCCGGACGCATGTCCCATGCTGCGTTGCGTACCGGATGAGGAGTTTATGGTTTTGTTAATTGCTGCCGATCACATCCGACTGATGATTATTCGGGGACGCTTTTCGTAAAGCTCTATTGAACGAACAATTAAATGAACAGTTAAGCCTTGTTATTGAATGGCCGGAGAAGGTTTGGACGAGGGGCCACGGAAGGCTCGAAGCCGACCACTAGCTTCATGCAATTTTCTTTGTGCGTTTTCTGTGGGAAACCTTTAGGATTTGCACTTACGTTTTGCTACATAGGTCACCGCGAATATGATAATCTCTAGTGATGCTCAATCATTTTTCATTTGTATTTAAAAACCTTTTCTTTTGCCATCTGCCTTTGATAGTGTGAACTACTGCCACCCTCCCCCCCCCCCCCCCCCCACACCCGCCAAACCTATAGGGTGCGCACAAACTTCCGTCATGCATGTGCGCAGTGACTTTGGGTTAGGCGCATGTTCTTTCCTTTCCCACTTATCCCTTTACGGTAGAAGTACATTACGTTTTCGCCACTTCCTCAAACAAAGATTAGATCCAAACTAAAAGAGCTTGTCTCGAATTCCTACATTATCGAAAAAGGATTTTGCCCCACTATATATATAAAAGCAATGATCAACGGCACCCGATACAAACGCACGGTCCCACATCACACTCACACACACCCAAGGCAAAATACGTAGGTGTTGAGCGCATCAACACCATCATTAGCACTACACGAGCAGCCGAGGGCTACCGCCGTGAACACACCACCACGTAGAAGTGAAGCCACATATGACGAACCATGGGCTTCAAGGCAGCGCCTTCAGGAAGGAAACGACACCGGAGCGCCGCCACCGCCCGATCCGAGGATCAGAGTTTTCCCTGGAGCACCACAACGGGCAATGAGAGCCGCGACAACACCTTCAAGAAGGGAACGAGTTTCGCCGCCGCCGGTCCATCCAAAGATAGACCAGGTTTTCGCCCCATCCACACTCATCGCCACCGCACTCCACACCTCGGCTACCATGCCGCCCACACGGCCGTGGCACCGGGCAGCACCGAGCCACGGGTTCTGCCCATGAGCACCGCGGATCCACCACCAGGGCTGCCGCCCAGGCATCCAAGACCATGACACCACCTCACCCAAGCCCTGCCGCTGCCCCAACCAAAGATACGAGCGGAAAGGACCCGCCTTTCGCACCCCTGGGCGGCCTCCAGTGCCGAGACCCAAAAGGCCGGCCAAAATTGGCCTCCATCAACCCGTCCGCGGCACCGGGCGCGAGATGAGCTCGGTCCTGCTGCTGGGCACGAGACAAGTATGGCCCTGCTGCCGGGCGCGAGACGAGCTCGGTCCTGCTATCGGGCGCGAGACGAGGTCAGTCCTGCTGCCGGGCACGAGACGAGCTCGTCCTGCTGCCGGGTGCGGGACGAGTGATGAACTGCAACTGGGGGAGAGCCCACCCTTCGACGAAGGTAGCGCCCGCACGCCAAGGAGAGGGGTCAAAGGCCGAAACAGTCCACCTGCAAACGAGCCGACGCCGGCGGAGAAGCCAACCGTCGCTGCAGCCGGAACCGTCGAGCTGCCGTGTAGATACCAAGCAGCAGGGAGGCCACCATACCTCCCGCCGCCGCTGTAGCCCACGACCAGAGCAGCCACCACGCCGGGCCGCTGCCCAAACCCGCGCCGCTCGCCCGGACCAAGTCGTAGGTCCGCTGGAATACGCAACCACCGGCCACACCTCCGCCCGCCAACCCCGCCACCACACGGATCGACGCCACCGCCAAGAGACTATCGGGAGCCCCATCCACCACCGCCACACCCGCCACGAACAGCGGGTGTTGTACCACCCACGGCGAGGACGACCACGACAGCAGCCCGCAGGCTCGCGACGCCCAGATCTGGCACGCTAGCCCCGGCCGGCACCCCCTCCTCCCTACCGCACGCCTTGGCATCCAAGCCGCCGTCGAGCCCCGCCCGCCGCCCACCGTGGACCGCCGCCGTTCCCCGCCGTCGGGCCTCGCTGATATGGTGCACGCCGCCACGCCCAACGAGGAGCGGAGGAGAAGGTGGAGGTTGCCCAGGGAGACACCCCGTCGCCGCCCTCACTGGTGCATGCCCGGGCTTCGCCGGCGGCGGCGCTCGAGAGATCGTCCCCCGTGTCGCCAGAGAGGAGGGCGACGCGGGGACGTGTTCTTTTATGAGTTCCTACATTTGTGGAGAAGGCTACTCATGGGGGAAAAGCCCCCCAGTGCGAAAGTGCCCTTCTCAGCTTGAGCTCACATGAGCTCGGACGACCAGTAAAATTCGATTAAAAAACAAATTCTAAAATAACTGGAAACAATGGTGACACGCTTTGACAAATGTTTACAATGCTTGCATTTTTCATCATGAAATGACATTTGTGGAAGTCGTGATAAAAAAATTGTTTTCGGCTATGCTTTTTGTAAAGCTCTATTGAATGAACATTCAAGCCTTATTATTGAATGACCGGAGAAGGTTGGATGATGGGCGATTGAAGACTCGAAGCCGGCCACAAGCTTCCGGTCGAAAGACCAAGGGATCATGCAATTTTCTTTATGCGTTTTATGTGGGAGATGTTTATGATTTGCACTTCCGTCTTGCTATTCTGGTCACTGGGAATCCTATATCATTAGTAGAAAAACTACTTTAAGTGAGACATATTAGTCTCGGTTTGTAAATGAACCGGCACTAATGTAACTATTAGTGCCGGTTCGAATGGCTAGACGGGCGGGCATCATTAGTCCCGGTTCATGTTGGACCTATAGTACCGGTTCGTGGCATGAACTGGGAGTCTGGGACCAAAGGGGTGGTGGCAGGCTTGTGTTAGTCTTGGGCCCGTCAGTCCCTTTAGTCCCGATTCGTGGCACAAACCGGTACTATAAGCTCACATTTAGTCCCGGTTTGTGTCATGAACCGGGACTAAAGGTATTCCTATATAAACCCTTTGTCCAGCCCGCGATCGAGTTCGCTCTGTTCTTTCCCTTTCACCTCTCCTCTCTGTTCTTCCCCAAAGCTCGAGCTCATCCTTCATTTTGCCCAAAATTTGTCAAGATTTGAAGGCCCCCATCCATCCAAGTGATCATAAAGGTTAGCAACTTTGTCCTTTTATCTCTCATTGCTAGATTAGCTCTTGCAATGTTCTATAAGTATAGTGATTGTGAGTTTTACTCTGGGAGTAATTATATGTGGTAGTTTATTTGATTTATATGCAATTTGAGCTCAAATTAACTCTTAGTTTGCATATGTAGGTGTGGTTTACTTAGTGCCTTCACGTCCCCGTCCTAACCATCGTCGATCGCTCGCACCGTCTCGTCGCCGGCACCACCGTGGTGAGCCTCTTGTTCTTATCTTTTTTATAAAAAAATCATGTTTGTGTGATTTAGATATATAGTTACTTATATAATTTTCTTACCTGTACGTTGTTTGTTATACATAGTGGTATGGTTTTGATATTCGTCCCCGTCGACCCTCGTCCGGTTTATGACTCGGACGTGTTATATTCTATTTTATAACTATTTGTTGCATTTCATGTTTATGACAAATTATGCCCATCAAGTTGATATAGATATTTTATCTAGGAGGTATGTGAACCGGAAATTCCAACCGACCCTCTTGTCAAGAGGTTAAATTTAGTTAAAAAAAATGAATATTTGAAAGAAAAATTGAAAAGAATTGAAGAAGAGAAGATGAAACTAGAGCTGTATGTTGCCGATGTCGTCGATGATCACAAGAGCAAGACGGAGAAAATGCGCTTGCAGATTAGAAAGATTAGAAAATATGCCATTGATAGTGAGGCTTGGTATCATTATGTTGTTGGATCAATTGTTACCTTAGTTGCGATCTTGATCGCATTTGTTGTTGCATTTAAATGCTTTAGCTAGAGAGTTTGTATGTTATTTTATGAGAATAAGTGTGTATGAACTTTATGTATGAACTTATATTAATTTGGTCTTTTTGGTGTTGTGTAATGAAGATGAGCCGGCAATGGATGTACGATGACTAATGCTCTCTCCAGTTTGTTAAAGGCGTGCATACTTTTTTGATTGCGGCTGATGCAAACAAGCGGGCGGATGGCTTTATGTGTTGTCCATGTGCTGTCTTTAAGAATGATCAGAATTACTCCAAGTCAAGAACCATTCATGTCCACCTGTTTGAGTCCGGTTTCATGCCCCACTATAATGTTTGGACCAGGCACGGAGAAAGACGGGTTATGATGAAAGACAATGAAGAAGAAGAGGACAACAACAGTGCAACAACCTGGTTTTGGCCCTGTTCTTTTTCTTTTGATTTATTTGGTTTTTGCTCTGTTTTTTTTGGAGTGGTTCTGTGGCCTTGCCATCTGGGAAATCATCCTCATTTCCCCTCCTTAGAGGCTCATCTTCCTCCAAACCTTGTCAAGATCATGTCACTTTACTCCTTGACCAAACCCTAATCTCTTTTTCTAGGAAATACTCCTTTTTCATTAAAGGAATAACCCTATCTGCCCTAGGTTGTGAAGCAACCTATATTTCTGTCCATCCAAAAATTCTCAAATAATTCTCATAATTCCTTTGGGGTCATATATAGCTCAAATATGCCAAAAAATTTCCTTGGCCAGTTCAAAAATAATTCCCCAATATTCCTTCTTCTATTTTGTCCTGAATGGCACATTGCAAAGGAAGTGTCATTTATATTTTTTCTAGTGGCTCCCAACCTTTTTGGGCATGTTTATATGTCCAAATAATTGCCTCATGCACAAGTTCACATTTATTTACCTAGCTAATCTTCCTCAGTGATTTTTCAAAGTTTCTGTCAAACAGAAGACTTTGTGAAGGAAGTACTAGCTAAGAGTACCCAAATTAGTTGAGCTTTTGCACACTCCTTAATGTGATCATATTAACCCGCTCCACCCATTTGCAGACCTATCAAATCATCTATGTGAGCACAGGAGCAAATCTTTGATTTTGGCAACATTTTCAGGTTGTGAAGCAAGTGTATTTTATATTGCTTCAAAAATCCTGATAAATTACGGAAACATTCTTATGCCCATAAAAAATCTGTCCACCCAATTTGGCATCATTTCATTGAGCCATTTGATCACCAATATTATTCCAAGTTTCTGGACAGAAATGATGTTTGTGAAGCAAGTGCTATTTTGGTTTGTCCATTTGGCATGAGATTTTTACAGAATCAATTTTAGCCCAAGTTGACACTCCATGTGAGTGCACCATCATGATCTAGTTTCTGGACCATTTTGGTCAGTTGTGAAGCAACTGCAGTAAATATTGGGATATTTATTCCCGAACTCCCCAGGACTGTAGTCCTTCCTATCCTAAACATCCCAGACATCACATTTGGCCCCTAGAATATCTCTGTTGATCACCAGTGCACGTTCAAGTTTACTGCAGTAAACTTCAGACGATGACTACCAGTTAACCACTGCTTCTTTAACCAAGTTACCACCGTATTTGAGACCTCCCCTGGATGGACTATGCCCTAGACAACATTTGCCAGCCATTTGGCCCTTCTTGATGCCAGTGCATGCGGTAATCATGACAATGGCGTGCCTGTGCACGCGCTCTGTGTGCAGTGGCCGCGTCCAGTGGCTATTTGTGCTGGAGCCCCTCCTCCTCTCGTCGTCTTCGCTCTCGTGAGCGTGTCCACCAGCTGGCCCGCGCCGTCTTCGTCCCTCTCGACCCCTCTCCCCCTCCGGAAGCTTCCTCACCGATGCTTGCCGCCGAACGCCCACGAGAGCACGGTGCTCCGACATGTTTTAATGGTGCTCGGCTTCTTCCTCTGCTCCCCGGCGTCGTCACCCTCCGTGACCTCTGAATCAATGCCTCGTCGCGTTCCTCGCCCCTCCCGACCGCTGCGGCCGGCAGCGCCTTGGCCGGACTCCCGCGGCGGCACCCGAGCCCGTGACTTCGCCCCGGCTATATATAGCCATCCCCGCGGCCTCCCGAGCTCGTCAGCCTCCTCCCCTCACTCTCAGCTCCCTCCCCGACCTCTCGTTCGAGCCCATGGAGCTCTCCTGTCCCGCCATGACCACCACGGCCATCGCCGGCCGCCGCCTAAATTGGCCCAACCCCGAGCTCCATTCTCCCTCCTGACCCCACCAGAGGAGTCCCCTCGACCCCCTGATCCTCTACCACCCCTCCTGAACCCCTCCGGTGCCTAGCCCCCTTCTCTCCCCCACCGTGGTGCCGTGCCCGATCCCAGCCGAAGCTCCCCTCCGCCGCGGCCGACGCCTCGCTCCTCCCTGTGGTCTCCGGCGTCCGTGGCATGGCCCATCCGACGCGGCTCCGTCTCCCGAACACGCCGGTGATCCGAGCACCGCATATGGTGGCCCATAGCGCCGGCAGTCATCGCCGGAGCGCTCGGCCTCGGGCCTCCTCTGCGCGGCGTCGAGAGGAAAGGAGGAAGAAGGAGGGAGGAGAGAGAAAAGTGGGCAGGCCCCACCAGTCAGCCACACAGGAGCCGGCCCCGCGTTGACTCTGCTCGGTGACGTGGATAAGTGGTTGACCCCGCCGCCCATGGACTTGTTTGCAATATTTCTTTTTGCAGATTAGTCCCTGAATTTCAAACCCTCATATCTTTTTGCTCGTAACTCCAAATGAGGCGATTCCAAAGCCTACTTCTTCGTCTCGTCGAGCCCGTTCTGCTGGTTTCATTTTCACTATGGTTTGACACTGTGAAAATGATCATTATGCCCTTGCCCTTATTCAGCCCCCTCGGAGAGAGAAAGATTTCTGGCGATTCGTTCCACGAGCTTCTCGCACTTTCTCCCGGTGATTTCTTCCACCCCAGGCAAGCCACACCTTCCATTTGCATGATTGCAATGCAGTGACATGGTTTAATCTATTTTAACTTGTTTAAAATATTGTTTTAGCTACTTGTGATCTGTGCATGGCCTTTTCTCGGAGTATTATTTTGATCTTGCTGTTGCCATGCTATTGTTTGGATTACTAGGAGTTATGTTTGCAGTTGATGAGTAATCATGTTGCCATTGGAGTATTAGTGGCTGATATTATGATTGTTTCATGATGATATTTGTTAGTATATTTTGGAGTATTACTTTGGATGTCATGCTACCTTTGGATTATTAGTGGTTAGTATGATTATTTTTATGATGCTAGTTGATGTTCTGTTGCTTGGATATTATTTTCGGAGATGATGGTTACATGTGGATCTTAGCTGGATAGCTGTATTCTTGTTATTGGAGTAGTAGGATTATTGTTTCAGATTCATCATGATAGTAGTGTTATACTATCCTCGAAGTATTTTGTGATGATGATATTATGCTTGGATTATTTGTTGGATATTGCTATGACTTGGATTATAGTTTGATGGTTGACATCGGAGTATCAGTTATCATGGTTATATTTTTGGGGATAAAGTTCGTCATTAAGTTGGTCAGGTGCCGCCGAACCGGACTTTTCCAGTGCAACCACATTTGCCGGTATGGGACGGCCCTAATGCGGTCTATTGTCGTACCTCTCGCCGGTGCCTCCAACTAGGGAAGGTTATGGGCGTGCTGTACCCTGGCCCGGTAAGCAGACATAACATTGTGAGCCCGTTGTTATGTTTTTGCGCGCGGGTCCCAGTGTGGATCGGGCCACGACGGTGGTCGTTGTGTCTTGAGGTAGACACGAGGCCACCCATGACTTAGCCCAGAGGGGAGTGAGTCGGAGTGGCCGGGAGAGTGTCATGACAGTAGATCGGTTTTATCAGAACACCGTTGGTCCACCCGAATGGGAGTGCGAGGCCATGGGTTTTGTGGTGTGGGTCCAGTGTGCTACCTCTGCAGAGTGTATGTTTAATCTATCGATAGCCGCGTCCTCGGTCATGGGCATGGGTTCGTACTAGGGTACACCGTTCGATCAACACTCGCATGACGGAATGACTTATAGGTGATGGATATGTGGATATTTGGAGCAGTACAGATTGACCAAGTGTTGGTCATGGTTGTGATCGCCGTAAGGATCACGGGCCAGTTAATGGTCATGGTTGTGATCGCCGTAAGGATCATGGGCCAGATATTGGTCGTGGTTGTGATTGCCGTAAGGATCACGAGCCAGTTAATGGTCATGGTTGTGATCGCCGTAAGGATCACGGGACATATATTGGTCGTGGTTGTGATCACCGTAAGGATCACGGGACAGTTAATGGTCATGGTTGTGATCGCCGTAAGGATCACGGGCCAGATATTGGTCGTGGTTGTGATCGCCGTAAGGATCACGGTTACAGTTTGGTTTTGATCATGAGGTGATCGAGATGTATATTTCTTGGCCGGATAGCCAAGAGAGATATGGTTATGGAGATCGGAGATGGTTATTTATCAGTATTGTAGTAGTTTCATATTATGCTTAGAAGTTGCTGTTATATCATGGTAGCTGTTAATTTAATTAACCTGCTTAATGCTATGTTGTTTTCTTGCCTTGATGTTTTTGGTTGTTGTGAGCTTGCAAGTACATTCAATGTACTGACCTGGCGTGTCATGCCAGATTGCAGGTGATGCCGTGATTGCTTGTCGTGGTTTCCATTCGTGCGAGCAAGATCGTGTCCCAGCCAGAGTCCCTGCGGAGTGGAGTTCACCACCGTCGTCGTTGTTCCGCTGCTAGAGTTATTCCGCTGCTTCGAGTTGTTCTGCTGCTTGCATAGAGCAACTGAGGATGGCGTAGTGTCATCGTGCCGATGTTATTCATTTAATATCGGATACCTTGTATTCATATTCGTGTAATAATATAAAGCTGGTTTGTTCTATGCTAAGCAGTGTCGTATTCCAGAAGACTTCTCCTTGATCTCTAGTCTGGAATACGGGGCGTTCCGGTTTCTCTGAGCCGGGGTGCCACAGGCTTGGTATCAGAGCAGGTCTGGCTGTAGGACGCCTAGTCAGCGCGAGCGGTAGAAACCGGTAGAAATCGGTAGTATAGAGTCTGGTTTGTCTATTGCATTTGGTTGCTGCATTTCTTTGTTGCATAGCATGCATGTAGTCTTAGTATTTGTGATAACGGTTTATCTAGTGAGTGTAGCTGGCATCGGTTCGGATCCACTACAGCTAAACCTTTGCATTTCTCCAATTCCTTCTTTTCTTTCGGTATTTGGTGTCATTTCTGTCCCAGCAGAGTGATGCCAAGTGATCCCGACACTGTTTGCCAAAATGGTGGTCAGGTATCGCGCCGATGTCTTTCTTCCAGTCCCGTCTATCGTTTCGGTGATGGACATGTTTCTATCCCGGATCATTCTTTTGTCGTGTTGGCAACCCCTAATGATCTTAGTTATCAAGAAAGGGCAATGTCATTAGCCTCAGTTTTTCCCTGCTATCCTATTTCCTGGACGAGTACGGATCTTTTTCCGTCCACTTTATAATAATGTGGTTGCGACCTTCGTGTCCCACTACATGATTACCGAGTGCGTCCTCGCCTCTGAGCTACTTCAGGTTGCCACCTAGCTAAGCTGGCACTTGGTGTAGCGTTGTTTACACCAATTCTTCCAAACATTTATTCGTCCTCGTGCACATCGTCACAGCATGCTAGATCGTAGAACCGGAGACCCCGCTAGATTTGTGTGCTTAAGTAGGCATGCATATTGTGTGACTAGCAGTAATATGTGACATTGATTGTGTGCGAATTGTTGGTTGTCGTGAGCTTGCAAGTACATTCAATGTACTAACCTGGCGTGTCATGCCAGATTGCAGGTGATGCCGTGATTGCTTGATTGCTTGTCGTGGTTTCCATTCGTGCGAGCTAGATCGTGTCCCAGCCAGAGTCCCTGCGGAGTGGAGTTCACCACCGTCGTTGGTGTTCCACTGCTAGAGTTATTCCGCTGCTTCGAGTTGTTTTGCTGCTTGCATAGAGCAACTGAGGATGGCATAGTGTCACCGTGCCGATGTTATTCATTGTAATATCAGAGACCTTGTATTCATATTCGTGTAATAATAGAAAGCTGGTTTGTTCTATGCTAAGCAGTGCCGTATTCCAGAAGACTTCTCCTCGATCTCTGGACTAGAATACGGGGTGTTCCGGTTTCTCTGAGCTTGGGTGCCACAGGCTTGGTATCAGAGCCAGGTTTGTAACAGCCCGGTTTTTGGCCCTGTTCTTTTTCTTTTGATTTATTTGGTTTTTGCTCTGTTTTTCTTTTTGGAGTGGTTCTGTGGCCTTGCCACCTGGGAAATCATCCTCATTTCCCCTCCCTAGTGGCTCATCATTCTCCAAACCTTGCCAAGATCATGTCACTTCACTCCTTGAGCAAACCCTAATCTCTTTTTCTAGGGAATACTCCTTTTTCATTAAAGGAATAACCCTATCTGCCCTAGGTTGTGAAGCAACCTATATTTCTGTCCATCCAAAAATTCTCAAATAATTCTCATAATTCCTTTGGGTCATATATAACTCAAATATGCCCAAACATTTCCTTGGCAAGTTCAAAAATAATTCCCCAATATTCCTTTTTCTATTCTGCCTGAATGGCACTTTGTGAAGGAAGTGTCATTTATATTTTTCCTAGTGGCTCCCAACATTTTTGGGCATGTTTATATTTCCAAATAATTGCCTCATGCACAAGTTCACATTTATTTACGCCAATCTTCCTCAGTGAATTTTCAAAGTTTTTGTCAAATAGAAGGCTTTCTGAAGGAAGTACTAGCTAGGAGTACCCAAATGAGTTGAGCTTTTTCACACTCCTTAATGTGCTCAGATTAACCCGCTCCACCCATTTGCAGCCCTATCCAATTATATATGTGAGCACATGAGCAAATATTTGTTTTTGGCAACATTTTCAGGTTGTGAAGCAAGTGTATTTTATATTGCTTCAAAAATCCTGATAAATTACCAGATCATTTTTCTGCCCATAAAACATCTGTCCACCCAATTTGGAATCATTTCACTGAGCCATTTGATCACCAATATTATTCCAAGTTTCTGGACAGAAATGATGTTTGTGAAGCAAGTGCTATTTTGGTTTGTCCATTTGGCATGAGCTTTTTACAGCATCTTCATATGTCCAAATAATGAAGCTTTGCCCAATTTTAGCCTAAGTTGACACACCATGTGAGTGCACCATCATGATCTAGTTTCTGGACCATTTTGGTCAGTTGTGAAGCAACTGCAGTAAATCTTGGGCCATTTCTTCCCAAACTCCCCAGGACTGTAGTCCTTCCTAGCCTAAACATCCCAGACATCACATTTGGCCCCTAGCATATCCCTGTTGATCACCGATTACGCGTTCAAGTTTACCGCAGAACTTCGAGACGATGACTACCAGTTAACCACTGCTTCTTTAACCAAGTTACCACCGTAGTTGAGACCTCCCCTGGATGGACTACGCCCTAGACAACATTTGCCAGCCATTTGGCCCTTCTTGATGCCAGTGCATGCGGTAATCATGACAATGGCGTGCAATGCACGCTACGTGTGCGATGGCGCGTCCAGTGGCTATTTGTGCTGGAGCCCCTCCTCCTCTCGTCGCCTTCGCGCTCGTGAGCGTGTCCACCAGCTGGCCCGCGTCTTCGCCGTCCCTCTGGACCCCTCTCCCCCTCCGGAAGCTTCCTCACCGACGCTCGCCACCGAATGCCCACGGGAGCACAATGCTCTGACATGTTTTAATGGTGCTCGACTTATGGTTATCCAGGTGTGGTTGAATTGACAACTCAACTACTAATACTTGAGAATATTCTTGGGCTCCCCTTGTGTCGAATCAATAAATTTGGGTTGAATACTCTATCCTCTAAAACTGTTGCGATCCCCTATACTTGTGGGTTATCAAGACTATTTTCTGGCACCGTTGCTGGGGAGCATAGCTCTATTCTTTGAGTCAATTGGTATGTATATCTGCTGGTCACTATGAGGAACTTGAAAGATGAAAGAACTAAGATTTATCCCTCAACTACGAGGGGAGGTAAGGAACTGCCATCTAGCTCTGCACTTGATTCTCCTTCTGTTATGAGTAAGCTTGCGACACCTAAACCGCTTCGCTATTAATTACGATATGTCGCATGTTATTGATGATGCCACTTCTCGCTATGCATGATACTTATGATGAAACTACTTCTATGCTTGATACTACTGTGCCATTAGGTGAATTTCTTGATGAACAACTTGCTAGGGCTAGAGAGAATGAAATTCTTGAAACTGATATTATTGATGATAGCGATGATGAAGGTTCTCCCCCTAAATATGAATTGCCCGTTGTTCCTGAGGGTTATGTTATGGATGAAGAAACCGCTAGAGATTTTCTTGCTTGCAATGATAGATCTGATCTTAAGAAGTTATTAGCTAAGTGAAACAAAAGTCTCTGAATGCTAGAATGAAATATGACCATGATTTTGCTACTTCACCTATCTTTGTTAATAATAAGGATTATGATTTCTCTGTCGACCCTGAGATAATTACTTTGGTTGAATCTGATCCTTTTTATGGCTATGAATCTGAAACTTTTGTGGCACATCTTACTAAATTGAATGATATAGCCATCCTATTCAGTAATGATGAGAAATCTCGTTACTACTATATCCTTAAGATATTTCCATTCTCATTAAAGGGTGATGCTAAAACTTAGTTTAATTCTCTTGATCCTAGTTGTGTGCATAGTCCCCAGGATATGATTTATTACTTCTCTGCTAAATATTTCCCCGCTCATAAGAAACAAGCTGCTTTAAGGGAAATATATAATTTTGTGCAAATTGAAGAAGAGAGTCTCCCACAAGCTCTGGGGAGGCTTCTCCGATTACTTAATGCTTTGCCTGATCATCCTCTTAAGAAAAAATGAAATACTTGATATCTTTTATAATGGACTAACCGATGCTTCCAAAGACCACCTGGATAGTTGTGCTGGTTGTGTTTTCAGGGAAAGAACTATTGATCAAGCTGAATTGCTATTGAATAATATGTTGACTAATGAAAATAATTGGACACTTCCTGAGCCAACTCCAAAGAAAAGAGGTGTTCTATTTCTCAGTCCCGATGATATGCAAGAGGAAAAGAAATCTATGAAAGAAAAAGGTATTAAAGCTGAAGATGTTAAGAATTTACCTCCCGTTGAAGAAATACATGGCCTTAATATACCACCTATTGAAGAAACACATGGTCTTGATAACCCGACACAGGTAGTAAAGGTAAATTCTCTCTATAGATATGATAAAGTTGAAATCCCGTCAACTAAGTTTGCTAGCCAATGCTTGGATGAATTTGATGACTCTATGGCTAGACAAGAAAACTTCAATGCTCATGTTGGTAGACAATTGAAAAGTAATGCTTATATGATTGGACACTTGAGTGATTATATGTCTAGAGTTAAGGGTGAACTTAAACTCATTAGTAAACATGCTTCTATGGTTACCACTCAAGTAGAACAAGTACTTAAGGCTCAAAATGATTTGCTCGATGAATTAAATAATAAACATGACTTTGCTATTAGAGTAGCAACTAGAACGGGTAAAATGACTCAGGAACCTTTGTATCCTGAGGGCCACCCTAAGAGAATTGAGCAAGATTCTCAGAGAAATAATGTTGATGCACCTAGTCCTTCTAATAGGAAGAAAAAGAAAAATGATAGGACTTTGCATGCTTCTAGTGAACGTGTTGTAGACACACCTGAGAATCCCAATGATATTTCTATTTACGATCTTTGAAACACAACTGCGGTGATGAACATGAACCTAGTGATAATGTTAATGATAATGTTCATGTTGATGCTCAACCTAGCAATAATAATGATGTAGAGATTGAACCTGCTGTTGATCTTGATAACCCACAATCAAAGAATCAACGTTATGATAAGAGAGAGTTTGTTGCTAGGAAGCACGGTAAAGAAAGAGAGCCATGGGTTCAGAAACCCATGCCTTTTCCTCCTAAGCCATCCAAGAAAAAGGATGATGAGGATTTTGAGCGCTTTCTTTGAAATGATTAGACCTATCTTTTTGCGTATATGCTTGGTGATATGCTTAAAGTGAATCCTTATGCCAAGTACATGAAAGATATTATCACAAATAAAAATATACCGGAAGCTGAAATTTCCACCATGCTTGCTAATTACACTTTTAAGGGTGGAATACCAAAGAAACTTGGAGATCCAGGAGTACCAACTATACCATGCTCACTTAAAAGAAACTATGTTAAAACTGCTTTATGTGATCTTGGAGCCGGTGTTAGTGTTATGCCTCTCTCTTTATATCGTAGACTTGAATTGAATAAGTTGACACCTACTGAAATATCTTTGCAAATGGATAATAAATCAACTGCTATACCTGTCAGTATTTGTGAGGATGTGCCTGTTGTGGTTGCAAACGTTACTATCTTAACGGACTTTGTTATTCTTGATATTCCCGAGGACGATAGTATGTCTATTATCCTTGGTGACCCTTTTTGAATACTGCAGGGGCTGTTATTGATTGCAACAAAGGCAATGCCACTTTCCATGTTAATGGTAATGATCATACGGTACACTTTCCGAGGAAACAACCTCAAGTTCACAGTATCAATTCTATTGAAAAAATTCCATCAATTATTATTGGAGGTTTTGAATTTCCTCTTCCCACTGTCAAGAAGAAATATGATATTCTTATTATTGGGGATGTGCATATCCCCGTTGAGGTAACCTAGTGTTATTCAAAATTTCTCCAGTTCCATGTTATTCGGAATGAGTTCGTTAACAAGACTTGATCAACCTTGTTAGTGGATTCCTTTTGATGAGCATGAGATGGATGAAGTTAGAAAGCACAACCTTCCGTACCTTTTTTACTTTCTATTATTTAGATTAAATAAAGTAAAAATAGTATTTTCTGTCTGTTTTCTGAATTATCCATGCAATAAAAAATACCCTGAAAATAAAAGTTCTCCAAATGCCCTGAAAATTTAGTATGATTTTTTGTGGAATATTTGAGAATATCTGGCACCGAGAACACAACAGGGGGAGCAAGCACCTAGCCACGAGGGTCCAGGGCGCGCCCCCTGCCTCGTGGGCCCATGGTGGGCCCCCTCCACTTATTCCTGCACCCATGCTCTTCTTCTTCCTCCCAAAAAAAATCACTATCCAGCTCAAGCACGAGTTCTAGCTCATTTTGCTGCCATTTTCGATCTCCTTGCTCAAAGCTCCATTCACAAAACTGCTTTGGGAGATTGTTCTTTGGTATGTGACTCCTCCAATGGTCCAATTAGTTTTTGTTCTAGTACTTTATTCCTTGCAATTTTTTGCTGCCTAGGTGACCCTGTTCTTGAGCTTGTATGTAAAATTATATGGTCCCAAGTAGTTCTAATGCATGATATAGTCTCTAGGCACTTGTGGGAGTAGTTGCTATCAATTTGGTTGAGTTTGGTTTACTTTTATTTTGAGTTACTAAAAATTTCGGAAATTTTTCAGAGGAAGAAATATGTCTAGGAAAATGTACCAAGGTGGTTCTTCAAGGAAGCAAGGACCCATGCTCGCAATACATGAGCAGGACGAGGAACCACCGCGGGTAGCTTATGTGCGGCCTTGTGAATGGCCGTTAGAGGAATTTATGGTCAAAGCAGGCATCAAGGATGAATTTTATGCATATGTGCGTAATGCCGATCTTGAGGACTTCATGCAAGATAAGTGCCCTCAATACTACCATTTAACTGATTCCTTTGTGAGAAGGTTTAAATTTACATCTTCGCATAATTGACAATGTCCTGTTTGATCTTTATGATAAATCATATACCATGGACCTAAAAGATTTTACTACTGCTTGTAAACTCCCGCAATGGGGTAGTGCTAGTGAACCTCGCAAATCTGAATTTAAGGATTTTCTTGCTAGTATCACCGTGGGGGAATCCAGAGAAATAGCACAAGCTACCATAGGGAGCATTCGTTTTCCTGCTATACATTATTTTGCTCTCTTTATAGGCAGATGCATAAATGGTAAGGATGAAGCATGTCACGTGTGTGTTTTTCCTGATCTTAGTGTTCTCAGGTGTGCGGTGTTAGGAGATAAACAATATAACCTGGGGGCCATCGTTGCACGTAGGTTGCATAATAATGGTTTAATTGGAGATTTGTTTGGTGGGATTTATGCAACCCGTGTGGCTAATTTTCTTGAGATACCCATACATGAAAATGATATGGAGTTGCCTCCTGCTTATTTAGATTATAATGCCATGGTTAGCCATCAGTTTCTTAAGAGGAATGAACAATTCCTCTAGTATCGACTAATCTTTGACAGACGTCGCGCTATCCATATTACTCTCCCTGCTCCTGCTTTCTTTGATTATCAGGCAAAAAGAAGATATATTAAAACCAGGGAGGAGGCGAACGAGTACGAGAGGAGGACGGAGGCAGCCCGCCTTCAAGCTGCAGCTCGTGAGGCAATGGCTGCTGCATCTCAGTACGACCCCAGTTACAACTTCGGATATCCGCCAGGCCATCCGTGGGCATACACCAACTTAAGCCAAAAGCCTAAGCTTGGGGGAGTACGTATTTCTCACCGACATTACATTCATGCTCACACACTCGTTCTAGTTGTTGGTGCTCATACTTTTTCATTGTACTATCCATGCTAGTTTAATTTTCTTTTCTAGCTTTCTTCTTGTGTGTTTGATAACCTTAAGAAAAACCAAAAAAATTAGCTGTAGTTTTTAGCTAGTTTACTTTCCATGCCTGTAGTGGTAGTAACTAAAAGAAAACTCAAAAAGATTTCTCGTTCTTCTTTTGCTTGTTGGGAGCTTTCCCGTGTAAATAGTTTTATTTCTTTTCTTTTCTTTGGGGGTCGAGAGGAGAAGACCTTGATGAAAATGTTGAGTAGGCTATTATATGCATTATTGTTGATTTAACCAAGAGCCCATATTACCTTGTATTCTCCCTTGAATTGAATGCTTGCAGATTCCAACTTAGTCCAATGCACATGCACTATTATTATTATACGCACCGTTCGGTCGTGCAAGCGAAAGGCAATAATGAAGATATATGATGGACTGATTGAGATGAGAGAAGCTGGTATGAACTCGAACTATCTTGTTTTTGTAAATATGATTAGTTCATCGCTCCTCATTTAGCCTATTATGAATAAACATGTTTGCAATGACAATTAGAGATTATAGTTACTTATGCCATGCTTAATTAGCTAGGAGTTTATAGTGGTTTACCTTGCGTGCCAACATGCTATTAAAATGGTCGTGATGTGGTATGATAGGGTGGTATCCTCCTTTGAGTGATTCGAGTGACTTGACTCGGCACATGTTCACGCATGTAGTTGAAACAAAGTCAACATAGCCTTCACGATATTTATTTTCATGGTGGATTATATCCTACTCATGCTTGCACTCAGTGTTGATTAATTTTAATGCATGTTCATGACTGTTGTCGCTCTCTAGTTGGTCGCTTCCCAGTATCTTTTTAGCCTTCACTTATACTAAGCGAGAATACTCCTTGTGCATCCAAACTCCATAAACCCCAAAGTTATGCCATATGAGTCCACCATACCTTCCTATATGCGGTATTTACCTGCCGTTCCAAGTAAATTTGTATGTGCCAAACTCCAAACCTTCAAATGAAATTATTTTTTGTATGCTCGAACAGCTCATGTATCAACTAGGGTTGTCTGTATCTTCCATGTTAGGCGGGTTATTCTCAAGAGGAGTGGACTCCGCTCCTCATTCACGAGAAAATGGCTGGTCACCGGGATGCCCAGTCCAAGGCTCAAATCGAATCAAAATAATTGCAAACAAAACTCCCCCAGGATTGTTGTTACTTGGAGGCACCCGGTTTTTCGGGCAAGCCATGGATTGATGCTTGTTGGTGGTGGGGGAGTATAAACTTTACCATTCTGTTTGGGAACCGCCTATAATGTGTGTAGCATGGAAGATATCGAGATCTATCAGTTGTTATGTTGACAATGAAAGTATGTCGCTCAAAATGTTATTTATCTCTATTTCAAAATCGAGCTCTGGCACCTCTACAAATCCCTGCTTCCCTCTGCGAAGGGCCTATCTATTTACTTTTATGTTGAGTCATCATCCTCTTATTAAAGAGCACCCGCTGGAGAGCGTCGCTGTCATTTGCATGCATTACTATTAATTTATATTGGGTATGACTATGACTGGATCTCTTTTACCATGAATTACAATGTTTAGTCAGTCCTTGATCTTCAAAGGTGCTCTGCATTTATGTTTTGCGGTCTCAGAAAGGGCTAGCAAGATACCATCTTGTTATATCATATTATGATTGTTTTGAGAAAGTGCTGTCATCCGAGATTTATTATTATTGCTCGTTAGTTGATTATGCCATTGATATGAGTAAACATGAGACCTAAGTGTTATTGTGAATATGGTTAGTTCATAATCTTTGCTAAAAACTTGAATGCTGGCTTTACATATTTGCAACAACAAAAGCGAATAGAGTTTGTAAAAGTTTTTCTTTATCACTTTCAGTTTGTCAACTGAATTGCTTGAGGACATGCAAAGGTTTAAGCTTGGGGGAGTTGATATGTCTCCGTCGTATCTACTTTTCCAAACACTTCTGCCCTTGTTTTGGACTCTAACTTGCATGATTTGAATGGAACTAACTCGGACTGACGCTGTTTTCAGCAGAACTGCCATGGTTTTATTTTTGTGCAGAAATAAAAGTTCTCGGAATGACCTGAAAATCCACGAAGCAAATTTTTGGAATTAATAAAAAATACGGGCGAAAGAATCAGCACCATGGGGCCCACACCCCGTCCACAAGGGTGGGGGCGCGCCCCCTGCCTCGTGGGCCCCCTGGACCTCCACCGACCTGAACTCCAACTCCATATATTCACGTTCAGGGAGAAAAAAATCAGAGAGAAAGTTTCATCGCGTTTTACGATACGGAGCCGCCGCCAAGCATTAAACTCTCTTGGGAGAGCTGATCTGGAGTCCGTTCGGGGCTCCGCAGAGGGGAATCCGTCACCGTCGTCATCATCAACCATCATCCATCACCAATTTCATGATGCTCACCGCCGTGCGTGAGTAATTCCATCGTAGGCTTGCTGGACGGTGATGGGTTGGATGAGATTTACCATGTAATCAAGTTAGTTTTGTTAGGGTTTGATCCCTAGTATCCACTATGTTCTGAGATTGATGTTGCTATGACTTTGCTATGCTTAATGCTTGTCACTAGGGCCCGAGTGCCATGATTTTAGATCTGAAACTATTATGTTTTCATGAATATATGTGAGTTCTTGATCCTATCTTGCAAGTCTATAGTCACCTATTATATGTTATGATCCGTTAACCCCGAAGTGACAATAACCGGGATACTTACCGGTGATGACCGTTGTTTGAGGAGTTCATGTATTCACTAGGTGTTAATGCTTTGGTCCGGTACTCTTGTAGTGACCCGACCTCAGATGGTCAAGTCTTTGTGCTTCCGTGTCATCCCTGGATCGGTAATGCTGACACACACAGTACTCGAAGGATTTATAACAGAGTAGCAATCACACACTTATTACATCGAATGTCTCAAAAGAGAACTTATTACAATAATATGGCTTAAGGCCATCTAATACGATAGCAGCGGAAGGCTTGGAAGATAAAGTGAGTCCATCAACTCCAACGGCATAGCTAAGCTGCACGGCAATGACCTATCGAACCTTACTCCTCGTCTGAAAAGTCTGCAACATAACACGTTGCAGCCCGAGAATGGGTCAGCACATGGAATATGCCGCAATGTAACACAATAGAGCAATAATGAATAATGCTACCACTACATGCATATTTGGCTGGTGGAAAGCTCTACGGTTACAGTTTTGCGGAAAGCCAATTTTTCCCTACAACAAAGGAATAAGTTTTACTTTAACTATCATGGTGGTTGAAACATCATTGAGAAGGTATAATTTGAGTTAGCTATTCGGAAAGAGGGTTTCGAGATGAAACTCCAGGTGCTTGAATCGCCTGATTCCGATAAACGAGCGAAAAGTTATACTAGTTCGAACATCGGATCAGAAATCGCGATCGAAAAAATCGCGGAAATCCGATAAAAAGAAAACGACGAACGGCTAAACGAACGAACGTTCGTTAGCAGAAACTAAACGACGAACACGTTCGTTAGAACGAACGAATGAGCGAATGCTCGCTAAACAAATAAACCGGAGAATAAAACCAATCTATAAAAAAAACGAACTAGGGGTTTTTATAAAAAAACCTGAAGGGGTTTTCTAAAAATAACGGGGGGGCGGGCGGCTACCTCCGGCGGGCGGGCGACTTCGGCGGGGCTCGGCGAGGGACTGGGCGAGGGGCGGCGGCGAGGGCGCGGGCGGGCGCGGGAGGCGGCGGCGGCGACTTACGGCGGCGGGCGGCGGCTCGGGAGAGGCGCGGGCGAGGGCGGCGGGGTTCGGCCAAGGGCGAGGCGATCACAAGCGGGCGTGGTGGTGGTTTAGAGGGGAGGCGGCTTATATAGGTTGGGGGGGCTCACTTGGGAGGGGGTCGGGCGGGAGGCGGGGCGATCTGACCTCCGAGTCCCATGCATCACGGCGGGAGGCGGTGGCGCGCGGGCCTGCCTCACTGGCCCTTCGCCCAACGTGGGTCCTCTTTTTTCTTAAACGTTCCGCCGACTAAGAAAAATCCTAGAAAAATATAAATAAAAATCTGAAAATTCCAAAATAAGTTTTCTCCGTCTAAATGGAATATTTGGAACAGGATGAACTTTTCTTGGCCCTAAAATGCAATTTTTAAAAACATGCAAATTTTTCTAGGGCGAATAAAATTCCAAAATAAATCAAATAAAAACCAAATAACGATTTTAACATTTTTCCTCTGATATTTCAATTATTTTGGAGAAGTCATATTATCTCCCCTCATTTATTATTTTAAAATGAATTATTTTCCGGAGAGAAAATAATTAAAATAAAAAATCCTCGTCTTTAGTATTTGATAAAAATCAAATATGAAAATCTGAAAATCCCCAACTCTCTCCGAGGGTCCTTGAGTTGCTTAGGATTTTGAGGATTGCAAACGAAAATGCAATAAAATATGATATGCATGGATGACCTATGTATAACATGCCAAATTGAAAATTTGGGATGTTACAAACCTACCCCCCTTAAGATGAATCTCGCCCTCGAGATTCGGGTTGGCTAGAAAATAGGTGCAGATGGTGCTTGCGAATATCCTCTTCTCGCTCCCAGGTGGCTTCCTCCTCGGTATGGTGGCTCCATCGACTTTGCAAAACTTGATAACCTTGTCATGAAAGTGACTCATTGTCGAAATCAAGAATCTTTATTGGCTTCTCCTCATAGGTCGACATTATCCAAATTAATCGCCTCCAAGGGCAATCAGATCATTTAGCGGTATATCGCCATCTCAAAGATGGCACTTCTTCACCGTGATACGTGAAACACATCGTGAACTCCCCGACAATCCTTCGTGTAACTCCAGCTTGTAGGCAACTTCTCCCATCCGCTCCAAAACACGATACGGCCCTACAAATCTTGGGGCTAACTTTCCCTTAACTCCAAAACGTTTCACTCCCCTCAAGGGTGATACTCGCAGATAGGCTCATCTCCAATTTCATAGGTTACTTCCTTGCGTTTTGAATCGCATAACTCTTCCGCTCTAGACTGAGCAATCTTTAGTCTGTCTCTGATCAGTTTAACCTTCTCTTCTGATTCCTTAATCAAATGTGGTCCAAACAACTGACGGTCTCCTACCTCATCCCACATCAATGGTGTTCTACATCTGCGTCCATATAGGGCTTCGAACGGTGCCATCTTCAAACTGGCCTAGTAGATGTTGTTATATGAGAACTCTGCGTACGACAAATTGTCATCCCAACTAGATCCATAATCTAGCGCACATGCTCTCAACATGTCTTCCGTAATCTGATTGACTCTCTGTCTGGCCCATCCGTCTGCGGGTGAAAAGCGGATCTTGAACTCCAATCTGGTACCCAAAGTCTGGTGTAGCTGATGCCAAAACTTTGAAGTAAACTGCGTTCCTCTATCTGATATGATGCTCCTCGGAACTCCATGCAAACATACGATCCTGGACATATATATTTTTGGCCAACTTTGCACTTGTATAGGTTGTTTTCACTGGGATGAAATGGGCTACTTTGGTCAAACGATCCACAACTACCCAAATTGAATCATATCAGGCCTTGGTTCTAGGTAATCCGGTAATAAAGTCCATGCCAAGTTTGTCCCACTTACATTCGGGTATTGGCATAGGCTGTAATACCTCCGGCCGCTTCGATGCTCTGCCTTCACTCTCGACATACATCACATACGGCTACATACTCGGCAATATCCTTCTTCATACCAGTCCACCGTAAACGTTCCTTCAAGTCCAAATACATCTTGGTGTTTCCAGGTGAATCGAGTATGGTGAGTCATGGGCCTCTGAGTATTAACTTCATGATCTCCGAATTGTTGGGCACATAAATCCGGTCCTCAAACCACAAGGTATCATGCTCATCCTCGCGAAAACCTTTGGCTTTTCCTTCGCCCATCTTCTCTCTTATCTCAGCAATCTCTTTGTCCTCCTTCCGAAGCTTCTCGAATCTTGTTCAACAACGCCGATCGAACCTCCATTGTTGCGAGAAAACCTCTTGGAACAATCTCCAATCGAAGTTCCATGATCTCCGCAGCTAACTCCTTTGGCAATCCTTTGCTTTCAAGGATATTAGCATAACTCTTCCGGCTCAAAGCGTCTGCTACGACGTTGGCCTTTCCTGGATGATAGTGTAGCTTCATGTTGTAATCCTTTATAAGTTCCAGCCATCTCCTCCGCTACGAGGTTTAACTCCTTCGTGTGAAAATGTACTTCAAACTCTTATGATCCGTGTACACATCGCAACGGTTTCCAATAAGATAATGTCTCCGTGTCTTCAACGCATGTACTACAATGCTAACTCCAAATCATGCGTGGCATAGTTCAACTCATGTGGCTTCAGCTTGTCGTGAGGCATACGAAACAACTTTTCCGTCTCTGCATAAGAACACATCCAAGTCCCAAGCGAGAGGCGCCACAATACACTTGAAACTCCTTATGTATATCCGCAATGTCAAGACTGGGCTGTAGTCAACCGTTTCTTCAACTCCTGAAAGCTTGTCTCTTAATCCTCTGTCCATTTGAACTTAGTGTCCTTCTTTAGCAATTCAGTCATTGGCTTAGCAATCTTGGAAAAATTCTCAATGAATCTCCGATAATATCCTGCCAGTCCAAGGAAACTGCGGATCTCGCCAACTGAAGTGGGTGCCAACCATTCAAAGGATCGATCGAACCTTCTTCGATCTACTGCTATACCCTCTCCTGATATAACATGCCCAAGAAATCCAACTTCCTTCAACAAAAACTCGCACTTGCTGAATTTGGCGTATAATTGGTGTTCCCTGAGTTTCCCGAGAACCAAACGCAAGTGTTCCGCGTGCTCCTCTTTGTTCTTCGAGTATACCACAATATCATCAATAAACACCACAACAAACTTGTCCAAATACTCCATGAACACCTTGTTCATCATACTCATGAAATAGGCAGGGGCGTTAGTCAGTCCAAATGACATAACCGTATACTCATATAATCCATACCGTGTGGTAAATGTTGTCTTTGGTATATCCTTCTCTCGGATCTTCAACTGATGGTATCCTGATCGTAGATCAATCTTCGAAAACACCTTAGCTCCTTCAACTGATCAAACAGATCATTAATCATCGGTAAGGGATACTTGTTCTTTATCGTTACTTCATTCAGAGCTCGATAATCAAAAAACATCCTCAGGGATTTTATCCTTTTTCTCCACCAAAAGCACGGGGGCTCCCCAAGGTGATGAACTTCTACGAATGTAACCCTTCTCCAATAGCTCCTTGATCTGCTTCTTAATTTCCTCCGCATCATTTATGGCATCCGATAGGGTCTCTTGGATATTGGCCTTGTACCGCAATAGCTCTATCGTAAACTCGGTGTCTCGATCCGGTGGCATGCCCGGTAACTCCTCCGGAAAACATCCGGATAATCCTTTACTATGTACTTCCTCCGCATAACTCCCGTGAGGGCATTCACTTGGCTCCTCCTAGGCACATGCCTAGATACATACTTAATCCTTTTTCCTCCGGTGGTAAGATAAATTGACTTGCTAGCACAACAATACTTCCTCCATACTTTGACATCCAGTCCATACCTAATATCACATCCAATCCTTGCGACTCCAAGATAATTAGCTCAGACGGAAAAACATGCGTACAATGATTAGGGGTATCTGGGTGCACCGTCTGCTAGCCATGTACTCGCCTCCAAAGTAGCTCACTAGAAGAGGGGTCCTAAGGGTTTGGGTTGGTAACTTAAACTTATCCACAAATCCCCTTGATATGTATGAATGCGATGCACCAGTATCGAAAAGAACAATACCGGTAAATGACTGAACCAAAAACTTACCTATTACCGTGTCCGGCTTCTCTTCAGCTTCCTCCACGTTAACGTGGTTCACTTGTCCTTTGTTGAATGGATTGGGCTTCTTCCCAGCGCTCGCATTTCCGTTTCCATTCTTTCCTTCAGGGCAGTCATTGGCATAGTGCCTTGTCTTCCCGCACTTGAAGCAAATAACTTGTCTTAAGTCCCTCTTGGTGGGTGTAGCTGGGTTAGAGCGATTCTGATTATTGTTGACTCCATTCCCATTCCCGTTCTTCGCACCATTTTGATTATGCGATCCTCCTCCAGTATGGTTATGACCTCCATGGTTATGAACAAGTCCTCCCGAGTTCGTGGTTAAGCGAGGCTTCCGTGAGCTCTCGAAGTTATACTTCCCTTGTCCATACTTCCTCTTACGGTTCTCAATCTGCTGTTGCTTTCCTTCAATCATTAGTGCCTTATCTACCAACTCCTGGTAGTTGTTGAAAGTTGCCACCATCAACTGCATACTCATCTCATCATTCAGCCCTTCCATAAACTTCTCCGCTTTGCGACATCTCGTGGCCACATCATCAGGGGCATAGCGTGATAACTTGCTAAACTCATCCACGTCTTTGGGCCACAAAGACGGTTCCTGGCGTAAGTTGCGAAACTCACGCTTCTTTATCTGCATGGCTCCAGCTTGAGACATGGGCCGTCTGGAAAGCTTGTTGAACTGGTCCCAAGTGACATTGGCTATAGGAAAAGTAGCCGTGCAATTCTCCCACCATGCGGCTGCTGGTCCATCCAATTGATGTCTGCAAAGCGCACTTTTCAAAGATCCGTGCATCCCGCGGTGGTTAACTCCCTTCCAATACGGCGTAGCCAATCATCAGCAACTATTGGCTCGGTGCTACTGGAAAACACCAGCGGTTGTAGCCTCAGAAAACGGGTTAAATTGTCCACTGGCGGTGGGTTGTTGTTGGCATTGTTGTTGTTGTTGCCCTGGTTCTGTACTAGCAACTGCATCAAGGCATTCTGCTACTGGATCAACTGGGTGAGCTCCGGTGGGAAAACAAAACAGGGGTCACGTCTCGGAGGCATCTGAGGGTTTTAGATGGAAGAGATTAGAATAGAAAAAGATCTAGGGGAGAAACACTACCCATATGCATATGAGGCAAACACACACATTCATTCAATCAATCAAGCAAGGGCATACAAAACGGTCTAGGACTATCGCATAAGTGCTCAACTACTACTAATTACATGGGAAAATACTACTATTATATGGTGGTCATCTAGAAATTTTGATCGGTGGAAGACTCCATGATGTCTGATCCAGCTTCATCTTCGTAGTCATCATCACTTGGATTGGAATCGGTGTCGTCGATGATGATGTAGTTGTCCGGACAAGTGGGATCTTCTTCCTCTTCTTCCGGTGCTGGTCCTCCCATGAAGACTCCGATCTTCTTGACTAGGTCGTCATTCTTCTCCAGTAGGGTCTTGATTTCTTCCTCATATCCATCATGTGTAAACTTGAGTTCTTCCTCCACTCGATGATCCTAGTTTTCGCCTTCTTCATCTCCATCATGTCTGCCAAGACATCCTGGTTCTCCCTGACGTCGAATGTGCTGGTTTAGCTCCTGGATGTAAGCTGCAATGGATCTATCCTTCTTGGTGCTGATTACTCCCCATTGCTCGTCTCGGCGCCCACATATTTGATATATGGTGTCTTTAAGCTCCCGGTTGTAGATTTCTCCAATGCGTCCCATGGTAATGTGAGCTGCCATACTCCTGCCAAGGCTCCAGGTGGATGCTTCAAAAGAAAACTCTATGGGCTTGGAAGTTGGCGAGAACGTCCTTCCTGGAACTTGTACTTGAATCATCCGGCGCTCTTCTTCTGGTAAAGTGGCATTGTACGTCCCGGTGAAGCTGGGTATTCCAATATTCAGGTACCTAGTGACTTCCTTTAAGTGGCGAAAGGTGTGTCCTCATCCGGTTGTGCAAACTTGTTCTTCATCTCCGTCATCCTAAAGAGTGGAAAAATGGAGAGGAGTCAGAAATGAGTGGAGAAGAGTGACCTATGGTTTTATCTTAGTGGTCGTGTCCTACACTCAAAGATGTGCTCGATACCATCTTGTAGCGAATTCGACCTTAGATGGTCAAGTCTTCGTGCTTCCGTGTCATCCCTGGATCAGTAATGCTGACACACACAGTACTCGAGGATTTATAACAGAGTAGCAATCACACACTTATTACATCGAATGTCTCAAAAGAGAACTTATTACAATAATATGGCTTAAGGCCATCTAATACGATAACAGCGGAAGGCTTGGAAGATAAAGTGAGTCCATCAACTCCAACGACATAGCTGAGCTGCACGGCAACGACCTATCGAACCTTACTCCTCGTCTGGAAAGTCTGCAACATAACACGTTGCAGCCCGAGAACGGGTCAGCACATGGAATATGCTGGCAATGTAACACAATAGAGCAATAACAGAATAATGCTACAACTACATGCATATTTGGCTGGTGGAAAGCTCTACGGTTACAGTTTTGCGGAAAGCCAATTTTTCCCTACAACAAAGGAATAAGTTTTACTTTAACTATCATGGTGGTTGAAACATCATTGAGAAGGTATAACCCCAACTCAATCCCAATTAAGGTACTTAACATCCCAGCAATATTAATTTAGAGTGATGAGATACATGTGAATACTCAAATACCAGATACTCAGAATTGTCCATAACCGAGGACACGGCTAACCATGATTAGATTGTACACTCTGCAGAGGTTTGTGCACTTTTCCCCACAAGACTCGATCGCCTCCGTTGATTTCTCGCACGGCATGGTGTTTGAGAAACGGATGACCGAGACACAGCCTTTCGGAAACATTAACTCTCCACTCCGGATAGACCATACGAAACCTACAAAACCCACTGCCTGCTGATCTACCTCTTCAAGAGCTTCACGTAACTTACTCAACTATGCTAGAGCCCATAATAGCTTGTGGCGGCACACGGAAGTTTCTAGCATGAATAATCTCAGTTGCCTTTGAGCCTGGGTGGCGGTCCATAGGAAGATCACACGGGTACCCCGGGATTTCCAAAAAAGTAAAACAGACAACACTGGGTTCCCCAGGTGCCTCAATCCACCCAGATGTGTATTAAAGTTTCCACCTTAAGTTAACCATTAATTAACAATCTCACATCTGTCATGAATAACTCTCAAACCCAATCCACGTCTACGAGCATAGCATAGCAATGTAAACAATACGTAGAAGTAACTCCCAAGGGTTTGACAGTAACAGGGCAATAGGTTCCTACCTCATCTTCTACTTCCCAACCCACAAATTAATGACATCCTAACCATGCAATGTTTGAGGGTTGAAACTAATGCATAAAAATTGGGTATGAAAAGAGTATGATCAAAGTGTTACTTGCCTTGCTGATGATCCGGGAATCCTAGAGACTCGTAGTAACACGCTTCGCACTCCGGGAATTCTATCGCAAACAAAAAATAGCATACATAAGCAACAAGAAAAGAATCACAAATGAAACTTCAACTGAAAGAGGTTGACCGGAGAGTTCAACTTAAGAACTCCGGTTCACAAGAAGAATCAAACCAAACGGAGCAACGAAACTCAAACGGCGAAAGAAACAAGATCCGTTTACTAATCTGAACTAGGGTCAAATTTTTACAGAGGCAAAAACTTGTTTGAGTTAGCTATTCGGAAAGAGGGTTTCGAGATGAAACTCCAGGCGCTTGAATCGCCTGATTCCGATAAATGAGCGAAAAGTTATACTAGTTCGAACATCGGATCAGAAATCGCGATCGGGAAAATCGCAGAATAAATCCGATAAAAAGAAAACGACGAACGACTAAACAAACGGACGTTCGTTAGCAGAAACTAAACGACGAACACGTTCGTTAGAACGAACGAACGAGCGAACGCTCGCTAAACAAATAAACCGGAGAATAAAACCGATCTATAAAAAACGAACTAGGGTTTTTAAAAAAACCCGAAGGGGTTTTCTAAAAAAACTGGGCGGCGGGCGGCTACCTCCGGCGAGGTCGTCCGGCGGGCTGGCGGCTCCGGCGGGGCTCAGCGAGGGCGCGGGCGAGGGGCGGCGGCGAGGGCGCGGGTGGCACGGGAGGCGGCGGGCGACTCCACGGCGGCGGGCGGCTCGGGAGAGGCGCGGGCGAGGGCGGCGGGTTCGGCTCGGGCGAGGCGATTCCCAGGGTGGTGGTGGTTTAGAGGGGGAGCGGCTTATATAGGTTGAGGGGGGGCTCCGACTTGGGAGGGAGTCGGGCGGCGGAGGCGGCGGCGACCCGGACTCTCCGAGTCCGACGGCTGCACGGCGGGGAGGCGATGGCGCGGGCGGGCCGGCCTCGCCTCAGGCTTGCCCAACAAAGCGCGGGTCCTCCTTTTTTTTAAAAACGTTCCGCCGACTAAGAAAAATCCTTGAAAAATATAAATAAAAATCTGAAAATTCCAAAATAAGTTTTCTCCGTCTAAATGGAATATTTAGAACGGGATGAACTTTTCTTGGCCCTAAAATGCAATTTTTAAAAACATGCAAAATTTTCTAGGGCGAATAAAATTCCAAAATAAATCAAATAAAAACCAAATAATGATTTTAACATTTTTCCTCCGATATTTCAATTATTTTGGAGAAGTCATATTATCTCCCCTCATTTATTATTTTAAAATGAAATATTTTTCAGGAGAGAAAATATTTAAAATAAAAAATCCTCGTCTTCAGTATTTGATAAAAATCAAATATGAAAATTGGAAAATCCCCAACTCTCTCCGAGGGTCCTTGAGTTGCTTAGGATTTCGAGGATTGCAAACGAAAATGCAATAAAATATGATATGCATGGATGACCTATGTATAACATGCCAAATTGAAAATTTGGGATGTTACAACTCTATTAAAAGGAGGCCTTATTATCCCTTAGTTTCCAATAGGACCCCGCTGCCACGGGAGGGTAGGACAAAAGATGTCATGCAAGTTCTTTTCCATAAGCACGTATGACTATATTCCGAATACATGCCTATATTACATTGATGAACTGGAGCTAGTTCTATGTCACCCTATGTTAAAACTATTAAATGAGGAATCGCATCCGACATTATTATCCATCACTGATCCAATGCTTACGAGCTTTTCACATATTGCTCTTTGCTTAGTTACTTTACTGTTGCTGCTGTTACAATTACTACAAAACTACTACTGTTACTTTTGCTATTGTTACCGTTACTTCCATACTACTTTGCTACTAAATACTTTGCTGCAGATACTAAGTTATCCAGGTGCGGTTGAATTTACAACTCAACTGCTAATACTTGAGAATATTCTTTGGCTCCCCTTGTGTCGAATCAATAAATTTGGGTTGAATACTCTACCCTCAAAAACTGTTGCGATCCCCTATACTTGTGGGTTATCACTTCTCTACCGCGGTGAGTACGAGGATTTGAATGCATGACCGGTATGCGGTGCAATGCGCTATAAGATCAACCGCGATGAACCTGGTGATGTTGAGGGAGACCGCCCTAGGAAGAAGATTCCTGCTAAGGTTATGTGGTATGCTCCTATAATACCATGATTGAAACGTTTGTTCCAAAACAAAGAGCATGCCGAGTTGATGCGATGGCACAGAGAAGACCGTAAGAAAGACGAGAAGCTGAGAGTACCTGTTGACGGGTCACAATGCAGAAAAAATCGAGAGAAAGTGGTGGGACTTTGCAGATGACGCAAGGAACGTATGGTTTGGTCTAAGCGTAGATGGCATTAATCCTTTTGGGGAGCAGAGCAGCAATCATAGCACCTGGCCTGCGACTCTATGTATGTATAACTTTCCTCCTTGGTTGTGCATGAAGCGGAAGCACATTATGATGCCAGTGCTCATCCAAGGCCCTAAGCAACCCGACAACGACATTGATGTGTACCTAAGACCATCAGTTGAAGAACTCTTACAGCTGTGGAACAAAAAAGGTGTACGTGTGTGGGATGAGCACGGACAGGAGGAATTTGACCTACATGTGTTGCTGTTTGTGACCATCAATAATTGGCATGCTACCAATAACCTTTCAGGACAGACAAAAAAGGGATACCGTGCAACTGTTTGGATGATACATACAGTATATATTTGGATAATTGTAAGAAGAATGTGTACCTGGGACATCGTCGATTTCTTTCGAGCAGGCATCCCATAAGAAAGAAAGGCAAGCATTTCAAAGGTGAGGCAGATCACCGAAAGAAGCCTCGCCACCGTACTGTTGATGATGTACTTGATATGGTCAAGGATTTAAAAGTAATCTTTGGAAAGGGTCCTGGCGGACAATCTGTTCCAAATGACACGGACGGACACGCAACCATGTGGAAGAAGAAATCTATATTTCGGGACCTATCCCATTGGAAAGACCTAGAGGTCTGCTCTACAATCGACGTGATGCACGTGATGAAGAATCTTTGCGTGAACCTGCTAGGCTTCTTGGGGGTGTATGGGAAGAAAAATTATACACCGGAGACACGGGAGGACCAGCAATGTATGCACGGAAAAGATGGCATACATCAGGGTCGTGCCAGCTATGCACTTATCAAAGAAGAGAAGGAAATCTTCTTTGAATTCCTGTTCAGTAAGAAGGTCATGTCTGGCTTCTCGTCGAATATAAAGGGAATAATAAATATGGAAGAGAAAAAGTTTCCGAACCTAAAGTCTCATGACTGCCACGTGATTATGACGCAACTGTTTCCGGTTGCATTGAGGGGGCTCCTACCGAAAAACGTTCGATTAACCATTGTGAAGCTATGTGCGTTCCTCAATGCAATCTCTCAGAAGGCAATCGATCCAAAAATCATATCAAAGTTAGAGAATGATTTGGCGCAATGTCTTGTCATTTCGAGTTGGTGTTCCCACCATCCTTCTTCAATATCATGATGCACGTCCTAGTTCACCTAGCTGAAGAGATTGCCATTCTGGGTCCTGTATTTCTACATAATATGTTCCCCTTTGAGAGGTTCATGGGAGTCTTAAAGAAATATGTTCATAACCGTGCTAGGCCAGAAGGAAGCATCTCCAAGGGCCATGAAAATGAGGAGGTCATTGAGTTTTGTGTTGACTTTATTCCTGACCTTAAGCCGATTGGTGTTCCTGAATTGCAGCATGAGGGCAGACTGGGTGGAAAATGCACGCTAGGACCGAAAGCAATGATATGTATGGACGGGCATTCTTTCACTGAAGCACACTACACAGTTCTACAAAATTCCTCATTGGTGGCTCCGTATATCGAGGAACACAAGAATATTCTACGCTCCAAACACCCGGAGCTGTCTGACGACTGGATTACACGTGAACAAATGGAGACTTTTGCCGGTTGGTTGCACACACGTCTCATGCATGATGACGCTATTGAAGATGAGTTGTACTTGCTGTACAAGTTACCATCTTCGAATATATTGACTTTCAAAGGGTACAAGATAAATGGGAATACATTTTACACGATCGCCCAAGATAAAAAGAACACCAACCAAAACTGTGGTGTCCACTTTGATGCAGCAACCAAGAGGGGAAATGACACATATTATGGTTACATAGTTGTAGCGACCCGACCTCAGATGGTCAAGTCTCTATGTTTCAGTGTCATCCCTAGATCAGTAATGCTGACACACACATTACTCGAAGGATTTATAACAGAGTAGCAATCACACACTTATTACATCGAATGTCTTGAAAGAGAACTTATTACAATAATATGGCTTAAGGCCATCTAATGCGATAACAACGGAAGGCTTGGAAGATAAAGTGAGTCCATCAACTCCAACGGCATAGCTGAGCTGCACGGCAACGACCTATCGAACCTTACTCCACGTCTGAAAAGTCTACAACATAATACGTTGCAGCCCGAAAACGGGTCAGCACATGGAATATGCTGGCAATATAACACAATAGAGCAGAAAAGAATAATGCTATCACTACATGCATATTTGGCTGGTGGAAAGCTCTATGGTTATGGTTTTGCGAAAAGCCAATTTTTTCCTACAACAAAGGAATAAATTTATTTAACTATCATGGTGGTTGAAACATCATTGAGAAGGTATAACCCCAACTCAATCCCAATTAAAGTAGTTAACAACCCAACGATATTAGTTAAGAGTGATGAGATACATGTGAATACTCAAGTACTAGATACTCAGAATTGTCCATGACCGGGGACACGGCTAACCATGATTAGATTGTACACTCTGCAGAGGTTTGCACACTTTTCCCCACAAGACTCGATCGCCTCCGTTGATTTCTCGTGACTACATGGTGTTTGAGAAACGGATGACCGAGACATAGTGTTTCAGAAACATTAACTCTCTACTCCGGGCAGACCATACCAAACCTACAAACCCACTACCTGCTGATCTACCTCTTCAAGAGCTTCACGTAACTTACTCAACTATGCTAGAGCCCATAGTAGCTTGTGGCTGCACACGGAAGTTTCTAGCATGAATAATCCCAGTTCCCTTTGATCCTGGGTGGCGGTCCATAGGAAGATCACACGGGTACCCGGGATTTCCAAAATAATACAGACAACACTGGGTTCCCCAGGTGCCTCAATCCACCCAGATGTGTATTAAAGTTGCCACCTTAAGTTTAACCATTAATTAACAATCTCACATCTGTCATGGATTCACTCAAACCCAACCACGTCTATGAGCATAGCATAGCAATATAAGCAACACGTAGAAGTAACTCCCAAGGGTTTGATAGTAACAGGGCAATAGGTTCTACCTCAACTACTACTTCCCAACCCACAAGTTAATGACATCCTAATCAATGCAATGTTTGAGGATTGAAACTAATGCATAAAAACCAGGTATGAAAAGAGTATGATCAAAGTGTTACTTGCCTTGCTGACGATCCGTGAACCCTAGAGACTCGTAGTAACACGCTCAAGACCGGGAATTCTATCGCAAGCAAAAAATAACATACATAAGAAACAAGCAAAGATGCACAAGCAAAACTTCAACTAAAGAGGCTGACCAGAAAGTTCAACTTAAGAACTCCGGTTCGCAAAAAGAATCAAACCAAACGAAGCAACGAAACTCAAACGGCGAAAGAAATAAGATCCGTTTACTAATCTGAACTAGGGTCAAATTTTACAGAGGCAAAAACTTGTTTGAGTTGGTTATTTGGAAAGAGGGTTTCGAGACAAAACTCTAGGCGCTTGAAGCGCCTGATTCTGATAAACGAGCGAAAAGTTAAACTGGAACGAAAATCGGATCAGAAATAAGAAAAATCGCGGAATAAATCCGAGAAAAAGAAAAGCGACGAACAGCTTAATGAACGAACGTTCGTTATCTGAACCTAAACGAAGAACGCGTTCGTTAAAACGAATGAACGAGCGAACGCTCGCTAAATAGATAAATCAAAGAAATAAACCGATCTAAATAAAAAAACGAAAAACCTAGGGTTTTCTAAAAAAACCGAAACGGTTTTCTTGAAACCGGACGGCGGGTGGCTACCTTGCTCGACTCGCCGGGTTCCAAGGCTCGGGCTCAGGTGGCGGCAGGAGGCGGCGGCGGCAGCCCGGGTGGCGGCGGCGGCTATGGAGGGCGGGCGGGCTCAGCTCGGCTCGGGCGGTGGTGGCGGGAGGTGACGAGAGGGGGCTCGGTATTTAAAGGAGGGGGTCCGTGGCTTGGGAAGGGGCAAGCGGCGGCGGTGGCAGTGTCCGCCTCGGACACGGCGGCGGCGGCTTGGGCCGGCTGGCTGGCCGGGCCTCGGCCCGGTCAGGTCTTGAGTGCAGGATTTTTTAACTATTCCGCCGACAGAAAAACTCCTATAAAAATGAAATAAAAAATTCTAAAAATTCCAAAACAAATTTTCACCATCTAAATGGAATAGTTAGAACGAGATGAACATTTTCTTGGCCCTAAATGCAATTTTTTTTGAAAACGTGCAATTTTTCTAGGGCAAATAAATTCCAAATAAAAATCGAACTAATGATTTTAACATTTTTCCTCCAATATTTCAATTGTTTTGGAGAAGTCATTTTATCTCCCCTCATTTATTTTTTTTGATATGAAATATTTTTCCGGAGAGAAAAATAATTAAAATAAAAAATCCTCGTTCTTAGTATTTGATAAAAATCAAATATGAAAACCGAAAAAATCCCCAACTCTCTCCGAGGGTCCTTGAGTTTCTTAGGATTTCGAGGATTTGCGGAACGAAGATGCAGTAAAATAATGTATGCATGAATGACCTATGTATAACATTCCAAATTGAAAATTTGGGATGTTACAAACCTACCCCCCTTAAGATGAATCTCGTCCTCGAGATTCGGGTTGGCAAGAAAATATGTGCGGGTGGTCCTTGCGAATATCATCTTCTCGTTCCCAGGTGGCTTCCTCCTTGGTATGGTGGCTCCATTGAACTTTGCAAAACTTAATAACCTTGCTGCGGGTGACTCGGCTGGCAAAGTCAAGAATATTTACTGGCTTCTCCTCATAAGTCAAATTAATGTCCAACAGAATAGCCTCCAGGCAATCAGATCTCTTAACGGTATATCGACCATCTCAAAGATGACACTTCTTCAGCTGTGATACGTGGAACACATCGTGAACTCCTGGCAATCCTTCAGGTAACTCCAGCTTGTAGGCAACTTCTCCCATCCGTTCCAAAACACGATACGGTCCTACAAATCTCGGAGCTAGTTTTCCCTTAACTCGCAGATAGGCTCTGTCTCCAATCTCATAGGTTACCTCCTTGCGTTTTGAGTCTGCATAACTCTTTTGCCTGGACTGGGCAATCTTCAATCTGTCGCGGATCAGTTTAACCTTCTCCTCCGACTCTTTGATCAAATCTGGTCCAAACAACTGACAGTCTCCTACCTCATCCCACATCAGAGGTGTTCTACATCTGCGTCCATACAGAGCTTCGAGCGGTGCCATCTTCAAACTGGCCTGGTAGCTATTGTTGCATGAGAACTCCGTGTAAGGTAAATTGTCATCCCAACTAGACCCATAGTCTAGCGCACAGGCTCTTAACATGTCCTCCAGAATCTGGTTGACTCTCTCTCATCTGGCCCATCCGTGCGGGTGGAATGTCAGATCAACTCCAATCTCGTACTCCAAGGTCCGTGTAACCGATGCCAAAACTTTGAAGTAAACCGTGTTCCTCTATCTCGACACGATGGTCCTCGGAACTCCATGCAAACATACGATCCTCGACATATATATCTTGGCCAACTTTGCACCGGTATAAGTTGTTTTCATCTGGGATGAAGTGAGCCACTTTGGTCAAGCGATCCACTACTACCCATATTGAGTCATATCCTGCTTTGGTTCTGGGCAATCCGGTGATAAAGTCCATGCCAAGTTTATCCCACTTCCATTCGGGTATCGGCATAGGCTGGCTTCTGATGCTCTGCCTTCACTCTCTGAGATACATCACATACGGCTACATACTCGACAATAACCTTGTTCATACCAGTCCACCAGAAATGTTCTTTCAAATCCAAATAGATCTTGTTGTTTCCGGGGTGTATCGAGTATGGTGAGTCATGGGCCTCCTGAAGTATTAACTTCCTGATCTCTGGGTTATTGGGCACATAAACTCGGTCCTCAAACTATAAGGTATCGTGCTCGTCCTCGCGAAAACCTTTGGCCTTTCCTTTGCTTATCTTCTCCTTTATCTCAGCAATCTCTTTGTCTTCCTTTTGAGCTTCCCGAATCTTGTCCAACAATGTAGACTGAACTTTCATTGTTGCAATGAAACCTCTTGGAACAATCTCCAACCAAAGTTCCATGATATCTTCAGCTAATTCCTTTGGCAATCCCTTACTTTCAAGGATATGAGCGTAACTCTTCCGGCTCAAAGTGTCTGCTACGACGTTGGCCTTTCCTGGATGATAGTGCAGCTTCATGTCATAATCCTTTATAAGCTCCAACCATCTCCTCTGTCTAAGGTTCAACTCCTTCTGTGTGAAAATGTACTTCAAACTCTTATGATCCGTGTACATATCACAACGATTTCCAATAAGATAATGTCTCCAAGTCTTCAATGCATGCACTACGGCTGCTAGCTCCAAATCGTGTGTGGCATAGTTCAACTCATGGGGCTTCAGTTGTCGTGAGGCATACGAAACAACCTTTCCGTCCTGCATAAGCACACATCCAAGTCCCAAGCGTGAGGCATTACAATATACTTGAAACTCCTTATGGATACCTGGCAGTGTTAGCACTGGGGCTGTAGTCAACCGTTTCTTCAACTCCTGAAAACTTGCCTTGCAATCCTCCGTCCAATTAAACTTAGTATCCTTCTTCAGCAATTCAGTCATTGGCTTAGCAATCTTGGAAAAATTCTCAATGAATCTCTGATAATACCCTGCGAGTCCTAGGAAACTGCGGATCTCGCCAACTGAAGTGGGTGCCAACCATTCGATGTTGGCCCGAACCTTCTTTGGGGTCCACCGCTATACCTTCTCCTGATATAACATGCCCAAGAAATCCAACTTCCTTCAACCAAAACTCACACTTGCTGAGTTTGGCGTATAATTGGTGTTCCCTGAGTTTCTCGAGAACCAAACGCAAGTGCTCCTTGTGCTCCTCTTCGTTCTTCGAGTATAACATAATATCATCAATGAACACCACAACAAACTTGTCCAAATACTCCATGAACACCTTGTTCATCATACTCATGAAATAGGCAGGGGCGTTAGTTAGTCCAAACGACATGACCGTATACTCGTATAATCCATACCGTGTGGTAAACGCTATCTTTGGTATATCCTTCTCTCGAATCTTCAACTGATGGTATCCCGACCGTAGATCAATCTTCGAAAACACCTTAGCTCCTTGCAACTGATCAAACAGATCATTGATCATCGGTAATGGATACTTGTTCTTTATCGTTACTTCATTCAAGGCTCGGTAATCAACAACCATCCTTAGGGATTTATCCTTCTTCTCCACCAAAAGCACTGGAGCTCCCCAAGGTGATGAACTCCGTCGAATGTATCCTTTCTCCAATAACTCCTTGATCTGCTTTCTTAATTTCCTCCGCATCATTTGCGGGCATCCGATAGGGTCTCTTGGATACCGCCCTGCACGGCAATAGCTCTATCAGAATTCGATGTCTCGATCCGGTGGCATGCCCGGTAACTCTTCCGGGAAAACATCCGTAAAATCCTTTACTACGTGCACTTCCTCCCTGCATAACTCCCGTGAGGGCATTCACTTGGCTCCTCCTAGGCACATGCCTAGATACATACTTAGTCCTTTTTCCCTCCAGGGTGGTAAGGTAAATTGACTTGCTAGCACAGTCAATGCTTCCTCCATACTTTGACATCCAGTCCATACCTAATATCACATCCAATCCTTGCGACTCCAAGATAATTAGGTCAGACGGAAAAACATGCGTGCCAATGGTTAGGGGTATCTCGTTGCACCATCGGCTAGCCATGTACTCTACTCCAAAGTAGCTCACTAAAAGAGGGGTCCTAAGGGTTTGGGTTGGTAGCTTAAACTTATCCACAAATCCCCTTGATATGTATGAATGCGATGCACCAGTATCGAAAATAACAAGAGCGGTAATTGAATTAACCAAAAACTTACCTATTACCGCATCCGGGTGCTCTTCAACTTCCTCCACGTTAATGTGGTTCACTTGTCCTTTGTTGAGTGGATTGGGCTTCTTCCCAGCACTCCCATTTCGTTCCCATTCCGTCCTTCAGGGCAATCATTGCCATAGTGCCCTGTCTTCCCGCACTTAAAGCAAGTAACTTGACTTAGGTCCCTTTTGGGGGGGTGTAGAGGGGTTGGAGCGGTTTTGATTGTTATTAACTCTGTTCCCATTCCCATTCTTAGCACCATTTCTCCTCCAGTGTGGTTGTGACCTCCATGATTATGAACAAGTCCTCCCGAGTTTGGGGTTAAGCAAGGCTTCTGTTGAGCTCCTGAGTTGTACTTCCCTTGTCCATATTTCCTCTTATGGCTCTCAATTTGCTGCTGCTTCCCTTCAATCATTAGGGCCTTGTCTACAAACTCCTGGTAGTTGTTGAAAGTTTCCACCATCAACTGCATGCTCATCTCATCGTTCAGTCCTTCCATAAACTTCTCCTGCTTCGCGGCATCTGTGGCCACATCATCAGGGGCATAGCGTGATAACTTACTAAAATCATCCACGTACTGGGCTACAGTATGGTTCCCCTGGCGTAAATTGCAAAACTCACGCTTCTTCATATGCATGGCTCCAGTTGAGACATGGGCCGTGCGAAAAGCTTGCTGAAACTGGTCCCAAGTGACATTGGCTATAGGAAAAGTAGCCGTGTAATTCTCCCACCATGCGGCTGCTGGTCCATCCAATTGATGTGCGGCAAAGCACACCTTCTCAGCATCCGTGCATCCAGCGGTGGTTAACTCCCTTCCAATATGGCGTAGCCAATCATCAGCAACTGTTGGCTCGGTGCTACTGGAAAACACCGGTGGTTGTAACCTTAGGAAACGGGCTAAGTTGTTCACTGGCGGCGGGTTATTATTGTTGTTGTTGCCCTGGTTCTGAACTAGCAATTGCATAAAGGCATTTTGCTGCTGGATCAACTAGGTGAGCTCCGGTGGGAAAACAAAACTGGTGTCACGTCTCGGAGGCATCTGAGGGTTTACATGGAAGAGATTAGAATAGAGAAAAATGTCTAATGAGAAAACACTACCCATATGCACATGAGGCAAACACAATCATTTCACTCAATCAATCAAGCAAGGGCATACAAACGATCTCGAACTATCGCAAAAGTGCTCAACTACTACTAGACACATGGGAGAAATACTACTAATATGTGGTGGTCATCTAGAAATTTTGATCGGTGGAAGACTCCATGATGTCTTCTCCAGCTTCGTCTTTGTAGTCATCATCACTTGGATCGGAATCGGTGTCGTCGATGATGATTTAGTTGTCCAGGCAGGTGGGGTCGTCGTCTTCTTCTTCCGGTGCTGGTCCTCCCATGAATACTCTGATTTTCTTGACTAGGTCGCCGCTCTTCTCCGTAGTGTCTTGATTTCCTCCTCATATCCATCGCGTGTAAACTTGTGTTCTTCCTCCAGCTCGATGATCCCTGGTCTTCACCTTCTTCAACTCCATCATATCTGCTAAGACATCCGGTTCTCCCGACGCCGAATGTGCTGGTTTAGCTCTGGATGAAAGCTGCAATGGATCTATCCTTCTTGGTGCTGATTACTTCCCATTGCTCGCCCTCGGCGCCCACATATTTGATAGATGGTGTCTTTAAGCTCCCTGTTGTAGACTTCTCCAATGTGTCCCATGGTAATGTGAGCTGCCATACTCTTGCCTAGACTCCAGGTGGGTGCTTCGAAAGAAAATTCTATGGGCTTAGAAGTTGGCGAGAACGTCCTTCCTGGAACTTGTACTTGAATCATCCAGCGCTCCTCTTCAGGTAAGGTGGCGTTATACGTCCCGGTGAAGCTTGGTATTCCAATGTTCAAGTACCTAGTGACTTCCTTCAAGTGGCGTCCAAAAGGTGTGTCTTCATCCAGTTGTGCAAACTTGTTCTTCATCTCCGTCATCCTAAAGAGTGGAAAAATGGAGAGGAGTCAGAAATGGGTAGAGAAAAGTCACATATGGTTTATCTTAATGGTCGTGTCCTACACTCAGCTTGTGCTCTGATACCATCTTGTAGCGACCCGACCTCAGATGGTCAAGTCTCTGTGTTTCAGTGTCATCCTTGGATCAGTAATGCATAAACACAAGACTCAAGGATTTATAACAGAGTAGCAATCACACACTTATTACATCGAATGTCTCGAAGAGAACTTATTACAATAATATGGCTTAAGGCCATCTAATGCGTTAACAGGAAGGCTTGGAAGATAAAGTGAGTCCATCAACTCCAACGGCATAGCTGAGCTGCACGGCAACGACCTATCGAACCTTACTCCTCGTTCTAAAAGTCTGCAACATAATACGTTGCAGCCCGAAAACGGGTCAGCACATGGAATATGCTGGCAATATAACACAATAGAGTAGAAAAGAATAATGCTATCACTACATGCATATTTGGCTGGTGGAAAGCTCTATGGTTATGGTTTTGCGAAAAGCCAATTTTTTCCTACAACAAAGGAATAAATTTATTTAACTATCATGGTGGTTGAAACATCATTGAGAAGGTATAACCCCAACTCAATCCCAATTAAAGTAGTTAACAACCCAACAATATTAGTTAAGAGTGATGAGATACATGTGAATACTCAAGTACTAGATACTCGTAATTGTCCATAACCGGGACACGGCTAACCATGATTAGATTGTACACACCGCAGAGGTTTGTGCACTTTTCCCCACAAGACTCGATCGCCTCCGTTGATTTCTCGCACTACATGGTGTTTGAGAAACGGATGACCGAGACATAGTCTTTCGTAAACATTAACTCTCTACTCAAGGCATCCATACCAAACCTACAAACCCACTACCTGCTGATCTACCTCTTCAAGAGCTTCACGTAACTTACTCAACTATGCTAGAGCCCATAGTAGCTTGTGGCTGCACACGGAAGTTTCTAGCATGAATAATCCCAGTTCCCTTTGAGCCTGGGTGGCGGTCCATAGGAAGATCACACGGGTACCCCGGGATTTCCAAAAATAAAGCAGACAACACTCGGTTCCCCAGGTGCCTCAATCCACCTAGATGTGTATTAAAGTTGCCACCTTAAGTTTAACCATTAATTAACAATCTCACATCTGTCATGGATTTACTCAAACCCAACCACGTCTACGAGCATAGCATAGCAATATAAGCAACACGTAGAAGTAACTCCCAAGGGTTTGATAGTAACAGGGCAATAGGTTCTACCTCAACTACTACTTCCCAACCCACAAGTTAATGACATCCTAATCAATGCAATGTTTGAGGATTGAAACTAATGCATAAAAACTGGGTATGAAAAGAGTATGACAAAGTGTTACTTGCCTTGCTGACGATCCGTGAACCCTAGAGACTCGTAGTAACACGCTTCGCACTCCGGGAATTCTATCGCAAGCAAAAAATAACATACATAAGAAACAAGCAAAGATGCACAAGCAAAACTTCAACTAAAGAGGCTGACCAGAAAGTTCAACTTAAGAACTCCGGTTCGCAAAAAGAATCAAACCAAACGAAGCAACGAAACTCAAACGACAAAAGAAATAAGATCCGTTTACTAATCTGAACTAGGGTCAAATTTTACAGAGGCAAAAACTTGTTTGAGTTGGTTATTCGGAAAGAGGGTTTCAAGACGAAACTCTAGGCGCTTGAATCGCCTGATTCCAATAAACGAGCGAAAAGTTAAACTGGAACGAAAATCGGATCAGAAATCACGATCAGAAAAATCACGGAATAAATCCGAGAAAAAGAAAAGCGACGAACAGCTTAACGAACGAACGTTCGTTATCTGAACCTAAATGAAGAACACGTTCATTAAAACGAACGAACGCTCGCTAAACAGATAAACTGAAGAAATAAACCGATCTAAATAAAAAACAAAAAACCTAGGGTTTTCTAAAAAAAACCGAAACCGTTTTCTTCGGAAAACCGGGACGGCGGGGCGGCTACCTTGCTCGACTCCGGCGGGGGTTCCGGCGGGGCTTGGGCTCAGCGGGGTGGCGGCGGGAGGCGGCGGCGGCTAGGGAGGGGCGGCGGGGCTCGGGCGGCGGCGGCGGGGCTCGGGCTCCGGGGTGGCTCGGGGCAGCGGTGGCGGCGGGAAGTGACGAGAAGGGGGGCTCGGTATTTAAAGGAGGGGGAGGGGTCCGGTGGCTTGGGTAAGGGGGCAAGAGGCGGCGGCGGTGGCAGTGTCCGCCTCGGACACGGCGGCGGCGCGGGAGGAAGGCGGCGGCGGCTTGGGCTGGCTGGCTGGGCCTCACCAGTCAAAAGTCTTGGTATGCTGGATTTTTTTAAACTATTCCGCCGACAGAAAAACTCCTATAAAAATAAAATAAAAAATTCTGAAAATGCCAAAACAAATTTTCACCGTCTAAATGAAATATTTAGAACGAGATGAACATTTTCTTGGCCCTAAATGCAATTTTTTTGAAAACGTGCAATTTTTCTAGGGCAAATAAATTCCAAATAAAAACCAAATAAAAATCGAACTAATGATTTTAACATTTTTCCTCCAATATTTCAATTGTTTTAGAGAATTCATATTATCTCCCCCCATTAATTTTTTTTGATATGAAATATTTTTCCGGAGAGAAAATTAATTAAAATAAAATATCCTCGTTCTCAGTATTTGATAAAAATCAAATATGAAAACCGGAAAAATCCCCAACTCTCTCCGAGGGTCCTTGAGTTGCTTAGGATTTCGGGGATTTGCAGAACGAAGATGCAGTAAAATATGATATGCATGAATGACCTATGTATAACATTCCAAATTGAAAATTTGGGATGTTACAATAGTGGACATATGGGAACTCGACTATGGACGTGATTTGAAGGTCCCTTTGTTTCGGTGCAAATGGGTCAATCTGATAGGAGGCGGGGTAACGGGAGACCCGTAGTACGGAATGACAATAGTGGATCTCAACAATCTTGCATACGCAGACGAACCATTCGTCCTAGCCAATGATGTGATGCAGGTTTTCTATGTGAAGGACATGCCTACCAAGCCGAGAAACGAAAAGATAAGGAAGCGAATACATCATACGATGAGCCAAAGCGCCACATAGTTCTTTCAGGGAAAAGAAACATCGTGGGAGTGGACGATGAGGGAGTCCTGGATTAAGGGGTCCTCGGCCGGCCGTCCCGACTGTATAGTGTGGGCCGGACTAATGGGCTATGAAGATAGAAGACAGAAGACTTCGTCCCGTGTCCGGATGGGACTATACTTGGCATGGAGGGCAAGCTTGGCGTCCAGATATGAAGATTCCTTTTCTTTGTAACCGACTTTGTGCAACCCTAGTCCCCTCCGGTGTCTATATGAACCGGAGGGCTTAGTCCCTAGAGACAATCATAATCATACATGCTAGACTTCTAAGGTTTTAGCCATTACGATCTCGTGGTAGATCAACTCTTGTAATACTCATATTCATCAAGACCAATCAAGCAGGAAGTAGGGTATTACCTCCATACAGAGGGCCGAACCTGGCTAAACATCATGTCCCCCGTCTCCTGTTACCATCGACCTTAGACGCACAGTTCGGGACCCCCTACCCGAGATCCGCCAGTTTTGACACCGACATGGGTGCTTTCATTGAGAGTTCCACTATGACGTCGAAGACAGGATTGATGGCCCGCCTTGTTATCAAGGACAATATCACTTCCGGAGGAGCCCTGGCCTCAGGCCAAACCCTCCGGCTAGGCGGCTTTACCATGACCGCCCGTTCGGCCATTGCGCCGACGATGAATTCACGAATCATCGAAAATTGTCTCCGTCTCGACTCCGAATACTCCAAACGGATGGATTCGACGCAGCTATCGTCTTTAAACGAACTCTTGGATCGCATCGACGCCTTGGGATCGCTACAGACTACGATCGAATTGGGCTTAAACCTGATCAGAGAGAAATCAAATCTCCACCGATCACCCATCAGATAGTGGTGGTGGAGGAGCAATACAATAACTCTTCCCCTATATTGAGGATGAACTGTGTTTGGATTTCCGATCTCATAGAACTGGATACCCGTCCGCGGAAAGATGTGCCCCGTACTCCAAACCTAGAGTCGGACTGTGGAACTGAAAAATTGGTTGATATCCCGTAGCCCGAACTGTTAAGCTCGGAAGTTTCTCAAACTCCGGATCCCAAATTGGGTCAGGGTTCGGACTTAAATCAACCCCCACCCAGATAAACGCGATCTTATGCACATCAGACAGCGGTCTCAAGAAATGGTCCATCACTTTTGGGCCAGATCCCTCCTTGTCAAAGACAAGATCAAAGACTGCCGCGATGAAGACGCGATCTTATTATTCTGCAACAATTGCATGGATGAGAGAATCCTCAATGCCATCAACCACCGTCACGTATTACAACCGACTTGGCAACCATAGTACAGAAGTACTGCGTGATACGTCTCCAACGTATCTATAATTTTTTATTGTTCCATGCTATTATATTATCTATTTTGGATGTTTAATGGGCTTTATTATAAACTTTTATACTATTTTTGGGACTAACCTATTAACCGGAGGCCCAATCCAAATTGCTGTTTTTTGGCTATTTCAGTGTTCCGCAGAAAAGGAATATCAAACGGAGTCCAAACGGAATGAAACCTTCGGGAGAGTTATTTTTGGAACAAACGCAATCTAGGATACTTGAGTGGACGTCAAGAAAGAAACGAGGAGGCCACGAGGCAGGGAGGCGCGCCCCCACCCTCGTGGCTCCCCTGACCGACTTCTTTCGCCTATATTACTCATATACCCTGAAAACATCCAGGAGCACCACGAAACCCTATTTCCACCGCCGCAACCTTCTGTACCCGCGAGATCCCATCTTGGGGCCTTTTCCGGCGCTCCGCCGGAGGGGGAATCGATCACGGAGGGCTTCTACATCAACACCATAGCCTCTCCAATGAAGTGTGAGTAGTTTATCTCAGACCTTCGGGTCCATAGTTATTATCTAGATGGCTTCTTCTCTCTCTTTGGATCTCAATACAAAGTTCTCCTCGATCTTCTTGGAGATCTATTTGATGTAATTCTTTTTGAGGTGTGTTTGTCGAGATCCAATGAATTGTGGGTTTATGATCAAGATTATCTATGAACAATATTTGAATCTCCTTTGAATTCTTTTATGTATGATTTGTTATCTTTGCAAGTCTCTTTGAATTATCAGTTTGGTTTGGCCTACTAGATTGATCTTTCTTGCAATGGGAGAAGTGCTTAGCTTTGGGTTCAATCTTGCAGTCATTCATTCCCAAAGTGATGTTAGGGCAGCAAGGCACGTATTGTATTGTTGCCATCGAGGATAAAAAGATGGGGTTTATATCATATTACTTGAGTTTATCCCTCTACATCATGTCATCTTGCCTAATGCGTTACTCTATTCTTATGAACTTAATACTCTAGATGCATGCTGGACAGCGGTCGATGTGTGGAGTAATAGTAGTAGATGCATAATATTTTTGACTACTTGTCGCGGCCGTGATGCCTATATACATGATCATGCCTAGATATTCTCATAAATATGCACTTTTCTATCAATTGCTTGACAGTAATTTGTTCACCCACCGTAATACTTATGCCATCTTGAGAGAAGCCACTAGTGAAACCTATGGCCCCCGGGTCTATTTTCCATCATATAAGTTTCCTATCTATTTTATCTTGCAATCTTTACTTTCCAATCTATATCATAAAAATACAAAAAAATATTTATCTTATTATCTCTATCAGATCTCACTTTTGCAAGTGGCCGTGAAGGGATTGACAACCCCTTTATCGCGTTGGTTGCAAGGTTCTTATTTGTTTGTGCAGGTACGGGGGATTTGCGTGTAGCCTCCTACTGGATCTAAAAAAACTGAGGGAAAATTTACGCTACTTTGCTGCATCACCCTTTCCTCTTCAAGGGAAAACCAACGCATGCTCAAGAGGTAGCAAGAATGATTTCTGGCGCCGTTGCCGGGGAGTCTATGCACAAGTCAAGAGATACCAAGTACCCATCACAAACTCTTATCCCTCGCATTACATTATTTGCCATTTGCCTCTCGTTTTCCTCTCCCCCACTTCACCCTTGCCATTTTATCCGCCCTTCTTCTCACTACTAGGGAAAACCTTATACACAGAATCTTAGCAGCAGCGCGGCACAAAAGGAGGCGCTACTGCTAATTAGTAGTAGAGATGGTAAGGAAAACTCGCTACTGATGCAAATTTAGCAGTAGCGCGTGAGGTCTAAACCGCACTGCTACAAAAATCAACCGACAGTAACCACCGACCTAAGTTTAGCAGCAGCGCGGTGCCACGATGCGCGCTACTGCTAATGCAATAGTAGTAGCGCGCTTTTTACTCATGTCGCTGCTGCTAATTTTGAAATTGGCCACACGGTTGGCCCCGTTTAGCAGTAGCGCGTGTGAGGAAAGCGCGCTGCTGCTACGCTCTTATCAGTAGTGCATTTTCCCTCCCGCGCTACTGCTAAGACGCAGCCCCCCACCACCTTTTTCCACCCGTCCTCCCCTCCCCCATCTCCTCTCCTCCCTTTCCCCTACCACCCACATCCTCCCTCTCTCACTCTTCTTCTTCCTTAATACTTATCCCCCCATTACTCTCCCTCTTCTACCTACATTTCTATCTCTTCATTACTCCTAGCTAACTACACCACCTCCATTAATGCATCTCCTTTCTCTTTTTCCTTCCCCCTCCACTAGTTGAAGTTGTCTCCTCCCAAATTAGCTAGCTAGGTAGATGTAGCATTTAGTTAAGTGACCTATTTGCCTGCTAACTAGATCTATCTTTGTCAAGGAGAGCTTTGTGCACTTTTGATCTCCCTACATCATCATCTCCACCGTGCGCTCAATCTTGAGATAGAGGTGATTAAAATTTCATGCTTTTGCAAAATGGAAATATGTGTATGTGTGTGTGATGTGATAATTGGGCGATATGATGGATATTGTGTGTGTGGCATGAGTTGACGCCAAATTGTGCTTTTGAGTTGCCTATGTTTTGCGGAAATGTTGATTTATCTCCGTTTCGGTGAATTCCGGGCAAACTCTAGATCTATATGTCCTATTTTTAGGGAAGGTCATGCTGAATTTTTGTATGACTTTGATGCATGCACGCATTTTTATAATCAAATTGTTTATTATTACCGTGCAGACGTTCATGATGGTCAGTGGAAAGATGGTGGACAGGTGGTTGCGGTCGGCGGTGCATGACATGAAACAAAATAACCGGACAGAGGTTTTATGTCCGTGTCGAAAATGCAAAGGAATAGTTTGGCTCGACCCCTAGGACGATGGTCGCGTCGAAGCGCACCTGCTCATGACTGGTTTCATGGATGGCTATACTCGGTGGATAATTGAAGATGAGGATGACGATGTTGAGGACGCCGACGGGGGCAGGCAATGATGACACGGGGCAAGACGAAGATATGATCGATAATGGCGGCGGGGAAGAGGCCGGACATGGTGGCGGAGAAGGGGCCAGACATGGCGGAGGAGAAGGGGCCGGACATGGTGGTGGAGAGAACTTGGAGTCCACGCAGCAGAGTTTGTCGGTACTAAGTTCAATCATGCGGGATCGTCATGCTCAAGCACTGCTTCGCAAGGAGACGAGTACTGAGAGAGCTACTTCTAGAGAGGAGGCTAAGCTGGAGCAACTGGTGGTAGACTTGAACACTCCATTGTATGATGGTTGCAATCCTGAGGTGACCCGCTTGAGTTTCACGCTCCAACTCCTGAAGACGAAGGCTAAAAACTAATGGACCAACACTAGCCTCGATGAGCATCTCAAGTACCTAAAGGATGTTCTTCCCGTGGGGAATCTATGTCCTACTAGTGTTGATGAGGCTCAGAAGATCGTGTGCCCTCTTGATCTGCCGCACATTAGATACCATGCATGCATCAACGATTGCATAATTTATCGGCGAGCACGTGGAAAAACAAGTTGTCCGGTGTGCAATGCTTCTCGATACAAGAAGGCCGGGAAGAAATGTCCCCAGAAAGTTGTATGGTACTTACCGATCACTCCCCGTCTCCAGCGGTATTTTGTAGATCCCAAGGAAGCAAATCTAATGCGCTGGCACGCTGAGAGGAAAAACCTGACGATGGAGATGATCCGAAGCTGAGACACGTGAAGGATGGAAGCCAGTGGAGAGTGTTGAAAAGCTTATATCGGTATTTCCAATGTGATGCAAGGAACATCGTGCTCGGTGCGTGTACCGATGGCATGAATCCATTTGGCAACCACAACACCAACCATAGCACATGGCCCGTGTTTGTATGGATGTACAACCTCCCCCTGGTTGTGCATGAAGTCGAAGTACATTCACATGAGCATGCTGATTCAAGGGCCGAAACAACCAGGAATAATATTAATTTGTATCTAGGGCTACTTCAAGAGGAGTTAGACACGTTATGGAAAACACCGGCCAAGACATGGGACGCCAGCAAAAGGCGTGTATTTCTACATGAGAGCCACGCTGATCACGGCGGTGCACGACTATCTCGGTTACGGATATGTCGCAGGCCAGGTGTGCATGGATGATACAACGTCTCAGCAGCTAACGTCAAGGAAAGATGGCGGGTCTGGGAAAATCGTGTACATGGGGCATCGAAGATGGCTCGAACAGGACGACCCGTGGAGAAACCGTGGAGATCTATTCAATGGTTACGCTGAGCATCGAGAACCTCCACGTAAGCGGAGCGGCGCCAAAATCGATGAGCTGTTGAAAAACTGGAAGGAGTGACCCGCGCCGGGAAAGACGATGAAAAAGGCGCCGGAGCCGTTGCTGAAGGTATGGAAGACGAGGTCTGTGTTCTGGGACTTGGAGTACTAGCACAAACTCGATACACCTCATTGCCTTGATCAAATGCATATCTGTAAGAATGTCCTTGAGAGCTTGCTCGCGACACTAATGAACATGCCGGATAATACCAAGGATGGGCCGAACGCAAGAAAAGACTTGCAAGATTTGAATATCAGGGAAGATCTGCACATGCCGCCCCGTAAAAAGTCAGACGAGATAGAGGCGCGGGAGAAGAAGGGAAAGAAAATAAAGAAAGAGGATTATTGCCCCCCTTCTTGCTTCACCTTAAGTCAGGCTGAGATCGATCAATTCTTTAAGTGCCTTACCGGAGTCAAAGTTAGTTCCGGTTACTGTGGCAAGATAAGCAGATATCTAGACACGGACAAGAAAAGGTTCAGCGGGATGAAGTCCCATGACTGTCATGTGATGATGACATAGATACTACCTGTTTCCCTTAGAGGATAATGGACAAGCACGTCCGTGACACGCTTATTGGTCTCTACAATTTTTTTGACGTCATCTCTCGAAAGTCGATCAGTGTGAAGCAGCTCCGAAGGCTACAGGAAGAGATCGTTGTGATACTGAATGAGCTTGAGATGTACTTCCCACTCGCGTTCTTTGACGTGATGGTGCATCTGTGTGTCCATATTGTGGACGACATAATAGACCTGGGCCGTCATTCCTGCACAACATGATGCCGTTTGAGATGATGAATGGGATCATCAAAGGATTCGCTCATAACATGTCCCGTCTGGATGGAAGCATCATCCAGGGCTATCTGACACAAGAGCGCATCTCTTTCTGCGAGAATTTTCTATTTGGCGCAAACCAGCCGCCTGGTGTTAGTGTTGGTTTTCCCATTAACAAGCACGATGGGAGGCTCAAAGGAGAAGGTCACTCCAACGGTCGCAGGGAACTGCACGTGGCATACTCAGATCAACGCAGCGACTTTGACAGAGCAAACTTGGCAGTGCTACAACACCTAGACGAGGTAGATTCTTTCGTGGAACTGCACAAAGAAATTATTGCAAAGAAGTATCGTGATCGGGGGGTATGCAGGACGGACGCCGAAGTTACTAGAGGGCACAACTCCACTTTCCTGCATTGGTTCAAAGATCATATTATTGCTAATCCCCCGGAGGAGGGCTCTAAGGATGGATTGCCCATATACGCCTTAGCACATGGCCCCTCGCCCCAACCTCGTAACCTATCAGGCATACGATATCAACGGATACACGTTTTACAGCAAGGCCAAAGATATGGACAATGATGATCAGAACTCGGGGGTGACGATGGAATGCATGACTGGCAGCGACAATGGCGCAACTGAGAGATTTTATGGAAGGGTCGAGGAGATCTGGGAGCTTGACTACTCTGCACTGCACAACACGATGATGTTCCGTGTCAGATGGGCTAAGAATGTCGAAAGAGAAAACCGGAATTTCACTACCATGACTATACCCGACGCGAAGAGCGCTACCGTGAACGCTATCGCAAAAAACGAGCCATGGGTACACGCTAAGCACGTGACACAATGCTTCTTCATAACTGACCCACGCAATCCCAGCCGTGTTGACATGAGGAGAGGCAAAAGGAACATCATTGGAATGGATGGAGTCGCCAACGAGGAAGACTACGACTAGTACGGCAACCCAATGAGGGAAGATGACGATGATGATGAAGTATACGTCAAAAGAAGAATCAATACTACATTACCTAAGAAAAATCGTACTCCATGGAAAAGGCCAAGTCACAATGAGGGGCTCAATTATTCTTGAAGGAACAAGAAGGGAAAGAAGCTGACTCAAAAACGGAAACGTCAATGCTGAGGAACCGTATGTTATCGGTCAAATGATGTAATATATATGTTCCTATTTTGTATACACACTTAGCCATTATTATGCATGGGTCCAATGATGTAATATATATGTTCCTATTTTGTATACATATTTAACCGTCAAATGATGCAATATATCGCCTTCCCTTCGTTCACTGCTCTCAGGAAAAAAGAAAAGAAAAGTGAGAGAAAATAAAGGAAAAGAAAATAGAAGGAAAAAACAAGAAAACTTTTATATAGGTACTGGTTATAGCAGCAACACTTTTGTGAGAAAAGAGCTATAGCTAGTCAAGATAGCAGTAGCGGTTTCTACACAAAACCGCTATAGCTACTTGGAGTAGCTATAGCGTGTTTTGTCTAAACACGCTACTGCTATGCCCACTTAACCCCCAAAATCCCCACTCCTCTCTTCATCCCGCCTCTTTTCCCCCAAATCCCCACTCTCTTCCCCAACAGCGCCCGGAGAGCTGCCTCGCCACGCCTCACGCCGCCTCGACCCCGACCCCGACCAACCCCGGTGCCGGCTCCGACCCCGGCTCCGGCCCCACCACTCACCCACGGCCCCGGCCCCGACCCCGACCCCGGCTCCAGCCCCTGCGCTTGACCCCGACCCTGACCCCTCCCAACCTCGGTCGTTGTCGGGCCTGCACCCTCTGTTAGCCCCCACCGCTCCTCCTCTCTCTGGTAGCTAGGTTCTTTGGTTAATTTACTTAGGTTTTAGTTAGGGCAGATAGTTAATTAGGTTATATATTTAGTTATGAATTTAGCTAGGTTTTTCACAAGTTCTATATTTTTCTTCCTTTTATATGCAAATTTGAAGTGGACATGTGATATGTGGACATGTGATGTTTTGGACATGTCATATTTGGAATTTGGACATGATGATTATGTGCAGGGTAAAATGATCCGAGTGGCCTATGTTATGCTGAAATGTTGATTCATTTCCGTTCCGGTGAATTTCAGGCGCTCGATATGTCCATTTTTTAGCAAAGGTCATGCCAAAATTTTCCATGAATTTTGGCATGATTTGCGCTAGATAGTAGGCATATCGAGTGCTGGGAGTTGCGGAGAAACGACATTCCAGGAAACATAGATTTCTTTTTTATGTCATTTCTCATTTTTTCGTAGTTTTAGAATTAAACGAGGAAACTTAATCATAGGAAACATGTCGAACAACGAAAAAACTGGGCCTTCTGACCAAGATGCACACGAGATGGATTATGAGGGTGAACAAGAGTACCTCGACTATTTGACTGCTAAGCAATTGCAAAGTAAAGGTTTGCAGGTCAGCCTCGATGGTGGTACTGAAGCTGACATCGACACCGACGGCGCCGGCATCGATGGCGGCGCCGAGACCGGCGGGGAAGGTACTGGCGCTGATGCCGCTACCGAAAAGAAGAAGCAGAAGAAGCAAAGCATACAAAAACCTAACAAACTAGGGATTGGACGACTCATGATCACAAAGATGGCACCTGGTAAGTTTGAGCCATTAGATCCTAAAGAAACTCGCAAGTGCAATGGGAACCAAGTAGGATGCATCCTACGGGAATGCGCGAGCATCAACGACAATGACTTAAGGAGTAAAGAACATTTGACGCAGTTGCTCCTGACAAAGTTGTACAAGAGATTCAAGTTCCCCGACCGGGATGATAACATAGAACAACCATGGGATGATCCGAAGATGAAAAAGATTAACAATCACGCCATGGGCATGTTCAGCAATGATTTGGCCTCCTGGAAAGGGAGGGTGAAACGAGCTATTGATGCTGAGGAACCCCTGTCCAAGATTCTGGAGGAAAATCCGACACTTACGGAAGAGGAGTTCAAAAAGTTCAAGGACACTTGCGCTACCGAGGCAGCCAAATTCTAAGGCTGCAAAATTCAAGAGCCTTCAGCAAAGGAACACGGGGAAGCATCGCCTCGGAAGCCATGGCTACCTCGGTAAAAGGCCCATATGGGATAAGGAGGACGCGGAACGTGAAGCCGCGGGTATCCCAGACCCCTTCGTGAAGTTCACCAACCCCTTGGAGCGTGAATTCATCAGTGCCTGCTACAAGTGGGACAAGGAAAAGAAGATTTTTTACACGGACCAGATCACGAGGAAATTGATTAGACTACTGGTAATTATTCTTTTACCACCTTACATTTAGCTCCAGATCTAGTCGACTACACATTCCTAAACGATTCACGCTCCTTCTGCAGGAGAAGCAACACCAGCTTGCAGCCGAAAGCCCTACTTCTCCGATGAGGTCCAAGTGGGACACCCCTCTCAACCGGGCCTTGAACGAACTTAAGGGACTCCCTTTGGGCCAGTGGCCGCAATATGGTCGTGTGCACGGCGCTGGAGATGGCGCCACGTGGAAGGTATTTTACAACGAGGGCGAGGAGGCCAAGAAGCAGAAAAAAAAGTTTAGTCAGGCGGACATCGACGAGAAGGTGAAGCTTGCAGTCGAGAAAAAAGCAGCTGAGGACGCAAAAAAACAGTCGAGGAGAAAAATGATTTGCTGCAGCAGGTAGTCAATGCAGCTGTAACTGCCTGCAGAAATGATTTCGCTACCAACTTGGTTCCAGCTATCATCAACTGGACGAAGGAAAATCCAGACAAGACGGTACATGATTTCCCGTTGCCCAGTTTCATCGGGAGCAACTCCGTGAACATCAACACCACCGCACCATCACTTGCTCACGCAATTGGGCCTCCTCTCGCACTCGCTCCCGCTCATAGCAGCCCGTCCTCAGTCTCTGGCACGCTAGATGGGCCTTCGTCTTTGGCTGAGCTTGACGCCCTCACGGTAATTACATGTTGCACCAACACACACACACACACACACACACACACACACACACACATATATAGATATATATAGAGAGAGATAGAATAATCCATTTTCGTTGCCTTTCGGATGTTTTACGCCACAGACATGTGTCTGCAGGTCGAAGAAACCCCGTGCACCATACTCTACTTGATCAAAGGCCAGAAGGTGGACGTGGCAAAGGGGGTGATAATGAACCCCTTGCAACACATGTTCCACAACCAGCCGATCCCCGTTGGGCACTTCAGGGTTAACTTGTCCAGTGTGAAATCGGGGCACGAGGATTTGCCTCCTCCAGTACAGCATGTGGGAGAGGACGATGAGACCCTGCCGTAGATTGGAAGCTGCAAGGGTCGGGTGCTGTTATGGCCGAAGAATCTTATTCGTCTAGAGCCGGTCGAGAGCACACCAATAACCACACATCAACAAGCATGTGCGGAGAGCACCACCCCGCCTACGCAATTACCAACTCATGTAGTGCCGGGTGAGAGCGGCAGACGACATGATGAAGGGGGTGCAATAGTACTGGCTGATGTAATCGGTCCTGTAGAATAGAGAATGGATGATGAGACGGAGGTCGACCCAATGTCCTTCCTCAATACAAACGCGTATGATTGTGACATAGATATGATGAGTCAACCATATGATGAATCGGGCTATCAGCATCCTAATGAGGATATGGATGATCTGCCCGGGCAGGAAGGTCGTAGCAGGGATTGCAAGAAGTCTCTCTTCATGAAATCCTCACAGGACACGCCTGAAGATGTCGCCTCAACACAGGCTCAACTAGCCGGGGGTCATACAGTGCATAGCCCGGCAACACTGGGGCAGGGGGTTAAGGAAGGGTCTGGAAGGTGTGTCCAAGAAAAAGGAGAGGAAGAGATCGGGGAAGATAGTTGCCTCCAAACAACCAGAGCACATAGCAGCCAGACGATAAATTCTGAAGAGTGTGTACCCGTGAAAGGTGCGACCATGTTCCATCTCACGGGCGAGCCGATGCTACCACCGAAACCGCTGGAGGCACTATCAGGGGATCTCAGGAGACTGCACGACCATGTGCTGTCGACTGAGAAAAGCCTACTAGCCTCGAAGGATCCAGGATATCCGACATACGCGGCTTGTGTGCCTGAGGTGAAGTGCTACATCGACACACGACCCGCGGAGGTGTTCTTCATGTGGTTTCTCTGAGATGTTTCTGACAAGGCGGCTCGATTTTACAATCGTTCGCCTTTTTGCGCTACATATGAGCTCTGTCATGAATATAGAAGAAGTCTCGCAAATCTGTGTGGCAGATCCGTACTACATGCACGAGTCTTTCTTGAGTCTCGGCGACTTTGAGCGTGAAACTGCTAGGGACTACCTCCAAAACTTCATGGTATAGAATAAGGACCAGGAAATTGTCCTCTTGCCTTATCATCAAAAGTAAGTCAGTTCTGGACAACCCTTTTGTACATTTCAATTATTCCTTCTCACTCATATGGAGAATAATTTGTGGTGTCTTTTCCCCGCAGCAACAGGCGCGCCATCCTTATCGTTCTTTACCCGCGAGTCTCCCACACGTGTATTTCGACCCTTCTAGAGACTACGAGAAGAAGGACTACACCCACATAATGAATATTCTAGATGATGCTCTCCAAGGCTTCAGCATTAGAGGTGGCCACATGCGCATCGAAACAAAGGAACAAGAAGATGGGTTTCAAGATAAAACTAACTTCTGCTGCATCCATGTCCCAAAACCAAGCAAGAAAGATGGATTCTACATCCTCCATCTCATGATTGAGTTCAGCATGGATCACCAAAAGCTTCGCATGACAAGCAGAAATGATGATCATATCCACAAGTGGGTAGAATCTCATGGAGAAGCAGATTATAAGCTTAGAAATGACTTCTTTCGCATCCAAAGGGACATCGCAACGATCATCATGGAAGAAGTCGTCGATGAGAAGGGGATGTTCCACCACGGCCCTATATCGCAAGCTGACGTCCGAACTCGCATAGGCATGCAACGTCAGGACCTCACGCCATTCAAGAAGCTAGGATCCATCCTCGATGATATGGAAGGATGGAGCTTCTAGTGATTTATGATGTCGATGATGATGATACGTATCGGTTGAACTTGTATACTTTCTGTAGCGATGAAACTTTGTGATGTCCACAGTCCCTGCCGAACTTGCTTAACGCTACTTTGTTAGTTTGGGTACGATGACCTGCGTACCTCTAGTTAATTAGTTTGCATACTGTATGTTGCATCTAGTTGCTAACCCTTTCTTTTTTGTGTTGCTCTAGTATATTTTGTTGCATATGATTGTACATCCTCTTGATGAAGATGCATCTCTAATTGTACCTAGCTTCTTGATGGCGAGATGGCAGTGCTATGTCGTGTACAAAGGGAAGGTTCCGGGGGTGTACAACGAGTGGCCTGAGTGTCAGGCGCAAGTGAATGGGGTCTCGGGAGCCAGCCATAAAGGCTTCAAAAGCAGACAATAAGGAGAAGCTAGTTACTTGAGGTTCACGCTAGCGTGAGAGAGGACTCGTAACCGCCGCCTCATGTACTACATTGTTCCGCTCTCACTCATAGTGATAGCTCTTCTCGCGTATACCATTATTTAGATGGATGACGTTGTAGTTGCAAGTATTCGAGACTTGCATGTATTGCTATTTTCGAGATGATGACGAGATACCACTTTGTGTTGGATGATGATTATGATGAGACTATTTGTATGTGTATGCTATGATTACATTTGTATGTGCTAAAGATTCTTGTATAAAGCCTGTTCAAGTACAAAACAAATATGCAGAAAAAAAACCCAAAAACTACTAAAATTAGCAGTAGCGAGTGGAGAAAAGTTAGCAGCAGTGTGACAGTAGCAGTAGCGCGTACAGGCAAACCGTGCTAGAGCTATTAGCAGTAGAGAGCTTACATGCAGCACGCTACTGCTACACTTGTATAGTTGTAGCATCGACATACAGACGCTGTCAAGCTACGGAGTTAGTCAGAAGCGCCTTATTAGTAGCGCCGACCCCGCCATCGATATATTAAAGAACCCGCGCTGCCGCTAGGCTTTTCCCTAGTAGTGTCTGTTCATCTTTTCGTTTGCTTTGATGTCCTACTTGGCTCGTTTGCTCGTTTGGTTGGAATAGTTGTTTATTTATTGCTAAACAGAGAACATAAGATCTATAGATCCTCATCTGCTTGCCAATCTTTTTAAGAGATCCAATTATGATGAACCAAATTCTAGTGATTTGAGTGCACTAGATTATCTTTATGAGATTTTGCTGGAAATTCGTGAATCTGAAAATTGTGATGAAGAAATATATGAAGAGATTCACGATAGCTCCTTGAATAAAAAGCATGGTTGCAATGATTTTATTTTAAATTCTGTTGATGTCAATTGTGCTAATAATATACAAAACCCTAATCTTGGGGATGCTAGTTTTGCTATGTCTACTACTTGTTGCAATGATCATGATTGGGGTGACTCTTCTTATGATCTTGAAAATTTATTTAAGCCCCATGATGAATATGAGATTGATAATAGTGTTTGCAATAATATTGGAAGTGGGTTTGGAAGAGTGTCAACTTTAGATCCCACATATTTGGAGAATGTTCAATCTTATGGTATTTTTGATAAAAGTGGGTTTGGAGAGGTCATGACTTTAGTTAATGATAATCCCACTATTTTGGAAGAGTGTCAACTTCACATGCATGTCGATCGTGTTGAGAATATGTTATGTGATAGCTATTTTTTTGAATTTTCCTATGACCCTACATGTAATTATCATGAGAGAGGAAAATATGGTCGTAGAAATTTTTATCTTATTAAATTACCTCTCGTCATGTTGAGATTGCTATCGTCTCTTTCTTCTTCCTTGCATATGCTAGTTTTTGCTTGCCTTGCAAATTTATTTGCTTATAATATGCCTATGCATAGGAAGTATGTTAGACTTAGACGTGTTTGTCACGTGTTTCATGATGCTCTCTTTGCGCTTCAGTTCTTGTCTTTCATGTGAGCATCATTAATATTATCAATGCCTAGCTAAAAGGCTTTAAAGAAAGGCGCTTGTTGGGAGACAACCCAATATTTTTCCTTGCTTTTATTCAATAAATAATTTATCTAGCCTCTGGTTAGATGTTATTTTGTGTTTTAGTTAGTTATTGTGCCAAGTAAAACCTTTAGGATAACCTACGGTGTTAGTTAATTTGATCTTGCTGAAAAACAGAAACTTTTGCACGCACGATAATTTTTTTCATAAATCACAGAAACGTGCTTTTCAGTTGATTCTTTTTGCAGAAGATTAATAGAAAAATTACCTATAATTTCCTAATTTGGAAGAATTTTTGGGATTCCAGAAGTATTCGAGAGTTACAGATTTCTACAGATTGTTCTGTTTTTGGCAGATTCTGTTTTTCGTGTGTTGTTTGCTTATTTGGATGAATCTATGGCTAGTATGGGGGGGGGGTATGAACCATAGATAAGTTGGAATACAGTAGGTTTAACACCAATATAAATAAAGAATGAGTTCATTACAGTACCTTAAAGTGGTGGTTTGTTTTCTTACACTAACGGAGCTCATAAGATTTTCTGTTGAGTTTTGTGTTGTGAAGTTTTCAAGTTTTTGGGTAAAGATTTGATGGATTATGGAATAAGGAGTGGAAAGAGCCTAAGATTGGGGATGCCCAAGGCACCCCAAGTTAAAATTCAAGGACAAACAAAAGCCTAAGCTTGGGGATGCCCCGGAAGGCATCCCCTCTTTCGTCTTCGTCCATCGGTAACTTTACTTGATGCTATATTTTTATTCACCACATGATGTGTGTTTTGCTTGGAGCATCTTGTATGATTTGAGTCTTTTCTTTTTAGTTTACCACAATCATCCTTGCTGTACACACCTTTTGTGAGAGACACACATGAATATGAATTTATTAGAATACTCTATGTGCTTCACTTATATCTTTTGAGCTAGATAATTTTGCTCTAGTACTTCACTTATATGTTTTTATAGCACGGTGGTGGTTTTATTTTGTAGAAATTATTGTTCTCTCATGCTTCACTTATATTATTTTGAGAGTCCTTTATAACAGCATGGTAATTTCTTTGGTTAAAATTTTAGTACTAATATGATGAGCATCCAAGATAGGTATAATAAGAACTATCATATAAAGTGCATTGAATACTATGAGAAGTTTGATACTTGATGATTGTTTTGAGTATGATGATGGTAATATTAGGGTCATGCTAGTTGAGTAGTTGTGAATTTGAGGAATACTTGTGTTAAATGTTTGTGATTCCCGTAGCATGCACGTATGGTGAACCGTTATGTGATGAAGTTGGAGCATGATTTATTTATTGATTGTCTTCCTTATGTGTGGAGGTCGGGATTGTGCGATGGTTAACTCCTACCAACCCTTCCCCTAGGAGCATGCGTGTAGTACCTTGTTTTGATAACTTGTAGATTTTTGCAATAAGTATGTGAGTTCTTCATGACTAATGTTGAGTCCATGGATTATACGCACTCTCACCCTTCCACCGTTGCTAGCCTTTCTTGTGCCGCGCAACTTTCGCCGGTATCATACACCCACCATATACCTTCCTCAAAAAAGCCACCATACCAACCTATTATGGCATTTCCATAGCCATTCCGATATATATTGCCATGCAACTTTCCACCATTACATTTATTATGGCACGCTCCACCATTGTCATATTGCTTTGCATGATCATGTAGTTGACATCGTATTTGTGGAAAAGCCACCATTAATAATTCTTTCATATATGTCACTCTTGATTCATTGCACATCCCGATACACCGCCAGAGGCATTCACATAGAGTCATATTTTGTTCTAAGATTCTTGAGTTGTAAGTAGATGAAAGTGTGATGATCTTCATTATTAGAGCATTGTCCCATGTGAGGAAAGGATGATGGAAGCAATGATTCCCTCACAAGTTGGGATGAGTCTCCGGACTTTATGCAAAAAAAAGAGGCCAAAGAATCCCAAATAAAAAAAAGAGGCCAAAGAAGCCCACCAAAAAAATGAGAGAAAAGGAGAGAAGGGACAATGTTACTATCCTTTTACCACACTTGTGCTTCAAAGTAGCACCATGATCTTCATGATAGAGAGTCTCCTATGTTGTCACCTTCATATACTAGTGGGTATTTTTCATTATAGAACTTGGCTTGTATATTCCAATGATGGGCTTCCTCAAATTGCCCTAGGTCCTCGTGAGCAAGCAAATTGGATGCAGACCCACTTAGTTTCTTTTGATGAGCTTTCATACACTTATAGCTCTAGCGCATCCATTGCATGGCAATCCCTACTCACTCACATTGATATCTATTAATGGGCATCTCCATAGCCCGTTGATACGCCTAGTTGATGTGAGATTATCTTCTCCTTTTTTGTCTTCTCCACAACTACCATCCTATTCCACCTATAGTGCTATGTCCATGGCTCACGCTCATGTATTGCGTGAAGATTGAAAAAGTTTGAGAATACTAAAGTATGAAACAATTGCTTGGCTAAAATTGGGGTTGTGCATGATTTAAATATTTTGTGTGATGAAGATAGAGCATAGCCAGACTATATGATTTTGTAGGGATAACTTTCTTTGGCCATGTTATTTTGAGAAGACACGATTACTTTGTTAGTATGCGTGAAGTATTATTACTCCTATGTCAATATTAAACTTTTGTCTTGAATCTTTCAGATCTGAACATTCATGCCACAATAAAGAAAATTACATTGAGAATTATGCTAGGTAGCATTCCACATCAAAAATTCTGTTTTTATCATTTACCTACTCGAGGACGAGCAAGAATTAAGCTTGGGGATGCTTGATACCTCTCCAACGTATCTATAATTTTTTAGGGACAATTGCATTTTTACCCCTAGTTGGTTCCTACCCACGGGTTTTGCCCTTACTTTTCGAGCTTGCTCAGTTTTGCCCTTACTTTTTCCGTCGAGACCCCTCGAATGCCCTTTGACCGTTTGACCAAAACTTTGAAAATTCATAACTAATTCATATGAACTCGAGAAAAATGCAAATAAGATATCAAAATGTTAGGATAAACATTACCTTTATGGGAATATCATTTGCATTCAAGCATCGTATAAACTACCTGAGGTAATTCATGTTATTAACATTATTAAAAATAATAGGTATAAACAATATTTTTTCATGAATAAAAATTACATGCAAATGTAGGTGATGTTTTCTGAACATCCTGTTAACTTATTTGCATTTTTCTGAGTTTGTTTCAACTTGTTATGAATGGTCTTAGCCCTTTGACCATTATTTGGAAACGTCATAAACAGTTGATACAAACTCAGGAAAATGCAAATAAGGTATCGTGGATGTTCGTAAAACATCACCTACATTTTCATATAATTTTATTCACAAAAAATATTGTTTATAATTTATTTATTTTTAATAATGTTAATAAAGTTAATTACCTCGGGTAGTTTAAACGATGCTTTTGTCCTAAATGCAAATGATATTCCCATAAAGGTAATGTTTATCTAAACATTTTGATATCTTATTTGCATTTTTCTGAGTTCATATGAATTAGTTATGAATTTTCAAAGTTTTGGTCAAACGGTCAAAGGGCATTCGAGGGACCTCGACGGAAAAAGTAAGGGCAAAACTGAGCAAGCTCGAAAAGTAAGGGCAAAACCCATGGGTAGGAACCAACTAGGGATAAAAATGCAATTGTCCCAATTTTTTATTGTCCCATGCTATTATATTATCTGTTTTGGATGTTTAATGGGCTTTATTATACACTTTTATACTATTTTTGGGACTAACTTATTAACCGGAGGCCCAGTCCAAATTGTTGTTTTTTTTGCCTATTTTCAGTGTTCCGCGGAAAAGGAATATCAAACGGAGTCGAAACGGAATGAAACCTTCGGGAGAGTTAATTTTGGAACAAACGCAATCCAGGAGACTTGGAGTGGACGTCAAGAAAGAAACGAGGAGGCCACGAGGCAGGGAGGCGTGCCCCCACCCTCGTGGGCCCCTTGTGGCTCCCATGACTGACTTCTTTCGCTTATATATATACTCATATACCCTGAAAACATCCATGAGCACCACGAAACCCTATTTCCACCGCCGCAGTCTTCTGTACCCATGAGATCCCATCTTGGGGCCTTTTCCAGTTCTCCGCCGGAGGGGGAATCGATCACGGAGGGCTTCTACATCAACACCATAGCCTCTCCGATGAAGTGTGAGTAGTTTATCTCAGACCTTCGGGTCCATAGTTATTAGCTAGATGGCTTCGTCTCTCTCTTTGGATCTCAATACAAAGTTCTCCTCGATCTTCTTGGAGATCTATTCGATGTTATTCTTTTTGCGGTGTGTTTGTCGAGATCCGATGAATTATGGGTTTATGATCAAGATTATCTATGAACAATATTTGGATCTCCTTTGAATTCTTTTATGTATGATTTGTTATCTTTGCAAGTCTCTTTGAATTATCAGTTTGGTTTGGCCTACTAGATCGATCTTTCTTGCAATGGGAGAAGTGCTTAGCTTTGGGTTCCATCTTGCGGTGTCCTTTCCTAGTGACAGCAAGGGCAGCAAGGAACATATTGTATTGTTGCCATCGAGGATAAAAAGATGGGGTTTATATCATATTGCTTGATTTTATCTCTCTACATGATGTCATCTTTCCTAATGCGTTACTCTGTTCTTATGAACTTAATACTCTAGATGCATGCTGGATAGCGGTCGATATGTGGAGTAATAGTAGTAGATGCATAATCATTTTGATCTACTTGTCGAGGACGTGATGCCTATATACATGATCATGCCTAGATATTCCCATAACTATGCACTTTTCTATCAATTGCTTGACAGTAATTTGTTCACCCACCGTAATTATTATGCTATCTTGAGAGAAGCCACTAGTGAAACCTATGGCCCCCGGGTCTATTTTCCATCATATAAGTTTCCTATCTAGTTTATCTTGCAATCTTTACTTTCCAATCTATATCATAAAAATACAAAAAATATTTATCTTATTATCTCTATCAGATCTCACTTTTGCAAGTGGCCGTGAAGGGATTGACAACCCCTTTATCGCGTTGGTTGCAAGGTTCTTATTTGTTTGTGCATGTACGAGGGATTTGCGTGTAGCCTCCTACTGGATTGATACCTTGGTTCTAAAAAACTTAGGGAAATACTTACGCTACTTTGCTGCATCACCCTTTCCTCTTCAAGGCAAAACCAACGCATGCTCAAGAGGTAGCATTGCGCAATGGAAAGCACCTGGAAAGCTCAGGCAGCTTCTTGGGATCCACCGGTTTCCACTCAACCCCTCGTCCAAACAAAAAGGACGCACCCTCGTCGGTCGCCCGATCCAATAGTAAAGAAATCAAAGCCCATTACGGGGCGTGCAACAGTTCTGGAGGGATGGCTCGATAGGCCATGCAAAATACACACAACGCCGGATACCATACCAACCCATAGCCTTAGAGCATGTTGGATACTCCGGCAAATGGCCAAAAGCGGCGAAGATCTCCTCACCAAAAATACCGCAGAGCAACATCCCACGGAAAACGACAACCTCAGAGTATTGACGATCTTCAAGACTTTCGCCTCAAACAATAGGCGCAAAAGGGCACTCCGCGGCCTCGCTGAAGTCTGCCAAGTCACAGCAATAAACCCCTGGAATGACACGACCATAACTTTCAATGCCAGTGACGAACCAAAATTCAGGACAGTCCGAGCACCAGCCGAATTAGTCCTCAGTCCGATCGTGGACGGCTTTCGGCTTACTAAAGTGCTCATGGACGGCGGCGGCGGACTGAACCTCATTTATGAGGAAACTCTCAACAAAATGGAAATAGACAGGAGCCGCATTGAGCAAAGTAGCACGACCTTCCGAGGAATCATTCCCAGTCGGGAGGCGCGATGCGCAGGAAAAATCACACTCGATGTGGTATTTGGCACGCCGGAGAATTATCGGTCCGAAGAGATAACCTTTCAAGTGGACCCTTTCAACAGTGGATATCACGCATCATTAGGGCGAGATGCATTCGCAAGCTTCCAAGCTATACCCCATTACGGGTACATGAAGCTTAAGATGCCCAGGCCCAATGGTATTATCACCCTGGCCAGTGATCCGGACATAGCACTCCGCGCCGAAAACAAAACCGCAGCCCTGTCCCTCGAGGCACTATCTGAAGTCCTAGCGGCCAAAGAGTTAACCGCATTACGCTCCACAGTGGATAGAGATGACGTGATCCTGGACAAGCGACCCAAATCTACCTCCTTTAGACCAGCAGGAAAATAGTTAAATTCCAAGTCCACCCAACGGACTCCAAGAAGACAACATACATCGGGGCACAACAGGACCCAACGGTTGATGCCGCACTACGAGCATTCCTACGCGAAAACTGGGACATATTCGCCTGGCACCCTTCTGATATGCCAGGGATCCCACGCAGGCTGGCCGAACACAGCCTCAATATATTGAAGGGATATAAGCCGGTCAAGCAAACACTGCGGCGCTTTTCAGAACCCAAACGACAAGCTATGGGGGAGGAGCTAGCCAAGTTACTCAAGGCCGGATTCATCAAAAAAATAAAATACCCAAACTGGCTAGCAAACCTGGTGATGGTACCGAAGAAGGATACATCCTGGCGCCTATGTGTCGATTTCAAAGACCTCAACAAGGCCCGCCCTAAGGATCCCTTCCCCCTCCCCCGCATCGATCAGATTATCGATGCTACCACAGGTAACGACTCACTATGTTTCCTTGATGAATACTCCGGATACCATCAAATCAAGATGAAGGAGTACGATCAAGCCGCAATGGCATTTATTACCCCATACGGGCCTTTCTGCTTCAACACTATGCCCTTCGGGCTAAAAAACGCCGGTGCCACCTACCAACGCATGATTCAAACATGCCTGGAGAAACAAATCGGAAAACAGTTGAAGCATATGTGGATGACATAGTCATCAAAACTAGACACGTCGAGTCATTAATAGACAATCTGCGTCTTATATTTGACAACCTCCGTACATATGACATCAAGCTCAATCCGGAAAAAAAATGTGTTTTCGGCGTTCCTGCTGGAAAATTGCTGGGCTTCATAGTTTCCAATAGAGGAATTGAGGCAAACCCAGCTAAAATCCAAGCTCTGTCATAATTGGCTATGCCAACAGACCTTCAACAAGTTCAAAAACTAGCCAGATGTGTGGCAACTTTAAGCCGCTTTATCTCCAGACTAGGAGAAAAGGCATTGCCACTCTATCGCCTTCTCCGACGCACCAATCACTTTGAGTGGACGGACGCGGCAACGGGCGGGCTGGAAGAAATAAAGGCTCTTTTAGCAAGCAACCCAATCCTGGCCACGCCGAACATCGGCGAACCCATGCTATTATACATATTGGCTACACACCAAGTCGTAAGCGCGATGCTCGTCGTCGAACAAGAAGAGGACGGACACAAATTCCCGCTTCCGAAGCCGGTATGCTATGTATCCACTGTCCTCACACCATGCTAATCCTGGTACCCTCATTACCAAAAAATAGCATAGGCGGTCTTCATGGCGTCACGGAAGCTATGACACTACTTTTAAGAATGCTCAATAACAGTGGCCTCCAAAGTACCACTCAACGATATAATAAACAACCGCGATGCCACGGGCCGAATTGCGAAGTGGGCCCTTGAGCTCCTCTCATTCGACATAACATACGCATCAAGGCAGTGCCATTAAATCTTGGCATCAAGCCGACTTCGTCAGCCGAATGGACAAAGGTCAACTCCCTAAAGAGTACGACACATATTCCAACTGGGTCATGCACTTCGACGGCTCCAAAATGCTGGCAGGCTTAGGAGCAGGCGTTGTACTAACATCCCCCGCTGGAGATACATTTCAGTACGTACTCCAAATATTATACACAGACTCCAACAATGCAGCCGAATACGAGGCCTTATTGCATGGTCTTCGCATGGCTGTCTCCATGGGCATAAAATACCTTGAAGTGCGCGGGGACTCAAACCTCACAAAATCTCAAATAAATGGAGATTTTGATGCCAAAGATCCAAAGATGGCAGCTTACCGTAACGCCGTTCTCAAAATGTCGGCTCGGTTCGAGGGGCTCAAGTTTCATCATGTGGCTCGAGAAAGTAATCAAGCAGCGGATGTTCTTGCTCGCATTGATGCAAAGTGCGACCCCGTCCCACCTAACATTTTTTTGGAAAGGCTTTTCAAGCCATCCGTGGTGTGGCAAGGGGAGAGCGGCAACACCAATCCGGATACGACTATAACCCTTGATTCCGAACACACCGATATCATCGGGGGCTCAGCCACCAAAATTACACCATTGGCCCATCTCATTATGGCAGTCATTGCCCCATGGATCGAACCCTTCTTGGCCTACCTTAATAGGCGAGAACTCCCTGAGGATTAGAATGAAGTGCGCTACATTGTGCGACGCTCTAAAGCCTACAAGGTTCACGAGGGAGAACTCTACAAGAAAAGCGCTACCGGAGTACTTCAAAGATGTATTTCCGAGGAAGAAGGGTGGCAGCTTTTGGCCGAAATTCATGCCGGTCTCAGCGGTCACCATGCCGCGGCTCGGGCCCTTGTAAGCAAGCCCTTCTGTACATGTTTCTATTGGCCGACGACCCGAGCAAACGCACAGGACCTTGTCCAACATTGCGTCGGATGCCAGATTTTTGCCAACCAAAGCCATATGCCACCCACCGCTCTACAAACAATCCCCATCACTTGGCCTTTCGCGGTCTAGGGGCTTGATATGGTCGGACCTCTTAAAGGAGGAAGCCATAAGAAAAAATATCTGTTGGTCATGGTGGATAAATTCACTAAGTGGATAGAGGCCAAACCAGTTAAAACAGCCGAAGCCGGACTAGTGATAGACTTAATATCCGGTGTTGTGCACCGTTATGGTGTTCCACACAGCATCATCACCAATAACGACTCTAATTTCATAGCCGATGAGGTGAAAACCTGGTGCGTTAATCTGGGCATTAAGCTCGATTACGCCTTCGTCTATCACCCGCAAACAAACGGTCAAGTCAAACGAGCCAATGGTCTTATTATGAGCGGCATTAAGCCCAGACTAGTGCAGCCTTTGAAAGAATCAGACAAGCACTGGGTCGAGGAGCTCGACTCCGTACTCTGGGGCTGCGGACCACGCCCAATCGCACTACCGGATATACAGCTTTCTTCATGGTGTACGACGCAGAGGCTGTGTTACCCTGCGACATTATTCATGACTCACCTCGAGTGCGCATGTATGAAGAGAGAGAGAGGCCGAGCTTGATCGGCAGGACAACCTAGATGCCCTGGAGGATGAGCGCGACGTCGCAAAAGCCCGATCCGCATTTTATCAACAACAGGCCCGTAGATATGAAAGCAAAGAAGTACAGGCCAAGACTTATAATGTTGGCGAACTCGTTCTACGCTTGCCGGAAAAGAAAAAGGACAAACTCAAGCCCAAGTGGGAGGGTCCCTTCATCATAGAAAAAGTTCTCACCGGAGGAGCGTACCGCCTGCGTGATGCATCAGAAAATTGCCTAGAGCCGAACCCATGGAATGCAGCCAGACTCCGAAGATTCTATACCTAGCGCCGGACTCTTCGTTCGTCTCCTTTCTCCCTTTTGTTTCCATTACTTATTTGTTTTTTCTTCTCTTTTCACCTTTTCTTTTTTTAGCTTTAGAGCTCTCGTTCGTCTAAAGCGTACACCTACGATGCACACATTCTCGAATATGATCGTCAATTATACCTGGGGGCTTCTTGTACAGAAGCTTATTATAATTATTTTTCGAGCATCAAGCTCACCACATATGTGTCTTTTCTGTGAATGTACCTTTTCTTCGCCATTATATGCATCGATATGACTTAAGTTTTGGCCAAACTGGGTTGCCTGGCTCCTGTGCTTATGCCCTACGTTCCCGTTAGTTTGGCTAGGGCATAAAGGGAGCACCTCTGCGATTGTTACTGCCGGGTCATCCGGATGTGTACCTCAGACTGGGTGAAGCCGAAAGCTAGCATTCTTAAGGGAATATTCGGTCAGCGGACTAAAGATGTTTTTTACTCGTTACACTATGAACCCCCAGATGTTACGTATGCTGTGATCTTTCAACCACAGTTCGGACATGCATGTTAACGCATGCTGACCCAGGGAAAGGAACCCTTAACGGAATTATTCTCTCTGGAAGATGTTTCTTATGATCAAAATGTAATATAACATAGCTAGCCGGATACTTGTCTGTTCAAGCAACTATGACCCCTACGCATGGTTCCCACGCATACCCCGGTCTATATTACCGAGCGGGTATTCAGAAACACTCCGCACCTTCGGGTCCAGAGGTCGAAGCAAAAAGGTCCGCCGTGATAATCATTTTATAATCCGGCTAGGGACAAATTTGACAATTGAGGTACACAAAAACTTCTTCCTCTATTCCATCTAATAGGCTATCTAGCTTACAATCCTGTTGGGAATACTTGGCAGCTACTTGAACCTGGTTATACACCAAACTAACGGGAATTTCTTTTCCATTTGACCCTAAAGGTCAGACCCGGGCCATGTGATTTGGATCAAACTTGGTATACCGTGTTTTCACCATGGCCCAGGCCTCTCGCGCACCTTCCCGGCAGGCCGATATCTTCCATAATCGGAAGCGCCGCCGCGCTCCCTTGATAGCTATACAAGCTCATCCAAACTTCCTGGAGGGGAGTCGGATGGCCATAAGGCCTTGGCAATACTTTGCATCGCCCGCCGAGCTCTCTCGTGCATTTGCGACAACTCTTGTAGCAGATCGCTCGAAGACCCGGACATTTCCTCTTCGGGACGGCCGGTCAGCATACCTACAGACATAACTCTGTCAGTTCCTTCCCTCGTTGAACTACGCGAAGGTAAGTTTGAACACATACTAAATATGCCGCCTCGTACCCTCTTATTTTCCTTCACGGAGTCAGCCAGCAGGGCCCGAACATCTTTTAGTTCTACGCCCAGCTGGGTGTTGGAATCCTGGAGTTTGTTTTTCTCCTCCCTGACCCGTGTCAGTATATGTTCGCCCGTGGCCAGTTGCCTTTTGGCTTCTGGACCTCCCGCTTGTGCGACTTCTGGTGTCTCTCTCGGATGATCCGACGACTCTGCCATAAGATATGCACCTGTATTAATAATGCTGGTATATGATTATGTTTTCTCGATAGAGGGAAACATTACCAGGCACAACCTTCTTGGATTTCTCCAGTTCGGCGGTAGCAGCAGCTAGCTGGGTTCGACACTTTTCCAGCTCTTGAGACAATAGGTTGTTCTTCTCTGTGAGCACCTGGTCATACAATGATCCTTAAATCAGTTGTACCTACTGTTTCAAGTCTCGGGGGCTACTGGTATATGATTATCAGATTTGTACAAATGTGTGCTTACCCACATATATTTCAGATATTGGTCAGTGGCTCTGGTGAGCCCATCTCGAGTAGCTCGGATGTATGCATCACCCGAGCTGAAGGCGTTGAATGCCTCTTCTGAAAAACCGGGGTCGCGAAGAGCGGCCTGCTGGCGCCGATGATTCATGGCGCTTTCCACTTCAGAGTTTGTGACAGATACATCATCCGAATCCTCTGTAGAAGGACAATCCAGTGTCTCTCCCTGATAACCCACAAGTGTAGGGGATCGCAATAGCTTTCGAGGGTAGAGTATTCAACCCAAATTTATTGATTCGACATAAGGGAAGCCAAAGCATATTATTAAGTATTAGCAGTTAAGTTGTCAATTCAACCACACCTGGATAACTTAGTATCTGCAGCAAAGTATTTAGTAGCAAAGTAGTATGATAGTAATGGTAACAGTCGCAAAAGTAAAGATATCAGTTTTGTAGTAATTGTAACAGTAGCAACGGAAAAGTAAATAAGCGAAACATAATATGTGAAAAGCTCGTAGGCATTGGATCAGTGATGGATAGTTATGTCGGATGCAATTCCTCGTGTAATAGCTATAACATAGGGTGACACAGAACTAGCTCCGGTTTATCAATGTAATGTAGGCATGTATTCCGAATATAGTCATACGTGCTTATGGAAAAGAACTTGCATGACATCTTTTGTCCTACCCTCCCGTGGTAGCGGGGTCCTAGTGGAAACTAAGGGATATTAAGGCCTCCTCTTAATAGAGAACCGGAACAAAGCATTAGCACATAGTGAATACATGAAATCCTCAAACTACAGTCATCACCGAGAAGTATCCCGATTGTTGTCACTTCGGGGTTGTCGGATCATAACACATAATAGGTGACTATAGACTTGCAAGATAGGATCAAGAACTCACATATATCCATGAAAACATAATAGGTTCAAATCTGAAATCATGGCACTCGGGCCCTAGTGACAAGCATTAAGCATAGCAAAGTCATAGCAACATCAATCTTAGAACATAGTGGATACTAGGGATCAAACCCTAACAAAACTAACTTGATTACATGGTAAATCTCATCCAACCCATTACCGTCCAGTAAGCCTACGATGGAATTACTCACGCACGGCGGTGAACATCATGAAATTGGTGATAGAGGATGGTTGATGATGACGACGGCGATGAATCCCCCTCTCCAGAGCCCCGAACGGACCCCAGATCAGCCCTCCGGAGAGAGATTAGGGCTTGGCAGCGGCTCCGTATCGTAAAACGCAATGAAACTTCCTCTCTGATTTTGTTCTCCATGAAACGAAATATATGGAGTTGGAGTTGAGGTCGGTGGAGCATCAGGGGGCCCACGAGACAGGGGGCGTGCCCCCACCCTCGTGGACAGGGTGTGGGCCACTGGCCTTGATTCTTTCGCTAGTATTTTTATATTTTCCAAAAGTTATCTCCATGGATTTTCTGGTCATTCCGAGAACTTTTGTTTTCTGTACAATAAACAACACCATGGTAGTTCTGCTAAAAACAGCGTCAGTCCAGGTTAGTTTCATTCAAATCATGCAAGTTAGAGTCCAAAACAAGGGCAAAAGTGTTTGGAAAAGTAGATACGTTGGAGACATATCACTCCCGCGTCAGCCTTGGTCCTTGGGACAGGGTCTGGAATCTGGCTGGTGGAGGCATGACCGGCAGGATCCCCGGACATAGTCCGGCGAATGCTTTTCCTGATAAGACACAACGGACAGTGTCACACTTCAATATGACAACCAAGGAGAGTATTTAAAAAACCATACCTCTTTGATGAAGGCTCGACCGTGTTTTTATTTGCCTTCCTCTTCGAAGGCCTGCCTGGTGTAGGCGCCGCTCTCTTATGAGTCGCCTCAGGTGCAGTGTGGTGTGCCGATCGCCTCCCCTTTGGAGCATGAGATAGTGCGATGGGTGAGGCAGAATGAGGAAGTTCTTTCAAAGGAGACGTCTCCTGATTACTTACATGTGAGGCAGGGAGAAGGCCGGGATAGTCAGCGGCGATGGCCACTTTCGTGCCGTCAAGGCTCGCCTGGTAAAACACTCCATCCTCAAGCTCCACGAATATGTCCGGATCCTCTTTGAATCCGGGGTCAAGGTCCCGGTTGTGGTACTCTGGCTGTGGTGCGGGGCTGTGGAGCCCCTTGGTGATCTTCCACCATTCCTGTTACAAATGGACGGATTAATGTCCATTGAAAGTGACTCAGGGAGTAAAATGAGTAGAGTAGTGGGATTAGAACTCACCCAACTGGGAGGATTGTACATGGAAAATCCATCTTAGTGCTTAATGCGGATGAACTCCTCTTTCTCCCCTTTGTATAGTCCGGCCAGTATTTTGGCCAAAGCGGCGGGGGTATCCGGACCCTTCCGACTGCAGCGGGTGGCGTCATCTTCTCCGTTATAGTGCCACATGGGACGCCCTCTGTATTGGAGTGGCTGGAACCCTCGTACTATGGATGTCGCCATAACCTCGATTATTGATAATCCGGACTGGGCGAACATCTTTATCTTGCTCATCAATTGACGGACTTCCGCACTATGTTCCTCCCCGAGGCTCCGAGGGCGCCAGCTGTGGCGTTTCTTCAAAGGAGCGCTTGAAAATTTGGGAAGACCCATTCGGACTGGGTCGGGAAGGGAGACGTCCTCAATATAGAACCATTCGGAAGGCCACTCTTCGGATGCCTTCTTCAGCGTGCCGGACAGGTATCCGGTCCCGACGATGCGCCATACCTCGGCGCCGCCCACTTGAAATATTGATCCCTCTTGATTACGAGGGACGAGGTAGAATAGTTTCCTCCACAATTCGAAATGGGCCTCGCAACCAGGAATAGCTCGCAAAGAGCAATGTAACCCGCAATGTGTAGGATGGAGGCAGGAGTGAAATTGTGCAGTTGGAGGCCATAATACTCCAGAAGACCTTGGAGGAACGGATGGATTGGAAATCCGACGCCTCTCAACAAATAGGGAACAAAGCATACTCGTTCCCCCTGGATGGATTGGGGAAATTATCCGCCTGAGCCCCGCCGTCGAAGGAAGCCAATTCGGCTCGAACGGGGACTAGATCTGCGGGAGGAAGAAATCCATGTGTCTGCAACTTCACTAGCTGATTGTGGGATACGGAACACTTTTCCCAATCACCGTTTTTTGCGGCCGTGGGGATGGGAGGAAGAGCTGGGAGTGCTAGCAATGTTGGAATGGTTTCTGCTGGCAAGCTCTAAGGATTCCTTGCGTGGTGTGGAGTGGATTTGAAGATCCCCATCTCTTTAAATAGGCGACTTTCTTATGTGGTCAGGGTGGTATGTGCAAAAATACCCCAGCCTCTCGTATTCGCTCAACACATGGAAGCTGAAGTCATGAAGGTGCGGAAGCCGAGGGGCACGACATTAAATGGGAAGCCAGGTACTGCTCTTTAAGTCAAGTCATTTGAAGTAATCGGAGGAGGAACCCACCTTGTGATACGTCTCCGTCGTATCTATAATTTTTGATTGTTCCATGCCAATATTATTCAACTTTCATATACTTTTGGCAACTTTTTATACTATTTTTTGGGACTAACATATTGATCCAGTGCCCAGTGCCAGTTCCTATTTGTTGCATGTTTTATGTTTCACAGAAACCACATATCAAATGGAGTCCAAACAGGATAAAACGGATGGAGAATTATTTTGAATATTTATGATTTTTGGGAAGTAAAATCAACGCGAGACGGTGCCCGAGGGGGCCACGAGGCGGGGGGCGCGCCCAAGGGAGGCAGCCGTGCCCTGGACCCTCGTGGGCACCCTATAAGGCGGTTGACGCTCTTGTTTTGCCGCAAGAAAGTTAATTTTATGAGAAAAATCTGGACGAAAGATTCACCCCAATCGGAGAAACGGTGAAAGGGAAGGATCTAGGAACGCAGAAACAGAGAGAGACAGAGAGATAGATCCAATCTCGGAGGGGCTCTCGCCCCTCCCACGCCATGGGAGCCAAGGACCAGAGGGGAAACCCTTCTCCCATCTAGGGAGGAGGTCAAGGAATAAGAAGGGGGGCTCTCCCCCCTTGCTTCTGGTGGCGCCGGAACGCCGCCGGAGGCCATCATCATCACCGCGATCTTCACCGACACCTCCGCCATCTTCATCAACATCTCCATCACCTTCCCCATCTATATCCAGCGGTCCAGTCTCCCGCAATCCACTGTACCCTCTACTTGAACATGGTGCTTTATGCTTCATATTATTATCCAATGATGTGTTGCCATCCTATGATGTCTGAGTAGATTTTCGTTGTCCTATCAGTGATTGATGAATTGCTATGATTGGTTTAATTTTCTTGTGGTTATGTTGCTGTCCTATTGTGCCCTCCGTGTCGCGCAAGCGTGAGGGATTCCCGATGTAGGGTGTTGCAATACGTTCATGATTCTCTTATAGTGGGTTGCTAGAGTGATAGAAGCTTAAACCCGAGTAAGGGGATTGTTGCGTATGGGATAAAGGGGACTTGATGCTTTAATGCTATGGTTGGGTTTTACCTTAATGATGTTTAGTAGTTGCGGATGCTTGCTAGAGTTCCAATCATAAGTGCATATGATCCAAGAAGAGAAAGTATGTTAGCTTATGCATCTCCCACATAAAACTTGTTATCGGTCTAGTAAAGTAGTCAATTGCTTAGGGGCAATTTCACAACTCCTACCACCAATTTTCCACACTCTCTATATTTACTTTATTGATTCTTTATCTAAACAGCCCCTACTTTTTATTTACGTTCTCTTTATTATCTTGCAAACCTATCCAACAACACCTACAAGGTACTTCTAGTTTCACACTTGTTCTAGGTAAAGCGAACACTAAGCGTGCGTAGAGTCGTATCAGTGGCAGATAGGGATTGAGAGACTATTTGTTCTACCTTTAGCTCCTCGTTGGGTTCGACACTCTTACTTATCGAAAGAGGCTACAATTATCCCCTATACTTGTGGGTTATCAAGACCTTTTTCTGGCGCCGTTGCCGGGGAGTCATAGCGTGGGGTGAATATTCTCGTGTGTGCTTGTTTGCTTTATCACTAAGTAATTTTTATTTGCTATTCTAAGTTGTTCTCTATCTTTAGCTATGGATATGGAACACGAAATACCAAAAAAATTAGGTGTACTTGCTACTCATGGAGATGGGGAACCTCCTAAAACCCTCGATGCTCATTATGTGAAAGATATTATGTACTACTTTGATAATCCTGAGAAAACCCCATTCAATTATGTTATGGGAGACACGTTGGATCAATGTGAATACTTTAGGGATTATCACTTGACACAAAAATGGAAACTATTATGGGATCAAATTTATATGTTGTATTGGTATGCTAGGCAACTATGCTTGAGATATGATTATACTTGTTGGTCTAGGATGAAGGCTCCACACCTTCCCTTTTCATGCAAATTAAATGATAATAAAACCTTAGCTTCTTATGCTAATGGTAGATATGATTACTATGATGTGGAACAAATAGAACAATTCATTGCTTTTATGGGTGCTTATGAGATTGAATCTATGTTTAAAGAGTTTGATGATTTTGATGATTCAGTTTATAGACCCGAAAATTTTGCTATACTTAGATATTTCTATGAAAATTATGAATTCAATTCCAATATTTATGCAATTATTGAGAAAGTCTCCACTGTCCAAGAAGAGATTAATATTTTGCAGGAGTCTATGGAAGAAGAAATTGATGAAACTGTGAGCTCATTGGATGAAAAAGATGATGAGGAGAGCAAAGAACAAAAGGAGGAAGAGCGGATTAGCTACCCGTGCCCACCTTCTAATGAGAGTAACTCTTCAACTCATACATTGTTTAATTCCCCTTTGTGCTTACCAAAGGATGATTGCTATGATGATTGTTATGATCCTGTTAATTCTCTTGAAATATCCCTTTTTGATGATGCTTGCTATGCTTGTGGCCAAGATGCCAATATGAATTATGCTTATGGAGATGAACTTGATATAGTTCCTTATGTTAAACATGAAATTTGTTGCTATTGCACCCACGTATGATAAGCCTATTATCTTTTTGGATTCTCCCGACAACACTATATCGGAGAAGTTTGTGCTTATTAAGGATTATATTGATGGGTTGCCTTTTACTACTACACATGATGATTTTGATAGATGTAATATTCATGTGCTTGCTGCTCCTACTTGCAATTATTATGAGAGAGGAACTATATCTCCACCTCTCTATGTTTCCAATATGATAAAATTGCAAGAAACTGCTTATACTATGCATTGGCCTTTACTTAGTGTGCATGAATTATTCTTTTATGACATGCCGATGCAAAGAAAGAAAGTTAGACTTTGTCATTGCTTGATTTATGTTACTTTGTGCTCACAACTAAATTACAAATCATTGTTAATTAAAATTGGCTTTGATATACCTTGGGATCCGGATGGATCCATTGCTTGAGCACTATATGCCTAGCTTAATGGCTTTAAAGAAAGCGCTGCCAGGGAGACAACCCGGAAGTTCTAGAGAGTTATTTATTTCTGTTGAGTGCTTTCATATAACTTAATAACAAAAAAATAAAGAGGGGAACCCAAAACTTTTCAAAAAGGAAAGTGAAAGTGAGAGAGACAAGCATTGTTGAGGGGAACCCAAAACCCAAAACTCGCTAGCCTTGAACTTTGTTCATGCTCACGAAAACTTTGTGAATCTTGATTACAGAAACTTTTCAACAAAAATAATTATCCCATCGTTAAATTCCATTGTATTATAAAAATAATGTGCCAAGGTTTGCCTTTAGGATGTTTACAATGCTTGTTGGTTTGTACGGTGCAGGACAGAAACTTTGGCTGTAGTGCGCGATTTTACATTTTTAACTGGAACGTCAAACGGTTATGATTATTTTTGAACTGTCTTTATGTATAAATGTTTTATTGTTCCTAATTTTTGTAGTATTTTTGGGGTACCATAAGTATGGTGAATGTTCAGATTTCTACAAACTGTTCTGTTTTTGACAGATTCTGTTTTTGATGCATAGTTTGCTTGTTTTGATGAATCTATTAATTTATATCAGTGGATTAAGCCTTGGAAAAGCTATATTACAGTAGACACAATGAAAAAAATATATTAATTGGTTTGCAACAGTACTTAGAGTAGTGATTTGCTTTATTATACTAACGGATCTTACCGAGTTTTCTGTTGAAGTTTTGTGTGGATGAAGTGTTTGATGGAGGAGGTATCGATATGAGGAAACGGAAGAGAGGCAAGAGCTCAAGCTTGGGGATGCCCAAGGCACCCCAAGTAAATATTCAAGGAGACTCAAGCGTCTAAGTTGGGGATGCCCCGGAAGGCATCCCCTCTTTCTTCAACAAGTATCGGTATGTGTTCGGATTCGTTTCGTTCATGCGATATGTGCAAGTCTTGGAGCGTCTTTTGCATTTAGTTTTCACTTTTCTTTTATGCACCATGCTGGTATGAGATAGTCCTTGGTTGATTATAGAATGCTCATTGCACTTCACTTAAATCTTTTGAGTATGGCTTTATAGAATGCTTCATGTTCTTCACTTATATCATTTGAAGTTTGGATTGCCCGTTTCTCTTCACATAGAAAACCTCCATTTGTAGAATGCTATTTTGCTTCACTTATATTTGTTAGAGCGTGGGCATATCTTTTGTAGAAAGAATTAAACTCTCTTGCTTCACTTATATCTATTTAGAGAGATGACATGAATTGGTCATTCACATGGTTAGTCATAAAATCCTACATAAAACTTGTAGATCACTGAATATGATATGTTTGATTCCTTGCAATAGTTTTGCGATATAGAGATGATAATATGTGGGAGGTTCTAGTAGATGGTTGTGTTTAGTAAGGATATTGGTGTTAAGGTTTGTGATTCCCGTAGCATGCACATATGGTACAAGTTGTGTGACAAATCAGTAGAGAAAGCCGAAAACTGACTGTCATGATGCGGCGAGAGCTGGTAGCTGTTCGAGAGGTCTCAAATCCTTCAAGATTTTTTCCGCTTTGGGCGAGGAATTGGCCTTGTCCGATTTAGGCGTGTATAGCGCCCCAAGTTCGGCCTTCCGAATACCAGGGGCTATGCCAAAATTTAAAATTATAGAACTTCTATGGCTAAGGGAGAGTGATAAAGCTGTATAGTCCGATCGCCTTGTTCGTTGCGCTAAACACCTCCTTAAAGGACCCAAAATTTGGATAAAGAGTGTTTAGATTTATCCCGAACACCCCAAAGATTAGTTACATGGGGGCGTAGTTTAATGATCGCCAACTCTCAGATTTTATAAACGGCCGCACAGAAGGTAAAATTTTAAATCAACAAGCGTTATATTGCGCAAATGAATTTGTTTTCATATTATAGGATCAAATGAGTACATTCACTCAAATATTACATCCTTTAGCACATTGGTCCTCCATAAGGCGAGAGCCCTTCAGGACACTGCCATAATACTTTTCAGGGTGGCGATGCTCCTTGCACTTCGGTGGCCCCTCCGCCATCAGCTTCTCGGCATCCATCTTCGCCCAGTGCACTTTTGCACGGGCGAAGGCCATCCACGCACCTTCAATGCAAACTGACCGCTTTATGACTTCGAGCCGCAGCCAGGCATTCACAAGCCGCTTCACGAGGCCGAAGTAGCTACTGGGCAAAGGCTCGGCAGGCCATAGCCGGACTATGAGGTCTTTCATGGCCAACTCGGCCGCCTTGTGCAGTTCGACCAGTTGCTTCAGCTTGTCGCTCAAGGGCATCGGATGTTCGGTCCCAATATACTGGGACCAGAACAACTTCTCCGTCGAGCTCCCTTCTTTAGCTCGGCAGAACTCTGCGGCATCAGATATGCTGCGCGGCAGATCTGCAAATGCTCCCGGAGAGCTCCAAATTCGGGTAAGTAAAAGGAAAGTCTCCTTCACATGCTTGCTTTGCATAATGAATTCCTTACCCGCCGCTATCTTCTTGGCCGCCTGAATCTCCTGGAGGGCCTTTTGGGCTTCGGCCTTGGCGTCTCGTGCGCTCTGGAGGGCCTTCGCAAGCTCAGACTCTTGCGTCTTAGAGTCACGCTCCAAGGACTTGTATTTTTTGACGAAATCCTGGAGCTCTTGCTGGACCTCATCGACTCGGGCCTCTTGCTTCTCACGCTCGGCGCGCTCCTTGGCCGCTTTGTCTTCGGCCTCGGTCAGCGCCGTTTTAAGGGCCGCCACTTCGGTCGTGGGCCCTATTAAAATTCATGATGCTTATATTAGAAGCAACAATTTTTCCTTTATAAATATACAGATGGGGTATTGTGTACCTTTGTTTTCATCGAGCTGCCTCTTCACGAGGCTGAGCTATTCCTCGGTACGCTCCAGGTCCCGCTTCAGTCCGGAGACCTCCGTAGTACGAGCGGCAGCGGCCAGCAGCGATGCCTGCTTATTCACATAGACATTTTTTGTTAGACTTCTGCGGATGTTATTTGATCCTCTGTTCGGCCTTTCTTTCCAGAACACCAAACAGAGCATCAGGGGATACTGTCTATACTTTGATATTTTCTTACAATTTTATTACTTACCTCAAAGCCTGTTAGGAGGCTAGCGCAGGCTTCGGTCAATCCGCTTTTGGCGGACCGAACCTTCTCAATCACCGCACTCATAAGAGTACGGTGTTCTTCATCAATGGAAGCGCTACAAAGCGCTTCCAGCAAGTTATCCGATGCCTCTGGATGGACAGAGGTCATCGGTACAGGCGGCTCGCCCTCCTTAGGGAGAGGCTGTCTGCCTGAATCTGGAACCACTTGGGTTTTCGGAGCCACATTCGACTGGGGGCTAGACTTGCTGCATCCCCCGTTATCGGAATCCATGGGGGTCTTCCCTCCCATGTGCCCGGCGTCTGGGATTTCTCCTTGGGGTGTCTCCATAACTGTCTCCCCCTGGTCCGGTATCCTCTGAGACAACACCTCCGTGTCGTCCGCGAGCCTAGGGGAGGAGGTTGTCGGGAGTGAATCACTGTTCATCACCGACGGGCCTAGAGACCCATCCGAAGAGGATGCGTCGATGTGAGATGTGGCCGGACTGCATATGCATGTTTGCCATGATAAGAAGCAATAAAGCAAAACATACCAGAAGTATTATAGTGTCCGGATAGTTACGACTTCGCCAGGGGCTTGTCCCTGGGCAACCACTCCTCACCGCTGTAGGTGGCTGTGGTGGAGTGGTCCGGAGGGAGGGTCTTTCCCTTCTTGGACCCTTCGGCCTCCCCAGATGGGGCGGCCTTCCTTTTCTCCCCCCCCCCCCCGGTTGGGGAGGGAGGGATTTCCTCTTCCTCCTCCTCGTCTTTGTTGGAGGAGCGCGCCTCGGTGCCTTCGGACGATGAGTCCGATACAACCTTGCGCTGGAGATCTTTCCTGGTCCCCGCGGCCTTCTTCTTGGCCTTCTTCTCCAGCACCTCATAGGGCGCTGGAAACAACATCTTCGTTAAGAGAGGCGATGCTGGATCTTCGGGTAGTGGAGCCGGACAATCAATCTGCTCCACTATCGCTACCCAGTCCTGATAAATTGGCATGGAGGCTTAGATTCCTCCCGCAAATATGCTGGGGAAAGACACATCTTGCAAAATATAAAAGACTTACCTGATTGGCGGGGCACTTTGCACTGAGTCTGCGATCTTCGGCTATGGGCGGTGGTACCTCGGTGGCCTTGAACATCACCTTCCAGACGTTTTCGTGCGTCGTGTCGAAGAGCTCTCACAGCGTCTGGTGTTCGGCCGGGTTGAACTCCCACATATTGTAAGCCCGTCTCTGACACGGAAGGATCCGACGGATGAGTATGACCTGGACCAAGGTGACAAGCTTGATTTTCTTGCCTATCATATTTTTGACGCATGTCTGAAGTCCGGTCAGTTCCACCGATGAGCCCCAGGCTAAGCCCTTCTCTTTACAGGAGGTGAGCCGCATGGGGATGCCGAATCGAAATACGGGGGTCGCCGCCCAGTTGGTGTCGCGTGGCTCGGTGTGTAGAACCACTCCGATTGCCACCCCTTCACGGTCTCCACAAAGGAGCCTTCGGGCCAGGTGGCATTGGACATCTTGCCCACCATGGCGCCTCCGCACTCCGCTTGCTGGCCAACCACCACCTTTGGCTTCATGTTGAAGGTCTTCAACTATACGCCAAAGTGGGGCGTAATGCAGAGGAAGGCCTCACACACAACGATAAACGCCGAGATGTTGAGGATGAAATTGGGGGCCAGATCATGGAATCCCAGCCCGTAGTAGAACATAAGTCCATGGACGAATGGGTGGAGGCAGAATCCCAGTCCGCAGACGAAGTGAGAGAGGAACACTACCCTCTCCTGGGGTTTCGGGGTAGGGACGATTTGCCCTTCAGCGAGAAGCCGGTGCGCGATGTTCGCGGACAGGTATCCGGCCTCCCGAAGCTTCGTGATGTCCTCCTCCATGACGGAGGAGGCCATCCACTTGCCTCCCGCTCCGAACATTCTTGGAATGGCTTTGCGGAGAAGGTGAGAACTTGGGTGCTGGAGCTCGAGCGAGGGAGAATGGATGAGCAGAGAAAGAAGAAGGCGTGGGTGAAAAAAGGGAATCCTTATCTCTTTGTAAAGACGGTAGAAACCATGCTGTAAGTGCATCTAGTGCCACCCCTAGTTGGTTTTGGAGTATTAACGACAAACCTGGTTTAGGGACTAATGTGTTTGTGAGAATTACAGGATAACACAGGTAGTAGTCCCTCATTGATTCGGTTTACCTACCGGAGATGACCCCTAAAAATGTGTGAAGACATTGAAGACAATGGTGGTCTGTGAAGCCATTCACGTTGAAGACTATGACACGATAAGACATTGAGTGAAGACTATGGAGCGTGAAGACTTAGTTGTTTTGTTGTTTCGTTTTCTTCTTTATTGAGTCATAGGAACCACCGCACTGTTAAGTGGGGTCCAAGTGAACAAAGTCGAGTGGATCAAGTGATGCTCAACTAAATCCTATGTCTTCAAGCGAAGACAATGAGAGCAAATCTTATCCAGAAGTCGGATGAGTCACTGACTTGTAGCCCAAGTCAAGCTGCAGCGTGTTTGAAATCGACCGTTATGACATGTGTCGGTTCCTTTAGTGACCCGAGGTCATTTCGGACAAATCAGGTCGGGTTGCCCAGTGGCTATAAATAGCCCACCCCCTACACCATAAATTGGTGGCTGCTTAGAGTTAGTACACGGCTTTTGTCGTTTGAGAGCAGCCCACCACCGAAGCTTTCGAGAGAGAATCCTTGGGAGGACAAAGCCCAAACCACCCAGAGCCCAAAGAGTGTTTGGCATCACTGAAGTCTTTCTGTCCGCGTGATCTAAAGACTTGTTACACTTGAGGACTGTGAATCCTCCAAAGGTTAGGCGTCGCGTTCTGAGCATCCAAGAGTCATTGTGGATTGCCGGTGAGCGAAGTCTGTGAAGGTTCGGAAGTCTACCTTGAAGACTTACCAGAGTGATTGGGCGGGGACTAAGTGTCCTTAGCTCAAGGGGAATAAGGTGAAGACGAGGTCTTCTGAGTTTAATCTTAGCCTCCCTAACCAGACGTACAGTTGTCACAGCAACTGGAACTAGTCGAACAACTCCCTGTCCTTCTGAAGCCACTGGTTCTATCTCTTACTTCTCTTTACATATAGTTTGTCTTTGTGATGTCATTGCCTGCTTGCATTATCTGTTTGACTTCACTGTGTGACTACCTGTTCTAATTGGCTTCATACTATCTTCCATCCTGATCTTTACTACCTAGCTGCTATTAGTCTTTGTGCTTTCATTTCATTGAATACTTGACTATGGCTTGTCTAGTGTAGTCTACCTTCCGCTACATACGAATAGTGTCGGTTCTGTTATTTGTCTTCGAAACTCCCACGTTTTGAAGACTTCCATAAAATTCGCCTATTCAGCCCCCTCTAGTCGATAACTAGCCCTTTCAATTGGTATCAGAGCAAGGTACTCCCTTGTTCAGTGTGATTCGGTTTAACCACCTGGAGTTTAGCTATGTCGACTGCAGGGATAATCAAAGTCTCCGCTGCGTGCCCCATCTTCGATGGCACTGAATACTGGAAGAATAGGATGCGCATGCATCTTGAAGCCATTGATGCCGATCTATGGTATGTCGTCAAGAACGGCGTTCCCAAGAATGGTGAAGGTGTCACCCCTGCTGATGTCAAGAAGTTTATTCAACTGGACTCTACCGCCAAGAACATCATCTGTGGTCACCTTACCAAAGGACAGTATGGCCGTGTGAGTGCTCTGGAAACATCGAAGCTAGTCTGGGACTGGCTCTCCAAGGTCAATGAATACATCTCAACTCAGCGAGATCAACGACAAGATTTCTCCGCAACCTCTTCAACCGCTTCAAGAGACACGACAATGAGAATGTCCAGCTCACGTTTGATCGCCTCACTGATATCACAAATGAGCTCCAAGCACTCGGCTCCACTGAGATCACGAAGCATGAGATAGTGAAGACACTACTGAGATCTCTTGATAGCTCATTTGACACCTTAGCCCTGATGATACAAGAACGCCCTTATTTCAAGTCTCTCGATCCGTTTGACATACTTGAGAGCCTCAAAACACATGAGTACCAGCTATCTGAGAAACGAGATATCTATGGCCCCAACTATGGCCGAACTCGAGCTTTGAAGGCAAAGGCTGCTGCTTCCTCATCTGAAGAAGAATTTGACTGCAGTTCTGGTGATCCTGAAGACATTGGAAAGGAGCTTGCTATGCTTGTGAAGAAGTTCCAGTAATTCACCAAGAAGAAAGGCTTCAGAAAGTCTTCACGATCCAGCTCAAGGTATGATGAAGCTTCTGCCTATGATCACAAGAAGAGAACCTGTCACAAGTGCAAGAAACCAGGTCACTACATCTTTGAGTGTCCACAGTGGGACAATGATAAGAAGAAGAAGAAGAGCAAAGAATATGATTCTGATGACAAGAAGAAGAAGAAATCCTCAAAGTCTTCTTCCAAGTATTCATCACATAAGAAGAGCTCATCTGGCAAGGCCCGTGCTTTTGTTGGCAAGGAAATGGATTTAGAGGAGGAGTCAGCTTCTGAGGAGGCGGAGGTGGAATCTGAGGAGGAGGCTGACTCTAGTGTTGCGAGTCTGGCTCTAGCTACAGCCTACATCGCCAAGTCCATCTTCAACACCGAAGACAATGGCTCCGTCACCAACGCTGATGATAATGACAAGGACGACTCGCCTCCCACCTACTGCTTCATGGCACGTGGTGCCAAGGTAAACTCACGCGATGCTTACTTTCGAACATCAATTGAAGATGACTCTGATGGTGAATCCAAACCTAGTTACAAAACACTTGCTAAAATTGCAACTGAACAACATAAAGCTATGGAACATACTCAAAACTGTTAGACAAAAGCGATGACCTGTTGGACGCGGAAATGACCAAGTCTCAGTCCTTAATTGAAGACATCAAAAATCTTCATGTTAAGTACCAAGAACTTGAAGGTCGACATGAATCGCTCTCAACTTCTCATGAAAAGCTTTCCTATGATTATATTCAAAGGAAGCAGGAACTTGAGAAATTGAGATCGGATCATGAAGATCTTCAAAAGGAGAACGAGTCACTACGCGCCCAACAGATCAGTTCCGCTCGTGAAGGATTTGAACCACCATGCGTAAAATGCATTGAGCGTGATAACGCTGCTTCTGTTGCTGAATGTTCTACTGCTGCTACTGTTGCAATATCTTCAACTGCTGATGTGGTAACTAACCCCTCTGCTGAGGATACCACTACTATTGCTGATGAGAATGCTAGGTTGAAGACACTGCTTGAGATAGGGATGTACAAAAGTCTCAAAGGGCGCCAGACATTATGTGATGTCCTCAAAAAGCATATTCTGAACCGAAACCCTAGGAAAGAGGGTGTTGGGTTCGAGAGGAAAATGAATGTTGATGGGTCGTACTGGAAGCCTGAGCAGTACCCCAAAACCACCGGTTCTTTGCAAAGGAACCTTCAGTAGATCCATCCACCTTGTCTGGTTTCACTTGTGCTAACCCCATTATAATTGATGAATCCTTTGATGCATACTATAAATTGTTTAAGAATCAGAATGGTGAACTGTTTGCCAGGTATATTGGTACTAACTGCAGGAATGGGCCACCCATGAAGAAGATATGGGTTCCCAAAGGTTGTCTTGAGAATCTTCCAGTGAATGTCATCATGACACCACCTGTGAAGAAGACAAATCCCATACCAAAGGCTTCATATGGTCCAAAAGCTTCATACAGACCGAGGACTCATCTGAGTCACCCTAACGTCAATGTTTTGCAGGGAAATCATACTAAGACCCATGAATATGAGCGTGTTTCCTCAAACCACTATGTTCATAGAACAACGAACTTTTCTGCTTATTCCTATGAGTATTACTCACCTCCTGCAAGGCTATTTACTAGGGCTCCAAAGCCAAAATTATCAGATGCTGCACTTGGACTCATTTCTTCTAAGCCACCCCTGAAAATGTGGGTGGTTAAGAAAACTTAACTCTCTTTTGCAGGGAAAGGTCTCCAGCCGGAAATCAAAGGCGTCCAAAACTAATGCTGGGGACCTTAAACATTTTGTGGGGCGCAAGATAAAATGCCCAAATGGTCTTACTATGTACTTCGTTCCAGGATTCCTTGACGCTCATCCTATCTATCCTAACCAAGATCTGAATTTTCATGTTCCACTTGTTCGTCAAATGTTTATGCTTCACAACTCGCTTGGTGAAGCCTATCCCCCAAACTTCACTGTAGGCTATGACACCTCGTACTTCAGAATGGATTATGGACAGTGGATGCACTAACCACATGACGGGCGATCGAAGTCTTCTGATGGATTCAACGCTGCGTCCATCAGACGAGAGTCACATCACATTTGCTGACACTGGTAAAATCAAGGTATTGGGTCTAGGCAGAGTTGCAATATCAAGGGATCAGCACATGGATAAAGTGATGCTTGTTGAATCCCTTGGTTTCAACTTAATGTCAGTCTCAATGCTTTGTGAATTAAACATGATTGTGCTATTTGGAAAATATCGATGCCTTGTACTAATGGAACCTGACAAGTCTCTAGTCTTTGAAGGGTATCGGAAAGATGATCTATATATGGTAGATTTCTCAGCAGGACCACAGATGGCCGTATGTCTTCTAGCAAAGGCTTCAGAATGTGGCTTTGGCATCGAAGGCTAGGACATGCCGGCATGAAGAACTTGCACACTCTCATGAAGAAGAAGCATGTCAAGGGCATCAAGGCGTCAAGTTCAAGAAGGACCATCTCTGCGGCGCTGGCTGGAAACATGCCCAGGGCCAAGCATCCCTCGAAGACAATCATGACTACATCTCAACCCTCCGAGCTGCTCCACATGGACTTATTCAGCCCTACTCACTACTCTACTCTCACTGCTACTGCTTGCCTCTATGGCTTTGTCATTGTTGATGATTACTCTAGATATACTTGGGTGCATATAATCCTCTACCAGACTGAAGTGCAGGATGTCTTCAGACGCTTTCCAATCGTGCCATGACGAACTATGGCGTCAAAATCAAGCAACTCAGAAGTGACAAGGACACTGAGTTCAAGAACACTGAGTTCAAGAACACTGAGTTCAAGAACACCGGCCTCGACCTCTATCTGGATACACTAGGTATCACTCATGAGTTCTCTGCTCCTTATACACCTCAGCAGAATGGCATCGCAGAGCGCAAGAACAGAACTCTCATTGAGATGGCTCGAACGATGCTTGATGCGTACAAGACTCCACGGAAGTTCTGGCCTGAAGCCATTGACACTACTTGCCACATCATCAACCGTGTCTATCTTCACAAGCTTCTGAAGAAAACATCCTATGAACTCCTAACTGGTAAGAAGCCAAATGTAAGCTACTTCAGAGTATTTGGTGCTAGGTGCTGGATCAAGGATCCACATCACATGTCAAAATTTGCACCAAAAGCACATGAAGGTTTTATGCTTGGTTATGGAAAGGATTCGCACTCCTACAGAGTCTTCAACCTCTTTCACTATAAAGTGGTTGAAACTGTGGATGTGCGGTTCGATGAGACTAATGGCTCGCAAAGAGAGCACCTGCCAAATGTGCTAGATGAAGTACCTCCAAGTGAATCAATCAAGCAGATGGGAATTGGAGAAATTATACCCTCACGAGAATCGGTGAAGAAGAGCTTATCATTTCGCACCTAATCAACTCAAGACAATGCTCAGCCTGAAGACAATCCCCCAAATGATGACATTGAGCAGCAAGAGCAGAATCTTCGTCCTGTTCATCCTCGTGTTGCAAATGAAGTTCAGATTGAGAAGATAATTGACAGCTTGAATGCACCTGGTCCACTCACTCGTTCAAAAGCAACTCAAAGAGCAACACAGCTAACTAATTTCTGTGGGCATTTTGCATTTGTCTCAGTCTCTGAACCCAATAAAGTCGATGAAGCCTTCATGGAACCTGAATGGATTCAAGCTATGCAAGAAGAGCTTTGACATTTCGAGCTGAATAATGTGGGGGAATTGGTCAAGCGTCCTGATCCTCGGAAGCACAATATCATTGGCACCAAATGGATATATCGCAACAAGCAAGATGAGCATGGTCAAGTGGTCAGAAACAAGGCTCGTCTCATTGCACAAGGTTACACTCAAGTGGAAGGAATTGACTTCGATGAAACATTCGCTCCGGTGGCAAGGCTTGAAGACATTCGCATATTTCTAGCCTATGCAAATCATCACAACATCCTTCTGTATCAAATGGATGTGAAGAGTGCTTTTCTCAATGGAAAGATAGAAGAAGAAGTATATGTCGCACAACCTCCTGACTTTGAAGATCCAAAACATCCTGATATGGTATACAAGCTCAACAAGGCACTGTACGGCCTCAAACAAGCCCCTCGTGCTTGGTATTATACGCTCAAAGACTTCCTGAAGAGCAAAGGCTTCAAACCTGGTTCACTAGATCCTACACTCTTCACGAAGACATATGATGGTGAACTGTTTGTGTGCCAAATCTATGTGGATGACATTATCTTCGGCTGCACCAACAAGAAATACAGTGATGAGTTTGGTCACATGATGCAAGAACAATATCAGATGTCCATGATGGGCGAGCTGAAGTTCTTTCTGGGTCTCCAAATCCGTCAGCAACACAACGTAATCTTCATATCTCAAGAAAAATACCTCAAAGACTGCCTGAAGAAGTTTGGAATGCAAGACCGCAAAGGATACACGACGCCAATGCCAACCAAAAGTCATCTGGGTCCCGACGACAATGGTAAAGAGTTCGATCAAAAGGTATACCGCTCCATGATTGGTTATTTGCTTTACTTATGTGCATCTAGGCCAGATATAATGCTTAGTGTTTGCATGTGTGCCCGATTCCAAGCGGCACCAAAGGAATCGCATCACTTGGCAGTGAAGCGAATTATTCGATATTTGGCTTACACCCCAACATTAGGATTATGGTATCCATAGGGCTCAGAGTTTGATCTAGTTGGATTCTCAGATGCTGATTATGCTGGTGACAAGGTTGATCGCAAGTCCAATTCAGGCACATGTCACTTTCTGGGACGATCTCTTATCTATTGGTCTTCAAAGAAGTAGAACTGTGTATCTCTCTCCACTACTGAATCTGAATACATTGCTGCTGGATCTTGCTGTGCTCATCTTCTCTGGATGAAGCAAACTCTCAAGGACTATGGTATCCATCTGAAGAATGTGCCTCTCTACTACGACAATGAGAGTGCCATCAAGATTGCCAACAACCCAGTTCAGCACTCGAAGACAAAGCACATTGAAATTCGTCATCAGTTTCTCAGACATCATGTTATGAAGGAAGATATTGATATCATTCACGTCAAGACAGAAGAGCAGTTGTCTGATATCTTCACAAAGCCCTTGGATGAGAAAAGGTTTTGCAAGTTGCGGTGTGAGCTAAATATCTTGGAATCCTCAAATGTCCTATAATTAGGCACACATCCTAACACTTATGCATTTTGATGACTTAGATGTGCAACACACGAAGTAATGTATATCTTCAATCAATGAAGACATACACTCTAAGTGTGAATACATTAATGCGGAATTTGACTTCAGAGCGCCACGATAATTGTGCGCCGTGTGTGGGTCTAATACTTCCTATACGGTGGGTAACGCCACCACGAAACTTTTGTTTGAAGTGTTTCTCTTGGCGTTATGTTTGCAAAGTCTTCATATTTGATTTATATTCATCCTTGGCTTATATTCAAGTTTATCTTCATTTGGTTGATTTGGCCTTATACTAGTTATATACTTATTTGTGTTTTGTCCTCTACAACATTCACTTATAGCTATGGCTTCGTGTTAAATCTTTTGAACTAAGTGAAACTGATCGGACCCTAACCTATCTATGCTTCTACCCCAACTCTATCTCTCCAAATCATATGCATTCTATTGAAAACTGTTGATTGTCTTCAGTGAGACCTTGTCAGCTGAAGTCAATCTGACAAACATTTATATTTGTTTTTAATGCTACATCCTTTGTGCCAGAAAACCGAAGAATTCAGAACGACCACCCCGACAATCTAGGCGTGCGTGGGAACATGGAACAACTTCCAAGGTGTTGCATGCTTGCCACATGTCCTTCAGATATGAACCGCCAGGGGCACCTGCGTAATTGCATTGTGCCGTCCCTTTCCTTATAAATACCCGTCACATCATGGTCAAAAACTCTTCTTCCACCTCGCCACCTCTCGCAAAGCCTAGCGCCTCCGCTAGCTCTCGACGACGCCGGTGATGAAGCTCTTAACTGCCGTGACTTCTCCGACGCCGTCCTCACACCGGCGGCGGACCTCGTCCTCTCCGCTGTCGCTGTAGGTGTCCTCTGTCGCAAAGTTAGGGCGAAGATTGAACTACTCGGCCTCCAACTTCGCTCCATCTAGCAGTTCTTTGTGTGGTAACTAAAATTCACTTTTTTACCATCTTTTAGATCTGATAGATTCATCCTTCTTTACCAAAAGTGGTTTCTAGATCTCCAAAGTTGAATCTATCTCATTCTGCATCTCATACTCTGCCTAGTCTATTCACTTATGCTTCGTTACAAGTTAGATTCATCACTTGTACTTATTCTTGGATTTGTACAACTCTAAAACCAACTCTCATCAAATAAGTGAATGTCTTCGCGTTATGAGGTCAATGTCTTCAAACTGATTTATCTTCAAAATCTTCTGAGAATGCATATGACCTCTTCCCCTTCCCTCACACCTCTAATGCTGTCACAGGTACATGTCTGTGGGAGAATCCCTTGGTTCTCATAGTCTGCATTCGTTTGCAGAATTCTTACAGAGTCACATCAATTCACCTGAAACCAGTTCTTGTCTGACCAGCCATCTAAAGCCCTTGCAAGTACTGAAGCCTTTCAGATTAAGCTTCATGGCCATTGAGAAGTCAGCAAGAAAGGGTGGCAGACAGCGCCGTGGGAACACTTCCAAGGATTTGCCTCCAGATCTGCACGAGCTGTACAAACAGACCCAGAGGAAACCTATACAGGATGCAAGAATCGAATCCAGTGGATTCGAAGATATTGGGCAGAGGAATGGTTCAAGTACCGTTTTGTCACAGAAGAGTATGCAGAGAAGAATGCCATCAAGGGACCCTGGGCAGATATTGTATACAAAAATCTTCAACCCTAGTCCCGTTCTGAAGCCATTCAACGAGAATTCTATCCGTGCATGGTTCGCGGACCGCAGCCAGAGAACGCTGACCCTTCTTCTCTGTTGTGGTGCCGTGAAGACCATCTGTTCAAGCGCAACTAGCAGTTCGCCAAAGACTCTGCTGCGAAGAACAAGAAGGCATTAGGACTTGACTTCAACCCTGGTCCTTCTTCACCTCGGGAAGATGGCACCCGTGAAGCCAATGAGAACATGATCGGCCCCTTCTACAACCTTGCAGGCCTCATCACACACATTGTTGTCCAAGGTGAAAAACTGGATCATTCTGATGATGATGCTCCAGCTCCTCCTAAGCCGCAGAAGCAAACGAAAGCTAAGGATTCAAAACTAACTGCTGCTCCAAAAGCTTCTCGAGTGAAGCCATTGGAAACTGCCCCTCCTGCTCCGAGTAACACCTCTGAAGATCTCTCTCGCATCTCCAAGAAGCGCGAGAAGCCCTGAAAAACTGTTGAGAGATCCGGTCTAGCATCGACACGGTGTCGTTACGAGAACGAATCTGAAGCCATTGATCTGTCTTCAGATGAGGAGTTTGGTAATGATGCTCTTGAGCAGCTGATAAAGAGCAAGCAAGAGGCGGAGATCTTCAATGATCTGCCCCTCTTCGATGTGAACATTTTGGACAATTTCATTGATGAGTGGTTCGACAATCAAGATCTCAGTTTTGATGATCTTCAACTCCCCATTGGCATCAGCGTCGCCTTCCAAGGCGCAATTGCTCCTGAGCTGGCTCTGGCTCAGCGAATTGTTGAATTGAAGAACAAGATTGACTTTGAGAAAGAGCAGTTCAAGAAGCATGTGGCCAAGCTTAGTGTGGCTGATGTTCGTAAATTCAAGGCGATCTTTGAATGACCTCAAGGAGGCGTTTAGAAGAAAGCGAGGAAGCCAAAGGTTCAAGAAGGCGCATGAAAAATCTTGCTGCCAAGTGTGTTCAGGCTTACAACGAAGCTGAAAAGCGCAAGGCTCTTGGGTGTCCTGGCATTGACCCCAAGATGGCTGCCAAGAAGAAGAAGAAGCATACTGTGGCCCAAACTGAAGCTCCACGGCGGGAAGAACCTCACATTGTCTTCCCTGACAAAGATGACAGAGCTCAAGCCTAAGGTCCCCACAGTGGCTTCAGAACAGAAGAAAACCAAGGTAGCTGAAGCCGAAGCCAGGAAGCGAAAAATCAAGAGCACCGCTGATGATGCACCACCCCCAAGAAGAGAAAAACCAAGAAGAGAGATCGGGCTGCTCCCATAGAGCCCCTCATTGTCGAACCCATTGCTTTTGCTCATCCTGACCCTGAAAATCAAGAACGTCAGTTGATCGTTCATGAGTCTGCTTCCACAGAGGCTCTTGAAGCTAAAGAAGATCCAACCGTTGACCCCATCACGGCTGAAGACATTGGTCCCCAAGACAATGTAGAAGATGATGAAGTCCTTCCTCAGATTGAGTACCCAACGATATCATTGCCTGTTCTCACGAACAGCGAGCTCATCAGTATTGGTCATCCTTTGACTCCAATCTCTCAAGATGCCTCGTGGCCTGATCGCCCCCAACCAACAACTCCTAGTCAAGATTCACCAAGTACACCCCGTCCTCCACCAGCGCAAGTCACCAGTCCGTTGGTGAATGATGATAATTACATGGAGACCACTCCCTCGCCAAAGGCGTCGCCCGTGTTTCAACGGCTTCGCAAATGTCTAAGGCCATCTGTCTCCATGATTACCATCACAGAAGAAGACTCAAACCAGTCTAGCTCAGTGGCACGTCAAGTGTTCCCTGAAGACAATCCTTCTGTGACAGTTCCAGTGTCTGAAGCTAATGCTTCTGAAGACATTCCGACTGCATCAGCCGATGAAAGACAAGGAGAAGAAGAGCGTGTTGCTACTCCCCCACCACCCAAGAAGTTGTTCTCGAGGAGAACGTGTCTGTGCCCGACCCTCCAGCTACTCAAGTGGAGGTTGAGAATCCTGAGGCGGCCACCAACAACACCACTGAAGCTAATGACGTTGTCATGGCTGAAGACAATGTGGCGCCTGCAATAAACACTGTGCTTGAAGCCAATGATGCACCTGCCACTAATGTGCAGCCTGACGCCATTGCCAATGCATCTGCTCCTGTCCCGCCTCCAAGGCCTCATATCATTGAGCAAGCATTCTATCAAGGCGAGCTGGTCACAGTGAGATTGCCAATTCTGGTTCCTCCGCCTGCTCCCGGACCTCAATTTGATTATCATGTGGAGCACATGCCACAGGTTCAGAAGCCAAAGCCTAGATTGCCATGGTTTCCAGGTACTGCATCAGCACCAGGCTCGTTCAATGTCAACGGTTTCATTGCACACAACACCTTCTTCGATAACGCCAAGAACCCATATTCCAAGCCAAGGATATCATCTGATCGGTTCTGGAGTTATCAGCAGCGTAGCTACTACTCCTGTATTCTACACAATCAGGAGCGCGTATTTCCTCATATGCGTCTGAATTCTGAAGCCATTGCTGGCCTGCCCTACTTAGAAGAAGCACTTGACTGTTTCCGAGATGCAGGCCTGCTCCAGTTTGTTACTGATAAGGTGCATTGGAATGAAGAGCTTCTGCTACAATTTTATGCAACTCTCCACGTTCGCGGCTACAACAGGGATCCAACGACATGGGTCCTTGAGTGGATGACAGGCAATGTCCATCATGAAGCCAAAGCCTTTGATCTCATTGAGCTTACCGGTCTGTCCACTCCAGGCGAACTATATGAACCTGGTTGTCAGCTTCACCGCGATGCATTGGAGAGCATCTTTCAGAAGCGAGAGCCCAACATGAGCCAAATGCTAAGTATGATGAAGCCACTGCCCTAGGATGCCGAATATCGCAAGGAATTCCTTGTTGAAGACCTAGAGTATCTACCCCGCACCATCTATCACATCATTAGGCTAACTCTATGGCCCATCAAAGGGCATTCCTCCTCAGCAAAGCTTGAAGGTGCAATGAAGACATTGGTCTTCTATATTCTCAATGGCAAAAGCTTCAATGCTCAGGATTTCTTCATTCGCCAATTTGCTACATCTGGCTCTGACATCTTTGGTCTGAAATTCTATGCTCCTTGGATTATGCGTCTGATCAAGCTTCACTCTGCTGTTGACTATCAGCCCTTTGCGCGCAATCATCTCATATTTCTGCCAGAGGTTGACATGTCCGTCGAAGCCATCTACCCAGAGCCTGCCAAGGAAGCACTATATCTTCATAATGCAGATCGTCAGAGTTTTTCCCAGCATGTTGAAGGTGTCCAGGTTGCTTCTCGTGTTTATCCTCTGGCCGGCAACACTCACCGTGCATGCACTGAAGCCACAGAAAGCACTATTGCTCCAAGGCCTCGGAAGCGATCTCGTGTGCTCAATGACCAAGAGCTTCTTGTGGACTTGCATCAGAAACATGACAAGCATCAGTACTGGATGAAGCGTCAAATGCAAAGCCTCTTGGTGGATGTCAATCGCATTCGCAATCTTGCCACCCAAAATGCCTGTGTCACTCATGAAACCTGTCGGAGGTCCTGGAAGAGTCTGACATTGCTAAGTGTTTAATCTAATCTTCAAGACGATGGCTTCACCGAGAGATTCAAGTTCGACCTGACTCCTCCCAGGGATGATGTCTTGCGTCGAACCCTGTCTCTTGAAGATTCAGAGTACTCCTCCTCTGCAGCAACTGTAAATGCCAGAGTCCTGGATGACGCAGATGATGCTACCTCACCACCTCCAACCTCAGCGTGTATCGACACTGCACCAAGTTCTTCTTCACCACCAAACCTCAACAACGACCCTGCTGCTTCACCTACTCCTCATGGGAATGAGTAGCGACTATGTCTTCAAACCTTTTTGGTCCTTACTGACAAAAGGGGGAGAAGCATATGTTGATAGTCTTCAAGCGGGTCATATGGGTGGTTGATATACTTTTGCCTAGTGCTTACAACTCTTGCTTTTTAAACATTTGGTTCTTTGAGTTGTAACACTTGAACATGATGGCCGTCTGCTACTTTTCCTGCTATTCTGTGTGATGTGACGATAAATTCCGCATGTGCGATGATAAATCCCGCATGAAGTCATTGGCAGACGTCCATTTTACATTATGCATGTCATTATTCCTGTATATCTGTTCATGCATGATGTATTGTCTTCATATGGTGAAGAGGATCTCCGCAAGTACAACCTACCATGTGCATTTGCATTCCAATGCAAAACATTTATATGCACATCTTCAGGGGGAGCCTTTTTGCCATCTATGAAGACAATATCTTAATCCTTTACAATTTCACATACTTTTATCCCCATTGAAAACTTCAACCAGTTTGTCATCAATCACCAAAAAGGGGGAGATTGTAAGTGCATCTAGTGCCATCCCTAGTTGGTTTTGGAGTATTGACGACAAACCTAGTTGAGGGACTAATGTGTTTGTGAGAATTGCAGGATAACACAGGTAGTAGTCCCTCATTGATTCGGTTTACCTACCGGAGATGACCCCTAAAAATGTGTGAAGACATTGAACACAATGGTGGCCTGTGAAGCCATTCACGTTGAAGACTATGACATGAGAAGACATTGAGTGAAGACTATGGAGCGCGAAGACTTAGTTGTTTCGTTGTTTCCTTTTCTTCTTTATTGAGTCATAGGAACCACCACACTGTTAAGTGGTGTCCAAGTGAACAAATTCAGAGTGACTGAAGTGATGCTCAACCAAATCCTATGTCTTCGAGCGAAGACAATGAGAGCAAATCTTATCCAGAGTCGGATGAGTCAGCTTGACTTGTAGCCCAATTCAAGCTGCCGCGTGTGTTTGAAATCTGACCATTGCGACACGTGTCAGTTCCTTAGTGACCCAGGGTCATTTCAGACAAATCAGGTCGGGTTGCCCAGTGGCTATAAATAGCCCACCCCCTACACCATAAATTGGTGGCTGCTCAGAGTTAGTACACGGCTTTTGTCGTTTGAGAGCAACCCACCGCCAAAGCTTTCGAGAGATAATCCTTGCGAGGACAAAGCCCAAACCACCCAGAGCCCAAAGAGTGTTTGGCATCACTGAAGTCTTTTACATCTGCGTGATCTCAAGACTTGTTACACTTGAGGAGTGTGAATCCTCCACCGGTTAGGCGTCGCGTTCTGAGCATCCAAGAGTCATTGTGGATTGCCGGTGGCGAAATGCATGAAGGTTCGAAGTCTACCTTGAAGACTTACCGGAGTGATTGGGCGGGGACTAAGTGTCCTTAGCTCAAGGGAATAAGGTGAAGACGAGGTCTTCTCGAGTTGAATCAGCCTCCCTAACTGCACGTCACGATTATCACAAAGAATCGAACTGGTGAAACAACTCCCTTTCCTTCTGAAGCCACTGGTTCTATCTCTTACTTCTCTTTACATACAGTTGTTGTTGTGATGTCATTGCCTGCTTGCATTATCTGTATGACTTCACTGTGTGACTACCTGTTCTGATTGGCTTCATACTATCTTCCATACTGATCTTTACTACCTAGCTGCTATTAGTCTTTGTGCTTTCACTTCATTGAATACCTGACTATGGCTTGTCTAGTGTAGTCTACCTTCCGCTGCATACGAATAGTGTCGGTTCTGTTATTTGTCTTCGAAACTCCCACATTTTGAAGACTTCCATAAAAATCGCCTATTCACCCCCCTCTAGACGATAACTAGCCCTTTCACATGTGTCTCCCCACTTGCCCTGTAATCTCGCTTATTCCCCAAGCACCGTGTTGATGGCGCGGTTGGATTACCCGCACCCGTATTGATGAGAATCTCGTGATAAGGGGACACGATCTCTGCTTCGACAAGACGTGCCAATGAAACCGCCTCGCGAAATGTGCAGTAGCAGGTTGAGAAAAACAGCTCGAATAATGACCGGGCCATGGCGTGATGTCACATTGTGAAAAGTTGTCAGCAGATTAGATTTGTGGAATATTGTGCTCTCTACGGCGGTATGTGGAATTTGTTTTGCAGAGCCGGACACGATCCTTGTGTCCAAGACCTTCTATGGAGTATTCGGAGAAGGAACCCGCCTTGCAATTCCGAAGATAATCTGCACGCCGGACTCATCGTCATTGAAGCCTGGTTCAGGGGCTACCGAGGGAGTCCTGGATTAAGGGGTCCTCGGACAGCCGGACTATGTACTTGTGCCCGACTGTTGGACTATGAAGATACAAGATTGAAGACTTCGTCCCGTGTCTGGGTGGGACTCTCCTTTGCATGGAAGACAAGCTTTGCAATTCGGATATGTAGATTTCCTTCTCTGTAACCGACTCTGTGTAACCCTAGCCCCCTCCGGTGTCTATATAAACCGGAGGGTTTAGTCCATAGGACGACAACAATCATAATCATAGGCTAGGTTCTAGGGTTTAGCTTCTACGTTCTCGTGGTAGATCAACTCTTGTAATACTCATATAATCAAGATCAATCAAGCAGGAAGTAGAGTATTACCTCCATAGAGAGGGCCCGAACCTAGGTAAACATTGTGTCCCCCGCCTCCTGTTACCATTAGCCTTAGATGCACAGTTCGGGACCCCCTACCCGAGATCCGCCGGTTTTGACACCGACACCCGCCGCTTCAGCTAGCCAAAAGTGACCTTTAGTCCCGGTTGGTTGCTCCAACCGGGACTAAAGGCCTCCGCATATATATACAACGCTTTAAATTTTTTCAGTTCCTCTACTTTCTTCGACCTCTTCGACATCGTCGCGCCGTCACCGTCTCACCTCCCCGACGTCGGAGCTCGTCGCCGCCCCTGACGCCACCCGCCCATGCCTCCTCATGCCTATCCCCGACGTCGCCCGCGCCCGCTCATCCCTGAGCCCGGTTCGACGCCGCCCGGGACGCTGCCCGCGCCCGCTCCTCCGCCCCCGAGCTCCTCGTTGCGCCGCCGACGCCGCCCCTACTCGCCTCACCTTGCCGTCGCCCCGTCGCCCTGCCGTGAGCTCCCCCCTCTCCCCCCTCTCCCATCTCTCCGTCGCCCCCTATGTCGCCATGGCGGCCGCCCCTCCCCGAGCCCCCCCACACATATATATGCATGAACACACACACACATACACACACACACACACTAGATGACTAGATGATTTGATGTATAGATGGTTAGATGCAAGAATTTTGATGTATAGAAAAAAGTTAAGAATTTCGACATTTGAGGAATTTTGACATAGGTGCAAGAATTTTGATATTTTTTTATCACTACATGATTAGATGTATATAGAAAAAAGTTAAGGAATTTTGACATAGATGCAAGAATTTTGACATTTTTTATCACTAGATGATTAGATATATATAGAAAAAAGTTAAGGAATTTTTACATTTTTGATCCAATATGTATATATAGAAATTAGTATATATAAGAATACAATGTATAGAAAAAAGTTGATGAATTTTGACATTTGATCTAATGTATAGTATTTGCAAAAGTTGCATATTTTAATGTTGTATTTGCAAAAGTTTGTTATATGTATTTGCAATTAATTAGTATATGTATGTATATAATAGATTTCCTTAGTCCTTTAATAAGGGATTTATCAAGAATGCTCTCATTATGGATGTGCGCAAGTTGATCCAATTTTTTCTGATCTCATCTACGTATCATTCTATATGTCTTGTCTTGTGTCAAAGTATTGAAGAAATCCATGGCTTCATCATTTACCGGAAGTAACAGGCGCATGATGGTATGAAGCTCTCCAAAGTTGTTTTGGAACGGAGTTCCTGATAGGACAATTCGCCTTTTGGTGCGAAGTTCAGCAAAGGCCTTCAAAATAGCGATATTCAGAAGGCTCTTGCTGAACTTCGTACCAAAAATATAATTATCCTATCCGGGACTCCCTTCCAAAACAACTTTGGAGAGCTTACCATCATGCGCCTGTTACTTGCGGCTAATGACGAAGCCATGGTTTTCTTGAATCTTTGACACTAGACAACGTGACATATAGAAGGGTAGATGAGATCAGGAAAAATATGGACCATTTTCTACACATCCAGAATGGCACCATTTTGTTAAATCCCTTAAAGGTTAAAAGAATCCGTTATGATTCTGAATCTTGTTCAATCGTATATAAGAAATCACAATCCAAGCATTTAAAAAATGATAAATTTGCATAGAATTTGTTCTCGACATCAATGATGCCCGGCCCGCATCCACGTCATCGACTCGTTTGTGACGATGTCCTACTTTAGAGACGCCATGTCCGAGACTGGGCTCCGCTGGGCTGGCACTAGGAGGTGCTACCTTCAGGGGCGCGCGGCTTGGTGAGGAATCCGGGTCCCGTCGTCGACCCGAAGCTTCTTTGGTGGCGGGCGCATGCACCACATTCGGTGCGGAGGCTGGCCTCCCCCGCGGAGGTGGTACATCACCGTGTCAGGGAGGAGGACGAGCAGGTCCGTCGCTACATGGTTGCGTTGGACGTTAGGTTCTCCAATACCTGGCAGGTTCTTCAGGATCTCACCCGAGCTATGATCCCATGATCGTTCCTTCTCTTTGGGTGTCCACCGCGGGTGATGTTAGCTAGTGATAAGTTATATATATGATCATATTCGAGATTATATTCGTGACGATGTATTCGAGATTATATTATTCGATAATATTCGAGACGATGTATTCAAGATTATATTATTTGATAATATTCGAGACGATGTATTCGAGATTATATTATTCGATAATATTCAAGACGATGTGATATATGAGTGATATTATTCGAGGTGGATATTATCTACTATGATTAAGTTTTTCCTTATTGATTGCATGCATTCTAATTTGAATACTAAATTGTTTTATCTTTCTTCTGGATTAGTTAAATAAAAGCTATGGACAATACCGCCAGAGAAGGAGAAGAGACCCTGTTCGATATCATAGGCTCCCCGAGACCAGATGAGAATGAAGAAGATGACATGTCACAATATCTGAACAATACCGGTGATGGAATGATGTTCGATGAAGATGAACGAATAGATGAAGTCCAGAACATGCATGACGAAGGAAATGTTGTTCTTCAAATAACAAAGACCGGCGAGGTATATTTATATCAGGCATCTGGTGATCATCACATGTTCTAATTGATTTTGTATATATAATAACGAATCGATCTTTCTTCTTTTAGCCCTTCGGATAGAGCAAATCTTCTACAAGCAGCAGGGCAGTTCGAGGCCCAGCCAAAAAAGTTGAAGGATGGCGTAAATCACAACATCGATGCCATCAAACCTAATGGCGACCCGCTTGAACCTGAGAAGAATGCGAAGAAGTTCATTCGTTAATGCGGAGTTATTGTCAAGGACCAAATCCCGATCTCCGTTCAAGAATGGAAAAGGCTAGCAAAGGGAGCTCTAGATGTTACTTATGTCGACCAAAGAGCAAAAGAGCTGCTTTGGGAAGCACTCATGTCACATTTCACCCTACCAGATCGTTTGACAGATGCAGATTTAGAGAAAGTCAAGAACACCATTCTTAAGAAGATGACGATATCATTCAACAACCACAAGAAAACTATATGGGTCGCGTATGTCAATGCAGGAAAGCAGACTCCAGAATTCAAGGGAAGAATGGAGAAGGCAAGAGATCAGTGGGAAGCTTTCGTAAACTTCAAGGAATCGGAAGTAGCTCAGGAACGATCGAGAAAAAACAAGATTAATGCCACGAAAAAGTAGTGGCACCATAAGCTGGGGCCACGGGGCTATGAGGTGGCCGGGCCTAAGTGGGATCTCGCTGAGCAACAGATGATTGATGCAGGGGTTACTCTAGTTACACTGAGCTGCCCCCCAGGTGCAGGACTTGGTTCTATGCGCATGAGGGGAAGTTGGACCCAAAGACATGTGAGGTTTTGGAGCGGGCAAGTCTTAAAGGAGCCAATGCAGATTTTCTTGTTGCAATAGAAGAGGCTCGAACGGGGGTGTTCACGCCAAACAGAGAGAACAACGAGCTTACGCGCGCCCTCAAGAATCCTGAACACCCGGGAAGAACACGAGGCAAAGGCATTGTTCCGTGGTTTGAGGGGTTTTCGGACTGGAACGCCGACTACAGAAGCCGTGTGAGAAAGAAGCAGCAAGAGGAGCAGAAGAGGAAGCTGGAGGAGGAGCAGAGGAAGTAGGAAGCAAACCGCCTTTGCATCGTAGAATCAAAGCACGCGGAGTTGGAACTCGCTTTCAAGCGGCAGCAGATCGACTCACTTAGCGGAAAGGGGTCTCGGCTGACATCAGCTAGCGGATCCAGCATTGGATAGCACCGTCCCATCCATGGCGAGAAGCAGCGTGGGTTCTGCCCCGGGCGATGATGCACTACTGGATAGATACCCTGTGGATGATATCATATGTACGACAACTTGTGAGCTACACTTTAAAATGAAGAACATATCCATGAAGGTGGCGGACGACTATGCTTATACAAATCCCCCCGAAGCAACCTTCCGTTGCAATCCAATTCCAACTGGCTATGCTCGTGTCAGGGTTGATGAAGTGGTTGCAGGATATTTGGGGCTAGAGCTTAACATTCCTGGAGGTGACGACGAGCACACACTGGGAGAGGCCATAATATCATTCTATGGGGAAAGGATCGCATCGTCTTTCCAAGGCCACCAACACCGCGTCAGCCGACTCATCCTCCAAGTCCGCCGCCACCTCAGCAGACTCCCACTCCTCCAAGTCCGCCGCCGCCTCAGCAGACTCTTGCTCCTCCAAGTCCGCCACCGCCTCAGGAGACTCCCGCTCCTCCAAGTCCGCCGCTGCCTCAGCAGACTCCTCCTCCTCCAAGTCAGGCACCGCGTCAGCCGTCTTCTCCGCCTCAGCGGTCTCTGCCATCTCAACAACAGCGAAAGAGAGGCGCCGCAGCTATGTCGGCTAACGGTACAACAAGAGGCAAGAAATTCAGATATGGTCTAAGCCTCAAGCCTCTTCCGAGGTTGCCTTACCACCTGACTGATGATACGTCTCCAATGTATCTATAATTTTTTATTGTTCCATGCTATTATATTACCCGTTTTGGATGTTTATTTGCTTTACTTTACATTTTTATATCATTTTTGGGACTAACCTACTAACCGGAGGCCCAGCCCAAATTGTTGTTTTTTTGCCTATTTCAGTGTTTCGAAGAAAAGGAATATCAAACGGAGTCCAAACGGAATGAAACCTTCAGGAGCGGTCTTTTTGGAACAAACGCAATCCAGGAGACTTGGAGTGGATGTCAAGAAGCAGCCAAGCCGGCCACGAGGCAGGAGGGCGCGCCCTAGGGTGGTAGGCGTGCCCCCCACCCTTGTGGGCCCCTCATGGCTCCCCTGACCTACCTCCTTCGCCTATATATATCCACGTACCCCGAAAACATCCAGGAGCACCACGAAAAACTATTTCCACCACCGCAACCTTCTGTATCCGCGAGATCCCATCTTGGAGCCTTCGCCGGCGCTCCGCTGGATGGGGAATCGACCATGAAGGGCCTCTACATCATATCCAAGGCCTCTCCGATGAGTTGTGAGTAGTTTACCACAAACCTTCGGGTCCATAGTTATTAGCTAGATGGCTTCTTCTCTCTCTTTGAATCTCAATACAAAGTTCTCCTCGATCTTCTTGGAGATCTATTCGATGTAACTCTTTTTGCGGTGTGTTTGTCGAGATCCGATGAATTGTGGGTTTATGATCAAGTTTATCCATGAGAAATAATTGAATCTTCTCCTAATTTTTTTATGCGTGATTGGTTATCTTTGCAAGTCTCTTCGAATTATCAATTTGGTTTGGCCTACTAGATTGATCTTTCTTGCAATGGGAGAAGTGCTTAGCTTTGGGTTCAATCTTGAGGTGTCCTTTCCCAGTGATAGCAGGGGCAGCAAGGCACGTTATTGTTTCCATCGAGGATAAAAAGATGGGGTTTATATCATATTGCATGAGTTTATCGCTCTACATCATGTCATCTTGCTTAATGCATTACTCTGTCCTTATGAACTTAATACTCTAGATGCAGGCAGGAGTCGGTCGATGTGTGCAGTAATAGTAGTAGATGCAGATTCGTTTTGAACTACTTGTTGCGGACGTGATGAATAAACATGATCATGCCTAGATACTCTCATAACTATGCACTTTTCTATCAATTGCTCGATAGTAATTCGTTCACCCACCGTAATACTTATGCTATCTTGAGAGAAGCCACTAGTGAAATCTATGGCCCCCGGGTCTATCTTTTATCATATAAGTTTCCATCTAGTTTTATTTGCATCTTTTACTTTCCAATCTATATCATAAAAATACCAAAAATATTTATCGTATCTTATTATCTCTATCAGATCTCACTTTCGCAAGTTACCATGAAGGGATTGACAACCCCTTTATCGCTTGGTTGCGAGGTTCTTGTTTGTTTGTGTAGGTATGAGGGACTTTTGAGGATCCTCCTACCGGATTGATACCTTGGTTCTCAAAAACTGAGGGAAATACTTACGCTACTTTGCTGCATCACCCTTTCCTCTTCAAGGGAAAACCAACGCAGTGCTCAAGAGGTAGCAAGAAGGATTTCTGGCGCCGTTGCCGGGGAGGTCTTCGCTCAAGTCAAGACATACCAAGTACCCATCACAAACTCATCTCCCTAGCATTACATTATTTGCCATTTGCCTCTCGTTTTCCTCTCCCCCACTTCACCCTTGCCGTTTTATTCGCCCTCTTTTTCCCGTTCTCCTCTTTCTTTCGCTTGCCTTTTGTGTGCTTGTGTGTTGGATTGCTTGTCGCGATGGCTCAAGATAATACCAAATTGTGTGAATTTTCCAATACCAATAATAATGATTTCCTTAGCACTCCGATTGCTCCTCTTAATGATGCTGAATCTTGTGAAATCAATGCTGCTTTGTTGAATCTTGTTATGAAAGATCAATTCTCCGACCTTCCTAGTGAAGATGTCGCTACTCATCTAAACAACTTTGTTGATTTGTGTGATATGCAAAAGAAGGAAGATACGGATAATGATACAGTTAAATTGAAGTTATTTCCGTTTTCACTTAGAGATCGTGCTAAAACTTGGTTTTCATCTTTGCCTAAAAATAGTATTGATTCATGGAATAAGTGAAAAGATGTGTTTATCTCTAAGTATTTTCCTTCCGCTAAGATTATCTCTCTTAGAAACGATATTATGAATTTTAAACAACTTGATCATGAGCATGTTGCCCAATCTTGGGAAAGAATGAAATTAATGATTTGCAATTGCCCTACTCATGGTTTGAATTTATGGATGATCATACAAAATTTTTATGCCGGATTGAATTTTGCTTCTAGAAATCTTTTAGATTCGGCCGCGGGAGGCACTTTTATGGAAATCACTTTAGGAGAAGCTACTAAACTCCTAGATAATATTATGGTCAATTATTCTCAATGGCACACCGAAAGATCTACTAGTAAAAAAGTTCATGCTATAGAAGAAATTAATGTTTTGAGTGGAAAGATGGATGAACTTATGAAATTGTTTGCTACTAAGAGTGCTTCTATTGATCCTAACGATATGCCTTTGTCTACTTTGATTGAGATAAGAATGAATCTATGGATGTGTATAGAGGAAACTTTAATTCTAGGTCGTTCCCTAGTAATTCCTCTAGTAATTATGGTAATTCCTACAACAACTCTTATGGAAATTTTAATAAGATGCCCTCTGATTTTGAGAATAGTGTTAAAGAATTTATGATCTCTCAAAAGAATTTTAATGCTTTGCTTGAAGAAAAATTGCTTAAAGTTGATGAATTGTCTAGGAACATTGATAGACTTTCGCTTGATGTTGATTCTTTGAAACTTAGATCTATTCCACTTAAGCATGATATCAATGAGTCTCTCAAAGCCATGAGAATTTCCATTGATGAGTGCAAAGAAAGAACCGCTAGGATGCGTGCTAAGAAAGATTGCTTTGTAAAAGTGTGTTCTTCTAGTTCCCATGAAAATAACGATGAAGATCAAAAAGTTATTATGTGTCCCCTATTAAATCTTTGTTTTGCAATATGAATCTTGATAATGATGGGACTGGAGATGAGTCAACTTTAGTTAAAAGGCGTCCCAATGATTCGGAGTTTTTAGATCTTGATGCTAAATTTGGTAAAAGTAGGATTGGAGAGGTCAAAACTTTACATAGCATTAAACCCGCTATTATGGATTTCAAGGAATTTAATTATGATAATTGTTCTCTAATAGATTGTATTTCCTTGTTGCAATCCGTGTTGAATTCTCCTCATGCTTATAGTCAAAATAAAGCTTTTACCAAACATATTGTTGATGCTTTGATGCAATATTATGAGGAAAAACTTGAATTGGAAGTTTCTAGACCTAGAAAACTTTATGATGAGTGGGAACCTACTATAAAAATTAAAATTAAAGATCATTAATGCTATGCTTTGTGTGATTTGGGTGCTAGTGTTTCCACGATTCCGAAAACTTTATGTGATGTGCTAGGTTTCCATGATTTTCATGATTGCTCTTTAAACTTGCACCTTGCGGATTCCACCATTAGGAAACCTATGGTAAGGATCAATGATGTTCTTATTGTTGCAAATATGAATTATGTGCCCGTAGATTTTATCGTTATCGATATAGATTGCAATATTTCATGTCCTATTATTCTTGGTAGACCTTTCCTTAGAACCATTGGTGCAATTATTGATATGAAGGAAGGGAATATTAGATTCCAATTTCCACTAAGAAAAGGCATGGAACACTTCCCAAGAAAGAAATTCAAATTACCTTATGAGCCTATCATGCGAGCTACTTATGAATTGAATGCCAAAGATGGCAATACATAGATCTATTCTCGCTTTTATGCCTAGCTAGGGGCGTTAAACGATAGCGCTAGTTGGGAGGCAACCCAATTTTATTTTTGTTTCTTGCCTTTTGCTTCTGTTTAGTAATAAATATTTCATCTAGCCTCTGTTTAGATGTGGTTTTATGTTTTAATTAGTGTTTGTGCCAAGTAGGACCTATAGGATAACCTACGGTGATAGTTAATTTGATTCTGCTAAAAAGCAGAAACTTTTGCGCGCACGAGAATAATTTTAATAAATCACAGAAACCTCATTTTGCCTTGATTATTTTTGAAGTAGATCAATAGACAAATTTCACAGGACTTTCTATTTTGGTAGGATTTTTATAGTTCCATAAGTATTCGAAAGTTACAGATTTCTACAGACTGTTCTGTTTTTGACAGATTCTGTTTTTCGTGTGTTGTTTGCTTATTTTGATGCATCTATGGCTAATATCTGTAGCGACCCGACCTCAAACGGTCAAGTCTCTGTGCTCAGTGTCATCCCTGGATCAGTAATGCTGACACCACACAGTACTTCTAAGGATTTATAACAGAGTAGCATTCACACACTTATTACAATCGAAGGTCTCAAGAGAGAGCTTAATAAAATAAATATGGCTTAAGGCCATCTAATATGATAACAGCGGAAGGCTTGGAAGAATAAGCGAGTCCATCAACTCCAACGGCATTACTGAGTATAGAACCACGACCTAAGCACCTTAATCGTCGTCTGAAAAGTCTGCAACATGAAACGTTGCAGCCCGAAACGGGTCAAGACATGGAATATGCTGGCAATGTAACACATAGAGAATAATGGAATGAATAGCCTATACTACATGCATATATGGCTGGTGGAAAGCTCTACGGTTACAGTTTTTGCATAAAGCCAATTTTTCCCTACTACAAAGGAATAAATTTATTTAACTACCATAGTGGTTGTGAAACATTGAGAATGGTTGATAGCATCCTCAATCCCAATTAAAAGTACTCATTAACAAACCCAACAATATTAATTAGAAGTAACATGATGAGATTCACATGATATCCAGGTACTAGATACTCAAGATGTCCATAACCGGGGACACGACTAATCATGATTAGTTTATACACTCTACAGAGGTTTGCGCACTTTTCCCCACAAGACTCGATCGCCTCTGTTTGATTTCTCGCACTACATGGTGTTTGAGAAACGGATGACCGAGACATAGTCTTTCAGAAGCACTAGCACCTTTCTTGTGGGTAGACCGGTACACCTACTATCCCCTACATCTGCTAGTCTACCCGTAAGAGTTCGCACAACTTAGTCAACTATGCCAGAGCCCATAATGGCTTGTGGCTGCACACGGAAGTTTCGAGTTTGAATAATCTCATGATCCCTTTGAGCCTGGGTGGCGGACCGAAGAAATACAGGCAAGTCCTGATAGGAACCAGGTGCCTCAATCCACCCAGGATGTGTGTTTAAGTTGCCACCTTAAATAAACCATTAAATAACAATCTCACATCTGTCATGGAATTCACTCACCCAATCCACGTCTACTAGCATAGCATGGCATAATAAGCAAACGTAGAAGTAACTCCCAAAGGTTTGATAATAAAACAGGTAATAGGTACTACCTCATCTACTTCCCATCCCACAATTTAATTAGATCCTAATCATGCAAGTGTTTGAGGATAGATCTATGCATAAAAACTGGGTATGAGAAGAGTATGATCAAAGTGTTACTTGCCTTGCCGATGATCCGCGAAACCTAGAGATTCAAGTAACAATGGCCAAGACCGTAATCTATCAATCGCAGACAAACAAACAAGCATACAATAAGTACTCATCTAATGCACAGGTAAAACTCAAATAGATCTAACCAGATAGTTCAACTTAAGAACTCCGGTTTGCAAAAAGAATCAAATCAAACGAAGCAACGAAAGTCAAACGGCGGAAGAAAACAGCTTCGTTTTACTAATCTGGATCTAGGTCAAATTTTGCAGATGCAAAAACTTGTTTAAGTAGACAATTCGGAAAGAGGGTTTCGAGATGAAACTCCAGGCGCTTGAATCGCATGATTCCGATAAACGAGCGAAAAGTTATACTAAAACGAAAATCGGATCTGGAATCGCGATCAGAAAAATCGCGGATTTAAATCCGAGAAAAAGAAAAAAAACGACGAACAGAATCGAACGGAAAAAGAAAAAAATAATAAAAAAAGAAAAAATAAATAATAATAATAATAATAAACAGAAAAAACCAAAAAAACAAAGAAAACCGATCGGTTTTTTTATATAAAAATCGGCACGGAAATCGAGGCGCGGCGAACCTCGGCGACGGCGAACTCCCATGAAGTCGTCGTGGCGAACTCCGGCGGCAAGCGGGCTGGGCTGGGGCTCGTGGGCTTGGCGGCTCGGGGTGACCGCTATTTAAAGGCGCCCGAGCGGAGTCCTCTCGGCATCGCCCTAAGGCGGTTCGCTTTTTAATAAAACATTACGCGTGAAAAAAAATCAAAAGAAGTACCAAACGGACTCCAAAAATCCCGAAATAAATTTTTCCCGGTTTCTAAAATCAAGCCGGATTTAGTGAACATTTATTTGGGGCCTAGATGCAATTTTGAAAAACGCGCATTTTTCTTAAATTCAAATAAAAAGGCGAAAAACTCCAAAATAAAGTCCTATTTGATTTTATTATTAAATCTTCATTATTTCTTTATTTTGGGAAAGTCATTTTATTCCCTCTCGCATATTTTTGTAATAGAAATAATTGAAGATAAAATAATTAAAACCAACGATCCTATTTTCAAAATTTGAGAAAACTCAAATATGAAAATAACGAAAATGCCCAACTCTCCCCGTGGGTCCTTGAGTTGTGTAGAATTTTCTAGGATCGAGCAAAATGCAAAGAAAATGCCATGAAAAAAAATGATATGCAATGATGCTCTATGTATAACATTCCAAATTGAAAATTTGGGATGTTACAAACCTACCCCCTTAAGATGAATCTCGCCCTCGAAATTCGGGTTGGCTAGAAAATAGGTGAGGGTGGTCTTTAAGCAAATCTTCCTCTCGCTCCCAGGTGGCTTCATCCTCAGTGTGGTGGCCCCACTGAACTTTGCAAAACTTAATGACCTTCTTTGCGAGTGACTCTGTGGCATACTCCAAAATCATAACCGGTTTCTCCTCGCAGTCAAATCATCATTCAATCAATCGCTTCCGTGGTATCATATCTCTCGGTGGTATATCAGCCATCTCTGCGTGACACTTCTTCAACTGTGAAACGTGAAACACATCATGAACTCCTGACAATCCCTCGGGTAATTCCAACTTATCCGCAACTTCTCCCATGCGTTCCAAAACACGATAAGGTCCAACAAATCGAGGTGCTAACTTTCCCTTAACTCCAAAACGCTTAACTCCTCGAAGTGGCGATACTCGAAGATAAACTCTGTCTCCGACTTCATATTCTGTCTCCTTGCGTTTTGAATCCGCATAACTCTTCTGTCTTGACTGGGCTACCTTGAGCCTATCGCGAATCAACTTTACTTTCTATTCAGACTCCTTAATCAAATCTGGTCCAAACAACTGGCGGTCTCCAACTTAATCCCACAACAACGGGGTCCTGCACCTCCTTCCGTACAAGGCTTCGAAAGGGGCCATCTTCAAGCTGGTTTGGTAACTATTGTTGTAAGAAAACTCCGCATACGACAAATTCACATCCCAACTTGATCCATAATCCAAAGCACAAGCTCTAAGCATATCCTCCAAAATCTGGTTGACTCTCTCGGTTTGTCCATCTGCCTGTGGATGAAAAGTCGCTAAACTCGGTCCGTTCCCAAAGTTTCATGCAACTGCTTCCAGAACTTTGAGGTAAATTGGGTTCCTCTATCTGATACGATACTCCTCGGAACTCCATGCAAGCATACAATCCTGGTCATGTATATCTTAGCCAATTTGGCGCAACTGTAGGTAGTCTTTACTGGAATGAAATGAGCTACCTTCGTCAACCGATCGACTATAACCCAAATCGAGTCATAGCCTGAACGAGTCCTGGGCAATCCTGTGATGAAATCCATTCCTAGTTTATCCCACTTCCATTCGGGTATAGGCAATGGTCAGTAACAATCCTGGCCGCTTCGATGTTCGCCTTCACCCTCTGACATACATCACAAACTGCTACGTACTCTGCAATATCCTTCTTCATTCCGGTCCACCAGAAACTATTCTTGAAATCCAAATACATCTTGGTATTTCCTGGGTGAATCGAATATGGTGAATCATGTGCCTCTTGCAAAATCAACTTCCTGATCTCCGGGTCATTGGGCACATAAACACGGTCCTCGAACCATAGGGTATCGTGCTCATCCTCATGAAATCCCTTTGCTTTTCCTTCGCTCATTCTCTCCTTTATAGAGGCAATCTCTTTATCGAAGATTCGTGCTTCCACGATTTTGTCCATCAAAGTTGACTGAATCTCCAATGCTGCTACATAGCCTCTCGGAACTATTTCCAAACATAGCTCTCGAAGATCCTTGGCTAACTCCTTTGGTATTTCTCCCGTCATTAGTGTGTTGACGTGACTCTTACGGCTCAACGCGTCTGCTACAACGTTAGCCTTTCCGGGGTGATAATGCAATCTCATATCATAATCTTTGATGAGTTCCAACCATCTCCTTTGCCTGAGATTCAGCTCATACTGCGTGAAAATGTATTTCAAACTCTTGTGATCCGTATACACCTCACAATGATTTCCAATGAGGAAATGTCTCCATGTTTTCAACGCATGCACTACGGCTGCTAACTCCAAATCATGCGTAGCATAATTTAACTCATGAGGCTTAAGCCGTAAGTGAAGCATACTGAAACAACTCTTCACTCCTCGCATAAGCACCGCTCCAAGTCCTCTACGTGAAGCGTCGCAATACACCTCGTAATCCTTGGTCCGATCCGCAGAATTAACACCGGTGAGGTAACCACACGCTTTCTTCAACTCTTGGAAACTAGCTTCACACTCCTCGGTCCAAATGAACTTGGTATCCTTCTTCAACAATTCTGTCATAGGCTTCGCAATCCTTGAGAAATTCTCAATGAATCTCCGGTAGTATCCTCGCTAGTCCAAGGAAACTCCGGATCTCTCCAACTGTTGTTGGCGCTTCCCGATTTGTTACGGTGACAACCTTAGTGGGGTCATCGCTATACCTTCTCCGGATATAACATGTCCCCGTAAATCCAACTTCCTTCAACCAAAACTCACACTTGAACTTGGCATACAACCGGTGTTCTCTGAAGCTTCTCGAGTACCAAACGCAATGCTCCTTATGTTCCTCTTCATTCTTCGAGTAAACCAAAATATCATCAATGAACACCACGCACGAACTTATCCAAAAACTCCATAAACACTTTGTTCATCATGTTCATAGAATAGGCAAAAGCGTTAGTCGCACCAAATGACATAACGGTGTACTCATACAGCCCGTGCACAGTGGTAAAAGCCGTCTTAGGTATATCCTGCTCTCGAATCTTCAATCGATGGTACCTCGATCGCAAATCGATCTTTGAAAACACCTTAGCTCCTTGCAATCGTCAAACAAGTCATTGATCATCGATAACGGGTATTTGTTCTTAATGGTCACTTCATTCAATCCTCGATAATCAACAACCATTCTTAATGATCCATCCTTTTTCTCCACTAGAAGTACTGGCGATCCCCAAGGCGAAGAACTTGGGCGAATAAAACCTTTATCCAGTAACTGCTTAATCTGCTTCTTAATTTCCTCCAAATCTTGGGCTGGCATCCTATACGATCTCTTAGATATCGGCCCGGTGCTGGCAAGAGATCAATCGAAACTCAATGTCTCTATCCGGTGGCATGCCCGCAACTCTTCCTAAACACGTCCCGTAATCCCTGCACCACTGGTACTTCTTCCTGCACAACTCCTGATAAGGAATTTACATGTGCTCTCCTCGGCTCATGCCGTGATACATACTTGATTCTCCTCCCTTTTGGGGTGGTAAGCAAAATTGACTTACTGGCGCAATCGATGTTTCCTCCATACATCGACAACCAATCCATACCAAGAATTACATCCAAACCTTGGGATTCCAATATGATTAAATCCGTTGGGAAAACATGCCTCCCTATACTTAATGGCACTTGAAAACATCCTTGACTGGCCATATACTCTGCTCCCGGTGAGCTTACTAGCATGGGTGTCTTAAGAGTTTTAGTGGGTAGGCTAAACTTATCCGCAAATCCCCTTGATATGTATGAATGCGATGCACCAGTATCAAAAAGAACAACTGCAGTAAATGACTTAACCAAAAACTTACCTATTATCGTGCATCTCGCTGAGCTTCAACCTCCTCCACGGTAACGTGGTTCACTTGTCCTTTATTGAAAGGATTCGGCTTCTTTCCTGAGCTTCCATTGCCATTTCCATTCTGGCCTTCTGGACATTCGTTTGCATAATGCCCAGTCTTGCGGCATTTAAAGCAAGTGACATGGCTCAGGTCTACTTTGGATGGTGTTGACGGGTTGGTGCGGTTTTGTCCATTGCTTCCTCCATTCCCGTTCCCATTCTTGGTGCCATTATGGTTGTGCGAGCTACCTCCTCCATGGGTATGCTGAAACTGTCCTCCTGGCTTCGGGATAAAGCGAAGTTTCTGCTGAGCTCCAGAGTTATTCTTCCCCTGTCCATACTTCCTCTTGCGATTTTCAATCTGCTGCTGCTTCCCTTCAATCATAAGCGCACGATCTACTAACTCCTGGTAGTTATTGAAAGTGGCTACCATCAACTGCATGCTCAGCTCATCATTCAGTCCTTCTAGAAACTTCTCCTGCTTAGCTGCGTCCGTAGCAACGTCATCTGGGGCATAACGTGCTAGCTTACTGAAATCATCTACATCGCCAACTGTCTGGCCCTCCTTGGCGCAAGTTGCGAAACTCACGCTTCTTCATGGCCATAGCTCCTCTGAAACATGGGCAAGACGGAAAGCTTGTCAAACCGATCCCACGTGATGTTGTCTCTTGGGTAAGTGGCTGTAAAATTCTCCCACCATGTCATTGCTGGGTCCTTCAAGCCGATGTAAGCAAACTTCACCCTTTCTCCATCTCAGACATCCTGCGGTGGTCAACTCCTCCCTATCTTACGGAGCCAATCATCTGCAATAATCGGCTCGGTGCTATTGGAAAACACCGCGGATTCAGCCTTAAGAAACGGGTCAGATGGTCAACAGGTGGTGGTGGCGGTGGGTTGTTGTTGTTGTTGTTGCCTTGGTTCTGTACCAATGTTTGAATCAAGGTATTCTGCTGTTGAATCAACTGGGTGATCTCTGGCGGGAAAACAAATCCAGAGTCGCATCTCGGAGGCATCTGAGGGGTTTAAAGAAAAGACGAGAATTTAGAATAGAATGAGGTCTAGAGAGAAACACTACCCATATGCACATGAGACAAATCACACAATATCACTCCAATCAATTCAAACAAGGGCATACAACGGTCTATCTATCGTTACAAAGTGCTGAAATTAAAACTAAAATATCATGGGGGTAATCTACTACTGTTATGGTGGTCAACTAGAAAAACTGCTCCGAAGAAGACTCCATGATATCTGCTCTAGCTTCATCTTTGTAATCATCCTCACTAGGATCGGAATCGGTGTCATCGATAATGATGTAGTTCTCTGGACAGGTGCTATCTTCATCTTCTCCTCCAGGTGCTGAATTTCCCATGAGTTCTTCAATCTTCTCCTTAAGATCGCCATTTTGTCCTACTAGAGATACAATCTCCTCCATGTAGTCCTTGCGAGTGGCCTTCGCCTCCTTCTAGTTCGATAATCTTGGCTTTTGCTGTCTTCAACTCCATCATGTCTCACAAGACATCCGGTTCTCCCGACGTCGAATGTGCTGGTTTAACTCTGGATGAAAGCTGCAATGGATCGATCCTTCTTAGTGCCAACTATCTCCCATTGTTCATCTCGGCGCCCGCAAATCTGGTAGATAGTATCCTTGAGGTCTTCTTTATAAACTTCTCCAATGCGTCCCATGGTTATGTGGGCTGCCATACTCTTTCCCAAACTCCAGGTTGGTGCACTGAAAACACACTCTATGGGCTCCGTGATTGGCGCAAACGTCCTTCCGGGAACTAGAGCTTGAATCTTCCAGCGCTCCTCTTCAGGTAAAGTGGAATTGTAGGTCCCGGTGAAGCTTGGTAATCCTATGTTAAGGTATCTAGTGACTTCCTTCAGGTGTCGTCCAAAGGGTGTATCCTCATCCTACCGAAAGTGGACTTGATCCTCGCCTGGCCATCCTAAAAGAGTAGAAAAGTTGAGGAGACATAAATGAGAAGAGAGAGTAGTGATCTAGGGCTTTAGCTTAATTGTCGTTTCCTACAGTCAGAGTGTTATCTGATACCATATCTGTAGAGACCCGACCTCAAAGCAATCAAGTCTCTGTGCTCGGTGTCATCCTGGATCAAGAATGCCGACACCACACAAGATTTGAAGGATTTATAACAGAGTAGCAATCACACACTTATTACAATCGAATGTCTCAAGAGAGAGCTTAATAAAATAAATATGGCTTAAGGCCATCTAATACGATAACAGCGGAAGGCTTGGAAGAATAAGCGAGTCCATCAACTCCAACGGCATCACTGAGTATAGAACCACGACCTAAGCACCTTAATCGTCGTCTGAAAAGTCTGCAACATGAAACGTTGCAGCCCGAAAACGGGTCAGCACATGGAATATGCTGGCAATGTAACACATAGAGAATAATGGAATGAATAGCCTATACTACATGCATATATGGCTGGTGGAAAGCTCTACGGTTACAGTTTTTGCATAAAGCCAATTTTTCCCTACTACAAAGGAATAAATTTATTTAACTACCATAGTGGTTGTGAAACATTGAGAATGGTTGACAGCATCCTCAATCCCAATTAAAAGTACTCATTAACAAACCCAACAATATTAATTAGAAGTAACATGATGAGATTCACATGATATCCGTGTACTAGATACTCAAGATGTCCATAACCGGGGACACGTCTAACCATGATTAGTTTATACACTGTGTAGAGGTTTATGCACTTCTCCCCACAAAACTCGATCGCCTCCGCTTGATTTCTCGCACTACATGGTGTTTGAGAAACGGATGACCGAGACATAGTCTTCGTAAGCACTAGCACCTTACTTGTGGGTAGACCGGTACACCTACTTTCCCCTACATCTGCTAGTCTACCCTTAAGAGTTCGCGCAACTTAGTCAACTATGCCAGAGCCCATAATGGCTTGTGGCTGCACATGGAAGTTTCTAGTTTGAATAATCTCATGATCCCTTTGAGCCCGGGTGGCGGTCCAAGAAATACAGTAAGTCCCGATAGAAACCAAGTGCCTCAATCCACCCAGATGTGTGTTTAAGTTGCCACCTTAAATAAACCATTAAATAACAATCTCACATCCGTCATGGAATTCACTCACCCAATCCACGCCTACTAGCATAGCATGGCATAATAAGCAAACGTAGAAGTAACTCCCAAAGGTTTGATAATAAAACAGTAATAGGTACTACCTCATCTACTTCCCATCCCACAATTTAATTAGATCCTAATCATGCAAGTGTTTGAGGATAGATCTAATGCATAAAAACTGGGTATGGGAAGAGTATGATCAAAGTGTTACTTGCCTTGCTGATGATCCGCGAAACCTAGAGATTCGAAGTAACAAGCGGCGCACTCCGGGTAATCTATCGATCGCAGACAAACAAACAAGCATAGAATAAGTACTCATCTAATGTACAGGTAAAACTCAAATAGATCTAACCAGATAGTTCAACTTAAGAACTCCGGTTTGCAAAAAGAATCAAATCAAACGAAGCAACGAAAGTCAAACGGCGGAAGAAAACAGCTTCGTTTTACTAATCTGGATCTAGGTCAAATTTTACAGATGCAAAAACTTGTTTAAGTAGATTATTCGAAAAGAGGGTTTCAAGACGAAACTCCAGCGCTTGAATCGCCTGATTTCGATAAACGAGCGAAAAGTTATACTAAAACGAAAATCGGATCTGCAATCGTGATCAGAAAAATCGCGGATTTAAATCCGAGAAAAAGAAAAAAGCGACGAACAGATTCATACGGAAAAAGAAAAAAATAATAATAATAAAAGGAAAAAACAAATAAATAAAATAATAATATCAAAAACCAAAAAAACCAAAAAAAACCCGAAGAAAACCGATCGGTTTTTTTAAATAAAAATCGGCACGGAAATCGAGGCGGGAACCTCATGAAGCCCATGGCGGCGGCGCGAACTCCGGCGGCGGCGGCTGGGCTGGGGCTCGGGTGGGCTTACGGCTCGCTGGTGGTCATATTTAGTGGCGCCCGAGCGGAGTCCCGCTGGCACGCCTGCAAGGCGGTTCGTTTTTTTTAATAAAACATTACGCGTAGAAAAAAGATCAAAAGAAGTACCAAACGGACTCCAAAAATCCCGAAATAAATTTTCCCCGGTTTCTAAAATCAAGCCGGATTTAATGAACATTTATTTGGGGCCTAGATGCAATTTTGAAAAACGCGCATTTTTCTTAAATTCAAATAAAAAGGCGAAAAACTCCAAAATAAAGTCTTATTTGATTTTATTATTAAATCTTCATTATTTATTTATTTTGGGAAAGTCATTTTATTCCCTCTCGCATATTTTTGTAATAGAAATAATTGAAGATAAAATAATTAAAACCAACGATCCTATTTTCAAAATTTGAGAAAACTCAAATATGAAAATAACGAAAATCCCCAACTCTCTCCGTGGGTCCTTGAGTTGTGTAGAATTTTCTAGGATCGAGCAAAATGCAAAGAAAATGCCATGAAAAAAAATGATATGCAATGATGCTCTATGTATAACATTCCAAATTGAAAATTTGGGATGTTACAGTATGAGGGGTATGAACCATAGAAAAGTTGGAATAAAGTAGGTTTAATACCAATATAAATAAAGGATGAGTTCATTACAGTACCTTATGTGGTGGTTTTTCTTTCTTGCACTAACGGAGATTATGAGATTTCCTGTTGAGTTTCGTGTTGTGAAGTTTTCACGTTTTGGGTAAAGATTTGATGGACTATGGAATAAGAAGTGGCAAGATCCTAAGCTTGGGGATGCCCATGGCACCCCAAGATATTCAAGGACAACGAAAAGCCTAAGCTTGGGGATGCCCCGGAAGGCATCCCCTCTTTCATCTTTGTCTATCGGTAACTTTACTTGGAGCTATATTTTTATTCGCCACATGATATGTGTTTTGCTTGGAGCGTCTTGTGCGATATGAGTTATTGATTTTTAGTTTACCACAATCATCCTTGATGTACACACCTTTTGAGAGAGACACACATGATTTGGAATTTATTAGAATACTCTATATACTTCACTTATATCTTTTGAGCTAGACAAGGTTTGCTCTAGTGCTTCACTATTATCTTTTATAGCACGGCAGTGGCTTTGTTTTGTAGAAATTGTTGATATCTAATGCTTCACTTATATCATTTTGAGAGTCTTAGAACAGCATGGTATTTGCTATGGTTATAAATTTGGTCCTAGAATGATGAGCATCCAAGTTGGATATAATAAAAACTATCATAGAAAGTGCATAAACACTATGATCAATTTGATCCTTGATAATTGTTTTGAGATATAAAGGTGGTAATGTTAGAGTCATGCTAGTTGGGTAATTATGAAATTGAGAAATACTTGTGTTAAGGTTGGCAAGTCCCGTAGCATGCACGTATGGTAAAAGTTGTGTGACAAATTTTTTGCATGGGATGCTCTTTTAATTGTTTTCCTTATGTGTGGAGGTCGGGATCGCGCGATGGTTAAATCCTACCAAACCTTCCCCTAGGAGCATGCATAGTAGTACTTTGCTTCGAGGGCAAGTAGAGTTTTGCAATAAGTATATGAGTTCTTTATGACTAATATGAGTCCATGGTTTATACGCACTCTCACACTTCCACCATTGCTAGCCTCTATTATACCGCGCAAATTTCACCGGTATCTTGCACCCACCATCTACCTTCCTCAAAATAGCCACCATACCTACCTATTATGGCATTTCCATAGCCATTCCGAGATATATTGCCATGTAACTTTCCATCGTTCCGTTTATTATGACATGCCCCATCATTGTCATATTGCTCTTTGCATGATCATGTAGTTGACATCGTATTTGTGGAAAGGCCACCTTCATAATTTTTCATACATGTCACTCTTGATTGATTGCATATCCTGGTACACCGCCGGAGGCATTCACGTAGAGTCCTATTTTGTTCTAAGTATTGAGTTGTAATTCTTGAGCTGTAAATCAATAAAAGTGTGATGATCTTCATTATTAGAGCATCGTCCCAAGTGAGGAAAGGATGATGAAGAGTATGATTCCCCCACAAGTCATGATGAGACTTCGGACTTTATAAAAAGTAAAAGAGGCCAAAGAAGCCCAAATATAAAAAAAAGAAAAAAAAGAGAGGCCAAAGAAGCCCACCAAATAAAAAAAATGAGAGAAAAGAGAGAAGGGACAGTGTTACTATCTTTTTTCCACACTTGTGCCTCAAAGTAGCACCATGATCATCATGATAGGGAGTCTCCTATGTTGTCACTTTCATATACTAGTGGGAATTTTTCATTATAGAACTTGGCTTGTATATTCCAATGATGGGCTTCCTCAAAATGCCCTAGGTATTCATGAGCAAGCAAGTTGGATGCACACCCACTTAGTTTCTTTTGTTGAGCTTTCATATATTTATAGCTCTAGTGCATCCGTTGCATGGCAATCCCTACTCACTCACATTGATATCTATTAATGGCATCTCCATAGCCCATTGATACGCCTAGTTGATGTGAGATTATCTTCTCCCCTTTTGTCTTCACAACCACCACCCTATTGCACATATAGTGCTATGTCCATGGCTTGCACTCATGTATAGCGTAAGAGTTGAAAAAGCTAAAGCACGTTAAAAAGTATGAACCAATTGCTTGGCTGGAACCGGGGTTGTGCATGATGGGAGTATTTTGTGTGATGAAAATGAAGCATGGCCTAACTGTATGATTTTGTAGGGATAAGCTTTCTTTGGCTATGCTATTTTGATAAGACATGATTACTTGTTAGTATGCTTGAAGCATTACTATTTTTATGTTTTATGGACTTCCATCTTGAATCATTTGGATCTGAACAATCATGCCACAATAAAGAAAATTACATTGAGAATTATGCCAGGTAGCATTCCACATCAAAAATCCTGTTTTTATCATTTACCTACTTGAGGACGAGCAGGAATTAAGCTTGGGGATGCTTGATACGTCTCCAACGTATCTATAATTTTTTATTGTTCCATGCTATTATATTACCCGTTTTGGATGTTTATGGGATTTACTTTACACTTCTATATCATTTTTGGGACTAACCTACTAACCGGAGGCCCAGCCCGAATTGATGTTTTTTTCCTATTTCAGTGTTTCAAAGAAAAGGAATATCAAACGGAGTCCAAACGGAATGAAACCTTCGGGAGCAATCTTTTTGGAACAAACGCAATCCAGGAGACTTGGAGTGGACGTCAAGAAGCAGCTGAGGCAGCCATGAGACAGGAGGGTGCACCCCCACCCTCGTGGGCCCCTCGTGGCTCCCCTGGCCTACCTCCTTCGCCTATATATATCCACGTACCCCGAAAACATCCAGGAGCACCACGAAAAACTATTTCCACCACCGCAACCTTCTATATCCGCGAGATACCATCTTGGAGCCTTCGCCGGTGCTCCGCTGGAGGAGGAATCGACTATGGAGGGCCTCTACATCATCTCCAGGGCCTCTCCAATGAGTTGTGAGTAGTTTACTACAGACCTTCGGGTCCATAGTTATTAGCTAGATGGCTTCTTCTCTCTCTTTGAATTTCAATAAAAAGTTCTCCTCGATCTTCTTGGAGATCTATTCGATGTAACTCTTTTTGCGGTGTGTTTGTCGAGATCCGATGAATTGTGGGTTTATGATCAAGTTTATCTATGAGAAATAATTGAATCTTCTCTAAATTCTTTTATGTGTGATTGGTTATCTTTGCAAGTCTCTTCAAATTATCAGTTTGGTTGGCCTACTAGATTGATCTTTCTTGCAATGGGAGAAGTGCTAACCTTTGGGTTCAATCTTGCGGTGTCCTTTCCCAGTGACAGCAGGGGCAACAAGGCACGTATTGTATTGTTGCCATCGAGAATAAAAAGATGGGGTTTATATCATATTGCATGAGTTTATCCATCCACATCATGTCATCTTGCTTAATGCGTTACTCTGTTCTTATGAACTTAATACTCTAGATGCAGGCAGGATTCGGTTGTGTGGAGTAATAGTAGCAGATGCAGAATCGTTTCGATCTACTTGTTGCGGACGTGATGCCTATATACATGATCATGCCTAGATACTCCCATAACTATGCACTTTTCTATCAATTGCTCGATGATAACCCGCAAGTATACGGGATCAATTGTAGCCTCTTTCGATAAGTAAGAGTGTCGAACCCAACGAGGAGCTAAAGATAGAACAAATATTCCCTCAAGTTCTGTCGACCACCGATACAACTCTACGCACGCTTGACGTTCGCTTTACCTTGAACAAGTATGAAACTAGAAGTACTTTGTAGGTGTTGTTGGATAGGTTTGCAAGAATATAAAGAGCGCGTAAATATAAACTAGGGGCTGTTTAGATAAAGAAGCAATAAAGTAAATATAGCGAGTGTGGAAAAGTGGTGGTAGGATTTGTGAAATTGTCCCTAAGCAATTGACTACGTTACTAGACCAGTAATCACTATTGCAATTCTATTTGAGGGAGAGGCATAAGCTAACATACTTTCTCTTCTTGGATCATATGCACTTATGATTGGAACTCTAGCAAGCATCCGCAACTAATAAAGATCATTAAGGTAAAACCCAACCATAGCAGTAAAGTATCAAGTCCCCTTTATCCCATATGCAAACAACCTAATTACTCAGTGTCCAGGCTTCCGCCACCACGCCACCCACCATAAGCAAATCATGAACATATTGCAAACCCTACAGCTGAATCCCTCACGCTATGCCGACACGGAGGGCACAATAGGACAGCACCAATAATAAAACATGCAACTCAAACCAATCATAGCAATTCATCAATCACCGATAGGACAACGAAAATCTACTCAGACATCATAGGATAGCAACACACAATTGGATAATAATATGAAGCATAAACCACCATGTTCAAGTTGAGGGTACAGCGATATAGATGGGGGAAGGTGATGGAGGTGTTGGTGAAGATGGCGGAGGTGTTGGTGAAGATCGCGGTGTTGATGATGGCCTCCGGCAGCGCTCCGGCGCCACCGGAAGCAAGGGGGAGAGAGCCCCTCTTCTTCTTCTTCTTCTTCTTCCTTAACCTTCTCCCTAGATGGGAGAAGGGTTTCCCCTCTGGTCCTTGGCTCCCATGGCGTGGGAGGGGCGAGAGCCCCTCCGAGATTGGATCTATCTCTCTGTCTCTCTCTGTTTCTGCGTTCCCAGATTTTGCCCTTCACCGTTTCTTTTATATCCGGAGATCCGTAACTTCGATTTGGGTGAATCTTTCGCCCAGATTTTCTCATAAAATTAGCTTTCTTGCGGCAAAAGAAGAGCGTCAACCGCATTACGGGGTGCCCACGAGGGTCCAGGACGCGCCTGCCTCTCTGGGGTGCCCCCTGTCTCGTGGGCCCCTCGGGCACCGTCTCGCGTTTCTTCTTCTTCCCAAAAATCACAAATATTCCAAAATAATTCTCTGTCCGTTTTTGTCCCGTTTGGACTCCGTTTGATATTGGGTTTCTGTGCAACAAACAGGAACTGGCACTAGGCACTGGATCAATATGTTAGTCCCAAAAATAGTATAAAAAGTTGCCAAAAGTATATGAAAGTTGAATAATATTGGCATGGAACAACCAAAAATTATAGATACGACGGAGACGTATCACTCGACAGTAATTCGTTCACCCACTGTAATACTTATGCTATCTTGAGGGAAGCCACTGGTGATACCTATGGCCCCCGGGTCTATCTTTTATCATATAAGTTTCCGTCTACTTTTATTTGCATCTTTTACTTTCCAATCTATATCATAAAAATACCAAAAATATTTATCTTATCTTATTATCTCTATCAGATCTCACTTTTGCAAGTTACCGTGAAGGGATTGTGACGCCCCCGATTCAATCGTACACTAATCATGCACCCATATGTGTACGATCAAGATCAAGGACTCACGGGAAGATATCACAACACAACTCTAGACACAAATTAAAATAATAGAAGCTTTATATTACAAGCCAGGGGCCTCGAGGGCTCGAATACAAAAGCTCGAAAACACAAGAGTCAGCGGAAGCAACAATATCTGAGTACAGACATAAGTTAAACAAGTTTGCCTTAAGAAGGCTAGCACAAACTGGGATACAGATCGAAAGAGGCGCAGGCCTCCTGCCTGGGATCCTCCTAACTACTCTTGGTCGTTGTCGGTGTCAAAACCGGCGGATCTCGGGTAGGGGGTCCCGAACTATGCATCTAGGCGGATGGTAATAGGAGACAAGGGACACGATGTTTTTACCCAGGTTCGGGCCCTCTCGATGGAGGTAATACCCTACTCCTGCTTGATTAATATTGATGATATGGGTAGTACAAGAGTAGATCTACCACGAGATCAAGGAGGCTAAACCCTAGAAGCTAGCCTATGGTATGATTGTTGTTCGTCCCCCACGGACTAAAACCCTCAGGTTTATATAGACACCGGATAGGTTAGGGTTACACAGAGTCGGTTACAATGGTAGGAGATCTACATATCCATATCGCCAAGTTTGCCTTCCACGCCAAGGAAAGTCCCATCCGGACACGGGACAAAGTCTTCAATCTTGTATCTTCATAGTCTTGGAGTCCGCCGTGACGATAGTCCGCTATCTGGACACCCCTAGTCCGGGACTCCTCGGTAGCCCCGAACCAGGCTTCAATGACGATGAGTCCGCGCGCGTTGATTGTCTTCGGCATTGCGAGGCGGGTTCTTCTCCAAATTCCATATACTTGTCGAATAGTGTCCGCTTCCGATAAATGCCGCTCCTCGGCTGCGCCCAATAATGGCCATCTTCCTAGTGTTTGAATGAATGCGAAAAGCCAGGTATTTTTACAATATTCCCCTAGCCGCCAAGCAAAGGAGTCGCTTATAAAAGGGCAAGGATCTAGATCTGAGTCACACCATCCCCCTTTGCGAAGCTTTCATCGGAGCGCCTCGACCAAAGCCCATTCCATCATGGATAGTCGACGCTGCTCCTCCTCTCGCGCCCCATTTCAGCCAGGAAATTGGGAGAGATGCTCAGTCCCGCATAGCGAGTTAGTTATACTCCAAGCCAAGGGATTTCTCCCTTCGGCCTTCATGGTTCCGGTTCGAGCCGGACTTGCCACCTACAAGGGTGGAAAGCAAGCGGAGAGCGTCCCGATCCCTCTAAAGGAGAGCGGGTGTGCTTCATCTCTTATCTAGTAAGAGGACTCGGATTTCCAATCCATCCGCTTTCTCCGGGGCTCTTGGAGTTCTACGCCTCCAATCGCACCATCTTACTCCTGCCTCCATCTTGCACATCGCGGGCTTCGTGGCCCTTTGTGAACTGTTCCTGGGCGTCGAGGCTCATTTCGGGCTGTGGAAGAGAATATTCTACCTAGTTCCCCGTTCTCATGAGGGGTCAATATATCAAGTGGGCGGAGCCGAGCTATGGCGCATCGCCGGGACCGGATACCTGTCCGGAACCCTAAAGAAGGCGTCCGAAGACTGGCCTTCGGAATGGTTTTACATGGAGGACGTCCCGCTGCCGGATCCTATTCGGATCGGCCTTCCGGAGTTCAGCATTGCTCCACTGAAGAAGCGCCTAAGCTGGCGCCCTCGGAGCCCCCGGAGAGAAGATGACCGGGATGTCCGTTATTTGATGAGCCGAATAAGGTTACTGGCTCATGCCGGCCTGACCATGACAGGAGTCATGGCAATCTGCATTATGAGGGGAGTGCAGCCGCCTCAATACAGGGGCCACCCCATGTGGGACTTCAACGGGAGGACGATGCCACCCGCCATGGCCGCAAAGGGCCAGGATCGGTCACCGAACTGGTGAAGATCTTGTCTACCATGTACAAAGGAGAGGAGGAGGATTTCCTCCGTGTCAACCCACTAAAGGAGTTTTCTTCGAATAACCCTCGAAGTTGTGTAAGCAAACATCCTTGTGACCTGTCCAATCCATATTCCCGTAGTTAAATATCTCATTTTATGGTTTTTGCGCAGGAACTGCGCCGGACTGTGGAAAAGATACACAACCCGCCCCCACAACCCGAGGATCCGGAGCGATCCCTCGATCCGACCTCCGAAGAGGATCCGGATATAACGGTGGAGTTGATTGACAGGGTGGTCTACCAACTTAGCATCGACAATGCTGTGGTAGCCATTACGGCCGATTACCCCGGAATACTTCCAAATTTCTACAGTAACTGAGACCAAGATCCCAAAACCCTGATAATGACCCATCCGGGCTTATTTTTGATCATCGTTATGCCAATGGTGCTTCGCAGGGGGTACCTTCGAGGCAGGAAGCCGAGCCCGCGACGATTGGTCAACAAAGGGCAGTGCGGCCCCGCAGGCTAAAAAGAAGTGCGGTCCGGATCGAAACTCCGCCGCAACGGTATGGCATGTCACCATACTTCCAGGATTGATTCCGGGAAGGCGTACTAATGCTAATGCTCTTTTAAGGAAAAAGAGCGCTCGCCGAACTAAGCCCGGAGAGGCTGCCGATCGAACCTTCACCGGACAAGCTTCAAAGCCGGGTCCGGAGGCTGAGGCGAGCACGAGACGTGCGTCGGATGCTCCTCCGACAGAGGATGCTGACAGGTTGTCCGCCACCAACTCCGAGGTGGAGAGCGCTTTGAATCACATGCGCCGCCGGACAGTTCTTCGTGACGCATGTTTCTCCCCAGAAGCCTTGAATGCCTTTGATTCGGGAGATGCGCATCTCCGTGCCGCTCAAGATGGTCTAGCCAGAGCCACGGAGCAGTATGTGAAGGACATACGGGTAAGGAAATTTGATGGTTATATATGCCAGTAGCCCCCGAGACTTAAAATAGTTAGAATAACTGATTTAAGAATCATTTGTTATGCAGGATCTTACAGAAAAGAATACCCGACTGTCCCAGGAGCTGGAAGAGCGCAGGGCCCAACTTGAGGCCGCACAAGCCGCTACGGGGGGAGCCACAGAGACCCCCTCTGTTAATATACGCTTCAGAAGATAAATAATTTATGAAGTGTGGCGGGTGTAACCGACAAAACATTGCAGATGGCGCCGGACTAGATCCAGACAAGCAACAGCTCTTACGCCGGTTAAAGGTCGGCGAGAGGGTGCTTACGAGGGTGCGGCAGGAGAAGAATAGCCTCCAAGATGCCAACACCAAGCTGGGTGAGGAACTAAAGGACATTCGTGCCCAGTTAGCTGACTCCGTAAAGGAGAATCGGCGGCTTCTCGCGGCATTTTCAGTAAGTGCTTGAGCGAACTTTGAAAAGAGTTCGGCGAGGAAGGCCACTAACATAAACATGTTTGTAGGTTTGCTCATAGGTCGTCCTGAGGAGGAGATGCCCAGTTCTTCGGGTGATCTTCTTCCCGAATTGCGCCAGCTGCACGAACGAGTCCGGCAGGTGATGAAAGGCGTCGGCCAAGCCTTGTGGCCATCTATCTCCCTGCCCAAAGGCGTTGGGGAGCTGGCGGAGCGGCTTCAAGGAGCACAGCGGCGCTTCCAGCTATGGAAGATATCGGCCTGCCGTCAAGGCGCCAGGGAGGCCTGGGCTATGGTGAAGACGCGGTACACAAAGGCTGACCCAAACCACATGGCCGAGGTCGGACTTGTGGGGCCGGATGGGATGGAGATCCCTGTAAGCTTAGTGTACGACCAAGTAGAATTGGCTGCCAAGTATTCCCAGCAAGATTGTAAATTAGATAGCCTATTAGATGGCATTGAGGAGGAATACAATGAGTCGAGTTGACTATGTAAAAATATGACATGAAAGAATGTCTTCTAGCCGGATTGTAGATCGTTTGTCATAGAGGACCTTTTCGCTTCGACCTCCGAACCCAATAGTCCGGAGTGTGTCCGAATACCTTCGTGGTTATATAAGAACCGTGGTATGCATGGAGACCAGGCGTAGGGGTCATTGTTGCTGCATCAGACAAGTGCCCAACTAGTTATGTTATATTACATGGGTAGTAAGAAACATCTTCGTGGAGAATAGTTCCGTTAGGGGTTCCTTTATTTGGGATGCATGCCCTAAAGTGCATGTCAAAGCTGCTATAAAAGCAGAAAATCATCTGGAGGCAGATGTGTAAATAGTTAAAAATCATCTTTCAGTTCACCGACCGAATATTCCCTTAAGAACGCTAGCTTTCGGCTTCACCGGCCTGAGGTACACATCCGGTGACCGGCAGTAACAATCGCAGAGGTGCTCCCTTTACCTCCTAGCCGAACAATCGGGAACGTAGGGGTAAGCACAGGAGCCAGGCAACCCATCTTGGCCAAAACTTAAGTCATGTCGATGCAAATAATGGTGAATAAAAGGCGCATGCGGAAGTTTAACGCATGTGTTGGGCATGAAAGCCCGTATAAATAAGCTTCTGTTAAAGAAGCCCCCAGGTATAATGACCGCGGACAGCGCGTCAAGTGTGTGCGAAAAAAGCGCAAACGAGCCTCTAGAGGCTACAAGAGGAAGAAGGGGGAAGGAGAGAAATAGAAGACAACAAAAAGTAAAAAAATAAAGAATGTGGACGGAGGAAGGAGACGAACTTGGAGTCCGGCACTTTGGCGTAGAATCTTCGTAGACGGGCTGCGTTCCATGGGTTCGGCTCGAGTCGGTTATCCGATGTGTTTCGCAGACGGTATGCTCCTCCCGTCAGGACCTGGTCGATGATGAAGGGACCTTCCCATTTGGGCTTGAGTTTGTCATTTTTCTTGTCCGGCAGGCATAGAACTAATTCGCCAACGTTATAAGCTTTGGCCCGTACTTCCCTGCTTTGATATCTTCGAGCCTGCTGTTGATAGAATGCGGAACGAGCCTTTGCCACGTCGCGCTCCTCCTCCAATGTGTCCAAACTGTCCTGCCGATCAAGCTCGGCTTCTCTTTCTTCGTACATGCGCACTCGAGGTGAGTCATGTATTATGTCGCAGGGCAAGACTGCCTCTGCACCGTATACCATGAAGAATGGTGTGAATCCGGTAGTACGATTCGGGCGTGGTCTGCAGCCCCCGTGAGTACGGAGTCGAAGCTTCCTCAACCCGGTCGTGTTAGATTCCTTGAGGGACCGCACTAGTGCAGGTTTAATGCCGCTCATTATTAGACCATTTGCCTGTTCGACTTGGCCGTTGGTTTGAGGGTGATAGACTGAGGCGTAATCGAGCTTGATCCCCATGATTTTGCACCATGATTTGACCTCATCGGCCGTGAAGTTGGTGCCATTATCAGTGATGATACAGTGGGGGACACCGTATCGTTGCACTACCCCGATATGAAGTCTATCATCGGTCCGGATTCGCCGCTTTTAACGAGTTTGGCCTCTATCCATTTGCTGAATTTATCCACCATGACCAATAGGTATTTTTGCTTGTGGGTTCCTCCCTTGAGGGGTCCAACCATGTCAAGCCCCAGGACATGAACGGCCAGGTGATGGGTATAGTTTTAAGGCGGTGAGTGGCATGTGGCTTTGGTTAGCAAAAAGCTGGCAACCGACGCATCGTTGGACTAAGTCCTCACAGATCTCTGCCGGGCCGTCAGCCTAATAAAATCCTGTCTGGAAGGCCTTGCCTACAAGGGCCCGGGCTGCGGCTTGGTGCCCACCAGTCCGGCATGAATTTCAGCCAGAGGTTTCGCCCTTCCTCTTTGGAGATGCACCTTTGAAGGACTCCGGTAGTGCTTTTCTTATAAAGCTCTCCTCATGGACTTTATAGGCTTTAGAGCGCCCGTACTATGCAGCGAGCCTCATTTTTGGTCTTCGGGAGTTCTGCCTAGTTAGGTAGGCTAGGAATGGTTTTAGATCCCACGGGCGATAACCGCCATTATTTCGTGAGCAGAGGGTGTTATCTCGGGCGGAGCCTCCGGTTGTGTCAGTGTTGGCGTCAGCGGTGCGGTTGGGTCCGGATTGTAATTGCGGACTCTTCCCATAGTACGGATGGCTTGAACAGCCATTCCAAAAGATATTGGGTGGGCGGCATCGCTGTTTTGCACCGATGCGCGCCAATATATCCGCCGCCGGTTGTTATCCCGGGCTATATGATGAAATTCGAGCCCTTCGAACCGTGCTGACATTTTTAGGACCGCATTGCGGTATGCTGCCATTTTCGGATCTTTGGCGTCAAAGTCTCTGTTTATTTGGGATATTGCGAGGTTTGAATCCCCGCACACCTCTAGGCGTTTAATGCCCATGGAGACTGCCATCCGAAGGCCGTGCAGGAGGGCCTCGTATTTGGTTGCGTTGTTGGAGTCCGTATACATTATCTGAAGGACGTATTAGACTGTGTCCCCGGTTGGGGACGTCAGGACGACGCCAGCCAACATCTTGGAGCCGTCGAAGTGCATGATCCAATTGGAGTATGCGCCATACTCTTTAGGGAGTTCGGCTTCAGTCCATTCGGCTACGAAGTCGGCCAAAACCTGCGACTTGATAGCTCGTCGTGGCTTATAAGTTATGTCGAATGGGAGGAGCTCTATGGCCCATTTAGCAATCCGGCCCGTCGCGTCGCGATTGTTTATAATGTCATTAAGAGGTACTTGAGGCTACCGTTATCGAACACTCTTGAAAGTAGTGTCGCAGCTTCCGGATGCCATGAACACCGCGTATGCTATCTTTTGATAGTGTGGGTACCGACTTGCATGGAGTTAGGACAGTGGACACATAATAAACCGGTTTTGAATAGGGAACCGGTGTCCGTCGCTTCTCGTTCGACAACGAGCACCGCTACCGACAACTTGATGTGTTGCGGCGATGTATAATATCATTGGTTCGCCCACGTTGAACGCGGCCAGACCGGATTTGTTGCCAAATGGCCTTTATTTCTTCGAGTCCGGCCGTGGCGTATCAAATCCACTCGAAGTGTTGATGCGGCGGAGGAGGCGATAAAGAGGTAATGCCTTTTCTCCTAAACGGGAGATAAAGCGGCTTAGAGCCGCTACGCATCCCGTCAAGTTTTGTATTTGTTTGAGGTCTTTTGGAATATCCAATTGTGACAGAGCTCGAATCTTGGCTGGGTTTGCTTCAATTCCTCTACCGGATACAATGAAGCCCAGGAGCTTTCCGGCTGGAACGCCGAAGATGCATTTTTCCGGATTGAGCTTGATGTCATATTTTCGAAGATTGTCAAATGTGAGCCTCAAGTCGTCTACTAGAGTTTCGACGTGCTTGCTTTTGCCGAACTCGTCATCTACATATGCTTCCACTGTTTTGCCGATCTGGTTTGCCAGACATGTCTGAATCATGCGCTGATATGTTGCGCCGGCGTTTTTTAGCCCAAAGGGCATTGTGTTGAAGCAGAACGGGCCGTATGGAGTGATGAATGCTGTTGCAGCTTGGTCCGGCTCCGCCATCTTTATTTGGTGGTAGCCGGAGTACGCGTCGAGGAAGCACAATAAGTCGTGTCCTGCTGTAGCGTCAATGATTTGATCAATTCGAGGGAGGGGGAAGGGATCCTTTGGGCAAGCCTTATTAAGGTCTTTGAAATCAACACATAGGCGCCAGGATTTTTCCTTCTTTGGTACCATCACCATGTTTGCTAGCCAGTCCGGATGTTTTATATCTCTGATGAATCCGGCCTCCAAAAGTTTGGCTAGCTCCTCTCCCATGGCCTGTCTCTTGGGTTCGGAAAAGCGCCGAAGATCCTGTTTGACCGGCTTGAATCCTTTTAGGATGTTTAGGCTGTGCTCAGCCAGCTGACGTGGGATTCCTGGTATGTCTGAAGGGTGCCAGGCAAAGATGTCCCAGTTTTCTTGTAGAAATTCTTGTAGTGCCGCGTCTACATCAGGGTTTAATTGTGCCCCGATGGAGGCCGTCTTTGCGAGTCCGCTGGTGGACTTGGAATTTGACTATTTCGCCTACCGGTTTAAAAGAGGTGGACTTGGATCTTTTATCAAGTATCACATCGTCCCTGTTCACCGTGGAGCGCATCGCGGTGAGTTCGTCGGCCGCTAGGGCTTCGGATAGTGCCTCGAGGGCTAGTGCGGCCATCTTATTTTAGGCGCGGAGTGCTATGTCCGGATCACTAGCGAGAGTGATGATTCCGTTGGGACCGGGCATTTTAAGCTTCATGTACCCATAATGGGGTATAGCTTGAAAAATTGTGAATGCCTCTCATCCTAATAAAGCATGGTATCCGCTGTTGAACGACTTGAAATGTGACCTCCTCGGACCTGTAATTGTCCGGCGAGCCAAACACTACGTCCAGCGTGATTTTTCCTGTGCAGCATGCTTCCCGGCTGGGGATTGTTCCTCTAAAGGTTGTGCTGCTTCGCTCAATGCGGTTCCTGTCTATTTCCATTTTTCGTAGGGTTTCCTCATAGATGAGGTTTAGTCCGCTGCTGCCATCGATGAGTACCTTAGTAAGGCGAAAGACGTCAACTATCAGGCTGAGGACCAATGCGGCTGGTGCCCGGGCAGTTCAGAATTTAGGTTCGTCACTAGCATTGAAGGTAATAGCTGTGTCACTCCATGGATTTATTGTTGCTACTTGGTAGATTTCGGCAAGGTTGCGGAGTTGTCGTTTTCGCATGTTGTTTGATGCAAAAGTCTCGAAGACTATTAACACCCTCTTGGTGTTCTTTGGGCTGGGATTCAAGCTAGAAGCTCTTCGCCACTTTTGGCCACCTGCCGTAGTATCCAACATGCTCGAAGGCTATGAGTTGGAGTGGCGCCCTCTGTGCTATGAATTTTGCAGGGTCCGTTTAGCCAACCCTCCAGTATGGTTCTGTACACTTTAGGGGGTTTTGGTTTTTGGTATTCAACCCAGGTGCTTGATAATGATGCACCCTTTTGTTCCGGACTAGGGATGTATTCGGGGCCGGATTATCCCAAAATTTACTTTCGGTTTTCCATCCGCTCTCCATCGCACAGTACTTTTGTACGATGGTCACCAAGTCAGAAAAGCGTGTGATTTCGCGACAACTTATGGCGTTTAGGATTCCCTTGTCCGTGCAATTATTGCAGAAGATTGGTATTGCGCCCTCCTCTCGGCAGTCCTTTATCCTGTTCATAACCATGAGGAATCTGCCCGATAATGATGTCTTGTTCGGCGGGCTCTTGCCGAATTCGAGAGAGATCGCTAATGTTTGGGTGGGCGGGTGGCAGTAAATCCGGAACCCCGTCCAATTTAGGACTCAAGGGCTGGGAAGTTTTCGAACTCGGAAGCTTGGATTTTTGAGTGATATCCAATGAGTCCGACCCGCCACCTGACTTTAAGTTCAGGGCTTGATCGACATCCGTCCCTCCGCAGGAATCCGGCATGGAGGGAGCGGGAATCCGGACGTAGCTAGTCCTTAAGATAGGAGAAGAGTCGCCGCATTGCTCCTCTATCACAGCAACATGATGGGTAGCCTGGGGAGAGTTGATCTCTCTTAGATCGGTTTTAGGCCCGATCCGGTCGTAATCTGTGGCAAGTCCCAGGGCGGCGATGCGATCCAAGAGCTCATTTACGAAGGAGAGCTCGATCAGATCTAACTGTTCGACAAGTTCCGAACTGACATGGAGATTGGTTTTGATGACTCGAGAGGTCATCGTCGGCGAGACGGCCGAACTTGCGGTCATGAGAAAACCGCCTAGCCGAAGAGTCTGACCAGTGGCCAAGGCTTCTTTGGTGATGGTATCGTCTTTAAAGACGAGATGAGGCATCCTACCTGATGGCGATGGCACAGATGAACTCTCAATACAAACACCAATGTCGGTGTCAAAACCGGCGGATCTCGGGTAGGGGGTCCCGAACTGTGCGTCTAGGCGGATGGTAACAGGAGACAAGGGACACGATGTTTTTACCCAGGTTCGGGCCCTCTAGATGGAGGTAATACCCTACTCCTGCTTGATTAATATTGATGATATGGGTAGTACAAGAGTAGATCTACCACGAGATCAAGGAGGCTAAACCCTAGAAGCTAGCGTATGGTATGATTGTTGTTTCGTCCTACGGACTAAAACCCTCCGGTTTATATAGACACCGGATAGGTTAGGGTTACACAGAGTCGGTTACAATGGTAGGAGATCTACAAATCCGTATCGCCAAGCTTGCCTTCCACGCCAAGGAAAGTCCCATCCGGACACGGGACAAAGTCTTCAATCTTGTATCATCATAGTCTTGGAGTTCGGCCGTGACGATAGTCCGGCTATCCGGACACCCCCTAGTCCGGGACTCCCTCAGTCGTCATCAGCGGGCTGCACGTAGTAGTAGGCACCCCCGGTGTAGTAGGAGTCATCATCGACGGTGGCGTCTGGCTCTTGGGCTCCATCGTCTGGTTGCAGCAATCGGGTAAATAAAGGGGGAAAAGGGGGAACAAGGCAACCGTGAGTACTCATCCAAAGTACTCGCAAGCAAGGAGCTACACTACATATGCATGGATATATGTGTAAAGGGCCATATCGGTGGACTGAACTGCAGAATGCCAGAATAAGAGGGGGATAGCTAATCTTGTCGAAGACTATGCTTCTGGCAGCCTCCGTCTTGCAGCATGTAGAAGAGAGTAGACTGAAGTCCTCCAAGTAGCATCGCATAGCATAATCCTACCCGGCGATCCCCTCCTCATTGCCCTGATAGAGAGCGATCACCGGGTTATATCTGGCACTTGGAAGGGTGTGTTTTATTATGTATTCGGTTCTAGTTGTCATAAGGTCAAGGTACAACTCCAAGTCGTCATGTTACCGAAGATCACGGCTATTCGAATAGATTAACTTCCCTGCAAGGGTGCACCACATAACCCAACACGCTTGATCCCATTTGGCGGACACACTTTTACGGGTCATGCCCGGCCGCTGAAGATCAACACGTCGCAGCCCCACCTAGGCACAACAGAGAGGTCAGCCGGTCTAAACCTAAGCGCTTATTGTGGGGTCCGGGCCCATCGCCCATAACACACACACCTGCGTTATGAGGGCAGGAAGCAGAACTAGCCCCCTTAATACAAGAGTAGGCTTACGTTCCAATCCGTGGCAGCCGCCCGATCGTGACGTCACGAAGTGCTTCGGCTGATACCACGACGTCGAGTGCCCATAACTGTTCCCGCGTAGTTGGTTAGTGCGTATACACCAAATGGCCGGACTTAGATCAAATACCAAGATCTCGTTAAGCGTCTTAAGTATCCGCGAACGCCGACCAGGGCCAGGCCCACCTCTCTCCTAGGTGGTCTCAACCTGCCCTGTCGCTCCGCCACAAAGTAACAGTCGAGGGCCGTCGGGAACCCAGGCCCACCTCTCTGGGATGGAGCCACCGTCCTTTCAGCCCCATCTCCGAACAGTATCACGGTAATGTAATAGTGTAAAGTATATAGTATATGCCCGTGATCACCTCCCGAAGTGATCACAGCCCAAGAGTATAGCATGGCGACGGACAAGAATGTAGGGCCCTTGATGGAACACTAGCATCCTATACTAAGCGATGGGATAGCAGGGTAAAGTTAACAATGATGGTAGCAAGGACAAGGCTATGCAGCAATATAGGATTAATCGAAAGCAGTAACATGCTACACTACTCTAATGCAAGCAGTATAGAGAAGAATAGGCGACATATGGTGATCGGGGGCTTGCACGGTTGCTCACGGCAAGAGAGAATTCGTCACAACACCGTAGTCGTCTTGAGTAGCAATGGCGTCGGTCTCGGTGTCTAGCGAGAGAAGAGGGAAGAAACAATAAATACTTAAGCAAACGGATGCATAGCGACGCATGACATGACAAGTATCGGTGCTAGGGGTGCCCTAACGCGGTATGAGGTGATACCGGTGAAGGGGGGAAACATCCGGGAAAATATCCCCGGTGTTTCGCGTTTTTGGGCAGAGGAGCCAGAGGGGGAAAGTTGCGAGTTTAATATGATAGGGGTGTGTGGCCGACGAACGGGTTGCGTATCTGGAATCGTCTCATCGTTCTGAGCAATTTTCATGTACAAAGTTTTTCCATCCGAGTTATAGATTATTTTATATTAATTTATAAAGATTTAATCATTTTCTAGATTTTCTGGATTTAATTTAATTCGAAATTAAATAGCTAAATGCTAGGTGCACCCAGCTCAGCGTACACATAAGAGTACCAGAGGCTGACAGTGTGGTCGAGGTCCTCGCTGACCACCAACGTTTGATCGTCAATGTGGGGGGCCTCTGTCATTGGCTGTTACATTAACTAACTAGTTAATTTAGTCTAACTAGGTTATTAGGGTAATAGATTTTAATTAGTTTAACTGAACCTAATTAATTAAGTTAATTAATTTAATTAACTTATTAATTAATATTTTTATTTACTTATTATCAATTCTTTATTCTCTTTTTTTTAAATGGGTCGGCCCCATGTGCAGTGGCTAAGGCCACGGTTTGGTGGCTGGGAACGCACGCCTGGCGCTCAACAAGCTGACAAGGGCGACGACCTCGGTCAGGAGGCGCAACGCAGGGGCGGATGAGGCCCCCGAAGGCCGGCGAGGCCAGCGCGTGGGCGCGCGGCCAGGAAGTCGGGGCGAGGCCCGGAGCAGTAGGGGATTGGGGGCAAGTGCGACTCCTCGCACGGCCATGGCGAGCGCGACACGGCGCTCCGCGCGTGCGGGCCAGGGGGCGCGAGCGTGCATCCGGGCGTGGTGACCGCGAGGGGGAGAGAAAGGGGCCGAGGGGATGCGGAGGCCGATGGCCTCAGTAGCGTTGGCGCGAAGGGGGGTCGGCGTGGCTCGATGGAGCCTTTGGGGAGGAGGACGGGGACGAGGCGTCGTCGCGACATCGGGAGGCGGCGCGATCCGGCGGGAGGAGGACGAGGGACGCGCGCGGCGGGCGGCGTCGGCGGCCGGGTCCTCTTGCGGCGGCGGTGGTCAATGATTCCTCGGCGCGATCACGCGGGCGAGGTGAAAGCGATGGGGTGGCGCCCGATGTCTGAGCGGCGGGCTTGTTCTTCCCGATCCAGATCGGGTCGGGGAAGAGGAGCGAGGGGGAGGCGAGCCGGAGAGGCGGCGACGAGGAGGACGGAGAGGCGAAGGCGCTCCGGGTGGCGCGGTCCTCGTGCGGCGGCGGTGGTCGACGCGGCGAGGGGCGCCAGTTATGCCGATCCAATCTGGATCGGGGGTGGGGGAAGCAGAGAGCGAGTGGGGGAGGAGTGTGGGGTGGTTGGGCTAGGGTTTCGGGGGTGAGGGATATGGGGAGTGCGGGGTGGGCCTCCTGGTGGCCTGGGTGGCGGTTTGGGCCACTCGGCCCAAGGAGAGGGGGGGCTTTGCCCCTTTTTTTTGTCCTTTTCCTTTTTCTGTATTTACTATTTTCTGTTCTATTTTAGTTACACCTATTTTATTTTTTATAAAAATACAAAACAAACTCCTAAATTATTGTTACAATATAGGCCACTACCTCAAAAAGTTTGGTGTAGTAATAATTACTTGATACATTTTTTATTATTTAAGAGGTATTTAAATATTTCATTTTAGCCACCATTTTCTTTACTTTAGTGCATTTAAATACTTTATAACGGTGTGGCCTCTCCACCAACATGGTCAATGAATTATTTGACACATTAGGAACAATTTAGTTTTGACTTTTGAAAACCTCGATGGTTTTAACTTAAATTCAAATTTTGAATTCGAATCGTTTCGAACTAACGCGAGATTATCAACAGTAACCAAGGTGACATGGCACCGTTAACGTGGGATTACTGTAGCCTAATTATCCGGGCGTCACAATTCTCCTCCACTACAAGAAATCTCGTCCCAAGATTTAGGAGGGGAGTAAGGGGGAGAGATTGGTTACGAAATTCTAACGGGTCTTCTCGGTGTTGGTTGCTCTTCTCGAAGAGGTCAATCCAATATGTTGATGCCTTCATACTTCTGCTTCTGGTCAAAATGAGGAAGTCGTCATCCTGTCTTTGGGATCTTCATCGTACTTACGAAAAGGATATGGGGGAAGACTCGGGAAGGGCGGGCCTTACCAGGTTGACTAGCTGGTAGATAACATCGGGGAAGGTTACGGAAAGTAATTCTCGGATCGAACTTAAGAAGATACCGAGAGCAAGTAAGAAGGTACCAGGAGAAGTTTCAAGCGGGCAGGCAATCGTTTGATGCCTGAAACAGGGCATGAAAAGGGGTTCAGAGCAACGAGAATAAGTATTGCGTCTGATACCAGAATAGGTCACTAGGAAGGTGGCTCGTGAATTACATACAAGGTCACGTGCGAGGAACAACCTTGAGAACAGGGGGTGTACAGGAGAGTCAGGTTTCGATCCTGTGGAACTGTGGGTTATGGGCCCACCATGTGTTTTTTTTGGAGCAGTGACATCTTGCACGGTCATGACAGCGAGGCATGTCAGAGAGTACCATGTCAGTTATGTCGGCAACAACGTTGGTACCTAGGGCGAGGGACGAAGAGAACCATTTTCCCCTTTCGTTACAACGAGGCGGACCAATAGGCAAAGTTCTCGTCCATCGGTGGTTACCGTAATGTCATCAACAAAAGTAATGTGGTCTTCTTGACAAAATTGTACACGAGGGGTTTACATAAGCAGGAAATTAATACTACTTAGACCATAATGATCACCAGAAAGGTTAAACCAAATAATGGAAAGGAAAATATGATTATCAGATATCTCAGGGGTATATCCTTCCCAATGATAAGCAGAGCATGACATCCATGACAGGATATAATGTAGAAAACCCTTTAGGTAAGGGGAGAAAATTTTCATGACATTACCCATACAACGGTGTTCGAATAATTGAGCAAGAAACATTTAGCATTGGGATTCAAATGTTCTTGTTGAAAATCTGAGTACCACAAATATGCTTCGAGACAGTATTGACATGGTCTTCAAGCAAAGGTCAGGCTTTGGATACAAAGGATCCATCATAAACAACTTATAGAATAAGTCTTATAGTTTCCTCATGGAAGAATGGATAACCTTGTTAAAAAGGAAACTATAACACTCGGTCCTCCGGTCAGGTGTGCTAGGCATGACATCACCTTACTGGGTTATATAAAGATCAATGCTATGACTCTTGGAAAATGTTCCAACAATCATATTTGACAAGCTCCAAATTTGAATGGTGTCAGGACACCTTAAACTCAGGATGCCTGAGAAAGAAGAGGTGCAACACAATTGACGAGACGACATAATATGATTCTCGGGAAATGAACTATGGAAGCGAGTTCCGAACAGGGGTTCACCATTAAATCAAGGAGAGGTGAGGAGGTGACTGATTGACCCAGCGACAATCCATCGAGGTTAACAAAAGATGGATTTCCACAATTATGTGAACAAGGAGATAACATTTGTCAGATCAAATGGTAAAATGATGTATGCTCGAGGAAAACATGCACAATTAAACATTGGTTGAAAGGTGCACCCGAAATATGGGCTGGGTTGCATGACCAACGTCGGAATGGTGATTCAATAATCAATAGTCTAAGAATGAATGACCGACCATTAACTTCAAAGCAATAGGGTTGCTAGAAGGGCAGAATCCAAACATCACCGCTCACTTGTTGGTACCCCGATTGGAACCAACACAAGGACCAAGAAAGAATGATGATGGGGAGAAGCATCACTATACCAAGAATCCTTAAGAGGTGGAGCAATCTCAAGACATTCCTGACATAAAAGATGGTAATACTCCAAGGTAAAGAAGAACTCAGGCTGGATAGCAAGGAACTCAAGGAATAAAACAGAAAACGAACAAGTTTATGTTGGAGGGAAGGCAATAAAGTGGTCGATGACAACAAAAATCATCGAGGCAAGGATGGTATTTCTCATCATGAATTCAATTGATATCTTGGAAAAGCTCGGAATACTGATGATGATCACGACACATTTGTTGAGAGATTTCACAAAGATGTTATCGATCGGCGATGACATCAAGTCAAAGGAATGATGAAGCAAAAGGTTAATGGAACCGAGGGTACGACACAAACTCCAAAGCAAGCTTGCTGTCCAAAGCGAAATGATATGATGAGGAAAGATCGACGTAAGCTTAGCTCATCATAAAAAAAATATGCTCTGTGAAGAAGGACCAGGTAGCACAGTTAAAATCGGCACGACAAGGATATAGCCAAACAGGCTAGGAATGACGTGATTGAGTTCAAACTCGTAAGTAATGAAGGTTACCAAGAGTTGCTTAATCGCGATGCGGACTCGAGTCAGTTATCGGTGTCTTTGAGTGTTTAATAACTTAGATCCCGTGAAAAATTGGAATCAATGAGAATGTAACACTTGATGAAGAACTCATAAGAAGTTATGCAGTTCCGTGATAATCTTGAGATACCAGGGGGGTAATACTCGATGATAAATCAAAGTAGAGGTTGGACTGGGGTATTACTCTGCAGAAGACAAGTGCTTAAACTTGCACGAGAAATGGTATTTAAGGAAAACATGGTCGGAAACCACAATCATAAAGGATTGAACCACAGATACAAGATGAACTTATAACAAGGGGGTAATTACTTTTACGAGCAGCTTCCATGATAAGTTATACATCGTGTCCATGGGCATGAACGCAAGGTTCAAGGTCGACTCCCACTTCTTCAATGTATAACCTTCCATTCACTTCTCGCTTTGATAAAGGCATTAGTGTTGAAAGTTTTACCTGGTGAAATACGGATGAGTATGACTCGTGAAAACTCCGAGTTCACACATATTAAGGAAGGCATAGGTTCAACCCATCAGGGTATCATGGAAATATATACCACAAGCTTCAATAGTAAATACCACCAGCTCGAAAGCTGAGCATGGTTGAGAAAGCAGAGGATACAATTTACCAAAGGCATTATGTATCTGAGGGAAGGCTCACAAGGTTATTGAATATGAAGGACGTTGTTGGATAAAATCCAACAAAGGATCTGCCGGTCCATAATGGAGCTGATGTGAGTATCGGTACTCAATCAGAGGAAGAAATAATGCAAGGGCGTCAGATTATAGAACATCTGAATAATTCGATGCTTAGATAACAAAGGAATTATGATTTCCAAATCAGGGGATCAGAAGCAACGCTCTGATCAAGGATGGCTAAGTTGAGTAGGCTTAGGGGTACAATCGACGGCAAATTGATTGGTCGATAACCAGCTCATGTTCAAAAATAATGTCTGAGCCGGAAAGATAATTTAGAAGGGTTGATAGATGATTGTGTGCATTCGCTGCGTGTTGAATCAAATAAGATCAAAATGACGGTGTCAAAAGATATTAGTGAATATTGCGGATATATGGGAAGCATCCATAATGCAAGTAGACAAGTATTTTGCGTAACAATAAAGCTGCTAAGGATTTTCGGAGGATTGAATAGTATTTCAAAGACTTTTGTGAAACACACGAACAAGCGGGGATGAGCGGATACTCGGAAAGTGCGAGAAATTATTCTTAGGGGTATTCAGTGGCAAAGAAGCGCAAGGCGATGGGCACAAAATATTCTCGGGGTATCTTGTAATAACAAGATCGACTGGGAATAAAAGTAAGCACGACAGGTGTAAGTATTTATCCATAGGGATATTTCGGTGGAAGGGAATTGCAAAAGCAACGGGCACAAGGTCTCGAGAGAAAATCAGAGAGTATCTTCGAAATCTTCTGGTGCAGCCGGCAATCATCTAGATTGAAGGGGCTCTCCGGGAGAAAGTATTATCGAGAACCAAGAGCTAGTTTTGTTTTCAGCAAAATCATTTAACCCGAATAGAAGAGATGTCAGAGTCCCGGAGTATAGGTCGAGGAATAAACGATCCTAATACCACCCAAATGGCAACGTGGGCCCGTAAGACACACAGCCATGTTAGTAAAAGTTTTGTAATGTCTAGACTCGACTTCGGCCAAGGAGTTGGAAAGGGGGATTCCAACAGGCAGTCGGCTCTGATACCAACTTGTGACGCCCCCGATTCAATCATACACTAATCATGCACACAAATGTGTACGATCAAGATCAAGGACTCACGGGAAGATATCACAACACAACTCTAGACACAAATTAAAATAATACAAGCTTTATATTACAAGCCAGGGGCCTCGAGGGCTCGAATACAAAAGCTCGAAAACACAAGAGTCAGCGGAAGCAACAATATCTGAGTACAGACATAAGTTAAACAAGTTTGCCTTAAGAAGGCTAGCACAAACTGGGATACAGATCGAAAGAGGCGCAGTCCTCCTGCCTGGGATCCTCCTAACTACTCTTGGTCGTCGTCAGCGGGCTGCACGTAGTAGTAGGCACCCCCGGTGTAGTAGGAGTCATCGTCGACGGTGGCGTCTGGCTCTTGGGCTCCATCGTCTGGTTGTAGCAATCGGGTAAAGAAAGGGGGAAAAGGGGGAACAAGGCAACCGTGAGTACTCATCCAAAGTACTCGCAAGCAAGGAGCTACACTACATATGCATGGATATATGTGTAAAGGGCCATATCAGTGGACTGAACTGCAGAATGCCGAGAATAAGAGGGGATAGCTAATCCTGTCGAAGACTACGCTTCCGCAGCCTCCGCCTTGCAATATGTAGAAGAGAGTAGATCAAGTCCTCCAAGTAGCATCGCATAGCATAATCCTACCGCGATCCCTCCTCATTGCCTTACGATAGAGAGCGATCACCGGGTTATATCTGCACTTGGAAGGGTGTGTTTTATTAAGTATCCGGTTCTAGTTGTCATAAGGTCAAGGTACAACTCCAAGTCGCCCCATTATCAAGATCACGGCTATTCAATAGATTAACTTCCTGCAGGGTGCACCACATAACCCAACACGCTTGATCCCATTTGGCGGACACACTTTTTCGGGTCATGCCCGCCGCGGAAGATCAACACGTCGCAGCCCCACCTAGGCACAACAGAGAGGTCACACGCCGGTCTAAACCTAAAGCGCAGGGTTCTGGGCCCATCGCCCATAGCACACCAAGACGTTCTGCGAGGGCGGAAGCAGAACTAGCCTCCTTAATACAAGAGCAGGCTTACGTTCCAATCCGGTGCGCGCCGCCCAGTCGCTGACGTCACGAAGTGCTTCGGCTGATACCATGACGTCGAGTGCCCATAACTGCTCCCGCGTAGTTGGTTAGTGCGTATAGACCAAATGGCCAGACTCAGATCAAATACCAAGATCTCGTTAAGCGTGTTAAGTATCCATGACGCCGACCAGGCCAGGCCCACCTCTCTCCTAGGTGGTCTCAACCTGCCTGTCAGCCTCCGCCATTAAAGTAATCGGGGCCGGGAACCCAGGCCCACCTCTACCGGGATGGAGCCACCTCTCCTTTCAGCCCCCATCTCCAAACAGTATCACAGGTAATGTAATAGTGTAAAGTATATAATATATGCCCGTGATCACCTCCCGAAGTGATCACAGCCCAGTAGTACAGCATGGCAGACGGACAAGAATGTAGGGCTACTGATGGAACACTAGCATCCTATACTAAGCAGTAGGATAGCAGGTAAAGTTAACAATGATAGTAGCAAGGACAAAGCTATGCAGCAGTATAGGATTAACTGAAAGCAGTAACATGCTACACTACTCTAATGCAAGAAGTATAGAGAAGAATATGCGATATCTGGTGATCAAGGGGGGGCGGGCTTGCCTGGATGCTCTGGCAAGAGAGAGGGGTCGTCAACACCGTAGTCGTATTGGGTAGCAAGGCCGGTCTCTTGTCTAGCGAGAGAAGAGGGGGAAGAAACAATAAATACTTAAGCAAACAGATGCATAGCGACGCATGACATGACAAGTATCGGTGCTAGGGGTGCCCTAACGCGGTATGAGGTGATACCGGTGAAGGGGGGAAACATCCGGGAAAATATCCTCGGTGTTTCGCGTTTTCGGGCAGAGGAGCCGGAGGGGGAAAGTTGCGAGTTTGATATGATAGGGGTGTGTGGCCGATTTAACGGGTTGCGTGATCTGGAATCGCCTCGCTGCTCGAGCAATTTTCATGTACAAAGTTTTTCCATCCGAGTTATAGATTATTTTGTATTAATTTATAAAGATTTAATCATTTTCTAGATTATCTGGATTTAATTTAATTCGAAATTAAATAGCTAAATGCTAGGTGCACCCAGCTGTGCATACGTAAGTGTACCGAGAGGTCGACAGTGGGTCGGGGTCTCGCTGACCAGTCAACATTTGACTGGTCAACAGGGGGTGGAGCCCCCCCTGTCATTGGTTGTTACATTAACTAACTAGTTAATTTAGTCTAACTAGGTTATTAGGGTAATAGATTTTAATTAGTTTAACTGAACCTAATTAATTAAGTTAATTAATTTAATTAATTTATTAATTAATATTTTTATTTACTTATTATCAATTCTTTATTCTCTTTTTTTTAAATGGGTCGGCCCCATGTGCAGTGGCTAAGGCCACGGTTTGGTGGCTGGGAACGCACGCGGGCGCTCCCAGCGCGACGCTGGCGGCGACGACCTCGGTCAGGAGGCGCAACGCAGGGGCGGATGAGGCCCCCGAAGGCCGAGGCGAGGCTGTGGTGGCGCATGCCGAGAAAGTCGGGCGAGGCCCGGGAGCAAGATGGGGATTGGGGCAGTGCGACTGCCTGACGGCCATGGCGAAGCGACAGCGCTCCGCTGCAGGCGGGCTTGGGCGCGAGCATGCATCCGGGCTGGTGACCGCGAGGGGGAGAGAAAGGGGCCGAGGGGATGCGGAGGCCGATGGCCTCACCAGCGTTGGCGCGAAGGGGGGTCGGCGTGGCTCGATGGAGCCTTTGGGGAGGAGGACGGGGACGAGGCGTCGTCGCGACGTCGGGGAGGCGGGCGCAGTCCGGCGGGGAGGAGGACAGGGACGCGGCGATGGCGGGGCAGCGTCGGCGGCTTCGGGTCCTCTTGCGGCGGCGGTGGTCGACGATTCCTCGGGCGCGGTCACGCGGGCGAGGTGGGGCGGTGGGGTGGCGCCGATGTCCAGGGGCGTCGGGCTCGTTGCCCCTTCCCGATCCAGATCGGGTCGGGGAAGAGGAGCGAGGGGGAGGCGAGCCGGAGAGGCGGCGACGAGGAGGACGGCGAGGCGAAGGCGCTCCGGGTGGCGCGGTCCTCGTGCGGCGGCGGTGGTCGACGCGGCGAGGGGCGCTGTCAAGTGCCCGATCCAATCTGGATCGGGGGGGGGGGAGCAGAGAGCGAGTAGGGGAGGAGTGTGGGGTTGTTGGGCTAGGGTTTCGGGGGTGAGGGATATGGGGAGTCTTGAGGTGGGCCTCTGGTGGCACTGGTGGCCAGTTGGGCCACTCGGCCCAAGGAGAGGGGGCTTGCCTTTTTTGTTCTTTTCCATTTTCTGTATTTACTATTTTCTGTTCTATTTTAGTTACACCTATTTTATTTTTTATAAAAGTACAAAACAAACTCCTAAAGTATTGTTACAATATAGGCCACTACCTCAAAAAGTTTGGTGTAGTAATAATTACTTGATACATTTTTTATTATTTAAGAGGTATTTAAATATTTCATTTTAGCCACAATTTTCTTTACTTTAGTGCATCTAAATACTTTATAAAGGTGTGGCCTCTCCACCAACATGGTCTATGAATTATTTGACACATTAGGAAAAATTTAGTTTTGACTTTTGAAAACCTCGATGGTCTTAACTTAAATTCAAATTTTGAATTCGAATCGTTTCGAACTAACGCGAGATTATCAACAGTAACCAAGGTGGCGTGGCATCGTTAACGTGGGATTACTGTAGCCTAATTATTCGGGCGTCACAGGGATTGACAACCCCTTTATCGCGTTGGTTGCGAGGTTCTTGTTTGTTTGTGTAGGTACGAGGGACTTTTGAGGAGCCTCCTACTGGATTGATACCTTGGTTCTCAAAAACCAAGGGAAATACTTACGCTACTTTGCTGCATCACCCTTTCCTCTTCAAGGGAAAACCAGCGCAGTGCTCAAGAGGTAGCAACTGACGAGGAAAACAAAGCCGAAGTGCAAGCCCTAGTGCAGGCCCATTTTGGACCAAAACCGCCCCCGCCGCCAAAGGAGATCATACTTGAGCATGTCAGACAACACTTTACTGATAATGCTCAACCACCTATCAAGCATAGGGACTTAGACTATGAGCGCTCTATCAAGAAGTCATATCAAGAAAAAAAAAAGGAGTCGAGCTTGAGCTCGAGCCAAGCAACTGGCAAAAAATGTGGGAAAAATTTCCCCAGCTGGGAGAACAGGCAGTGCAATCGATCCCCCTGCTACAAACACATGTGAGTACCACCGATCAGCAGCTGGTAATAACCGACGATCATAGAAGGCAGTCTAAAGAGGCCGGTATCACTATAGAACAACTCCTAGGCATCAAGGACTGCGAAACGTTTACAGAGGAGCAACTAAAATGGAAATATGTCCGCGGCCAACCTATGGTCAAGCCTGAGCAAATCCCTAAGCTCTCAACGAGAATGTATGAATTGCATGAATGGTACCTGAAAGAAGCAAAGACTATCGATCGATAGTCCCTCATGGTGAATGTCAAGGCAGTGTATTACTACCATAAAGAGTTTTGGGTTGAGTTTGAAGAAATGTATCAGTTACTCAATCAAGACACACTCGACAAATCTCACGTCAGTTGCTATTGTCTGTAAGTGATTTCTTTCTGTAATTTAAGTCTCTAGCTAGTTGTAGTGCTTGTTCATTACCTGTAATTATCCTCACTATATATTCTTTTATGTGGTATTATGCAAAATGAAGATGTATGAAATGAAAAGAGCTGGACGCTATGGCATTGGGTTCATTGACCCAAATACCATTAATCAAGAGACATGGTCACGTGAATGGGATCGAAAAGACACAGAGAAAAGCTTGCTAGAGTTCTTGGTGCGACTAAATACCCAACCAGAAATGCTACTTCCTTACAACTTCGGGTGAGTGATACTGTCTTGTACTACAAACTCTATTTTTGCTTACTAGATATTAATAAGTGTAGTTGATGAGTTATGCACATGCCCGCTTAATTATACAAACGTGTGCGCGTGCAGTTTTCACTGGATCCTACTAATCACTGAAGTTTACAAGGGAAAAGTTCAAGTACTGGACTCACTACTTAAAGAGTATAATGACTACGCAATCATGAGGGGGATGGTCGACAGGTAATTTCAATCATTATCGAACTATATGTCGGCCTCTTTAGTTCATTTCCTGATATCAAATTAATAACTCCTTTATTCATTTTCTTTGCTTGCGGGCAGGGCTTGGCAAAAAGTTCATCAAACAGGTTGAAGGCCAATGGAAACAACAGCTGAAATGGGTGCAACCCAAGGTAATTAAGTACTACTAGTAGCTACGTCTGCGCATCTCTTTAATTCTAGTTTCAATACCATTATCATGCTTGATTAATTATTATCTGATTGAATTCTGTTCTCGTAAAGGCCCTGAAGCAGGCACCGGGGAATAATTTATATGCATACTACGTTTGCGAGAACATTCGTATAATGACGTCGAGCAAAATTGATAGACACCAATGGGTATGTTTGTCAGAACACTATTCACAATTTTTACATCATTATCTAATATATACACATACAACTAATACATGCATATTGATCTCCTTATTTAAATATGAGGGAGATGCGAGATAAGCTCCTACCAGAGGATCACGTTTGAGCGATTCAAGAGGAAATAGCGGGATTTTTGCTTGACCAGGTCATAGATCCCAAAGGAGAATTCCATTACAAGATGCCTGCATGAATGTAATGGTCTGCAAATTGTAGGAGAAATTGTATGTACCAAATTGTATATATATATGTGTGTGTATGTGAATGGTCGTACGATTTATTCTTTGATATATATATATATATATATATATATATATATATATATATATATATATATATATATATATGATCGGTTCTACGAGAAATTCTATTTATATATATGCATAACGTGTACAATATGTAGTAGCGTAAAATATGTTTGAAATGGAAAATAATTAAATTGAACACACTAAATTAAAATAAGAAACAAATCATAAACCCATAAACCTCTAAACTTTTTAGTCCCAGTTGGTGTAACCAATCGGGACAAAAGGCCCCCTGCCCCCCGGCGCGGGCTCGTGCCACGTGGTGGGCCGAAAGGTCCCCCCCCCCCTTAGTGCCGGTTGCAGAACCGACATTAAAGGTCCTTACGAACCAGGGCAATAGCCCATTTTTGCACTAGTATATGCTCCTACTACTTATTAAGAGAGTCATCTTCACTAACTTATTTATCTCAATTCTCATAAAAAAATTATTTTTTCAACATACAAGTATGTCACCTCACCATTCAATTTTGAATAAGATCAGACTCATCTCAACATACAACCATTCATGGGAAAAGACTCGCTACAACATTCAAACATGCATGAGAAGATGTTTTTCATTTAATAATTTTTCTACTTATATTCAATAAATTTTATTACAACTACACCATAAAATCAAATATGGTATGTCATATGTATTTTGATTTTGATTTTCATATTATCAACCCAAATTTTCATCAACCAATTCCCGCAACAAACGGGCGAGGTATCCTCTAGTATGATAATACCTAGCGGCATTCATTGTGATATCATCTCTAGCATGACTAAATAGCTGATTCTCACTAATTTCTTTCTTTTAACATACAAGTAGCCTCTAATGACGATCTTGAGTTATTCAAGTTCAGTTTTTGGATGATTACTTTGATGCCTAAGGAGGAGGCAATGAATTGAGAAATTCATACCCATTTTGCTTACTCAATGTTAGTTTTACAATTTTTGCCAAAGTGGCTATGAATCGACTAAAACAGGCTGCTCGTATTGTGGTTCATCCTACACACGCCACCTTCATGCCAGAACATCATATGCTAGAGGGTGTGGTTGTTTTACATGAAACTATGCATGAAATTCACAGACCGCTCATAATGGAGGCAACAAGTCGAAACTTTTCAGGGACGTAGCGTAGGAGTTAAGGTTCATCATGATGTAGGTCACTATTTTGAGACTAAAAGGGTTTGAGACGGGGTGATCCTCTGTCTCCAATTCTTTTCAATATTGTCGGAGATATGTTGACAGTCCTCATTGGTAGAGCCAAGGAGAATGACCAGATAGGAGGGTTGATCCCACATCTAGTTGATGGAGGGGTTTCCATTCTCCAATATGCTGATGACGTGATCATCTTTATGGGGCATGATGTGGACAAGGGGATTAATATGAAACGGGTGTTGTGCCTTTTTGAGCAATTGTCGGGACTCAAGATCAATTTTCATAAGAGTTAACTCTTCTGCTTTGTACGCGCCAAGGAAGAAGAGAATAATTTAAATAGTTGTTCCGTTGTGAGATTGGCAAAATCCCATTTAGTCATCTTGGGATACCAATTCACTACCACAAGCTAACAAATAAAGAATGCAAAATGTATTGAGGATAGATTGAAAACAAAACTTAGTTGTTGGAAAGGTAAACTAATGTTCTATGGTGAACGTCTGATCCTCGTGAATTCAATGCTTACGAGTATGCCTATGTTTATGCTCTCATTTTTTGAAGTGCCAATAGGGGTGCAGAAAAGACTCAATTTTTATCGATCTTATTTTTTTGGCAAAGTGAGGAAAATAAGGCCAATTACCGCCTTTTTAGGTGGGATGTTTTATGCCGCACAAAGGATCAACGGGGTCTAGGCATCGAGGACCTTGAGATTAAGAATAAATGTTTACTTAGTAAATGGCTTTACCGGGTAGTTTCTGGAAAGGATAGGGTAATATATATATATATATATATATATATATATATATATATATATATGTATGTATATATATGTTGGTATTAATACTTAGCCGGTTTTTAGGTCCAAGCTACTCTGGAAAACCAAAGTGGCATTGGAATATAAAATTCATGTGGTTTCTACATAGGGTAGTTATTCTTATACTAAGGATAATCTGGCTAAGTGCATAAACAATGTTGTTTACTCTTGCGTACATTTCATGTGGTTTTTAATTTGTCTCTACCTACGAGTGGAAATCCATCCTACCGCCTAGTGGTAGCTAACCCCACCTTCACTAGTAGAAAAGGGGGCAATGGTCCAGGCCGGGTCAGCCCATTAGTCCCAGTTCAATCCAGAACCGGGACCCATGGGGGCATTGGACCCGGTTCATGAGCCCCGGGGGCTGGCCGGGCCACGTGGGCCATTGGTCCCTGTTCGTCTGGACCTTTTGGTCCCGGTTGGTGGGATGAACCGGGACCAATGGGCCTCGCTCCTGGCCCACCACCATTGGTCCCGGTTGGTGGCTTGAACCGGGACCAAAGGCCGCCCTTTAGTGCCGGGTCAAGCCACCAACCCGGACCAATGAGGTGCCTATATATACCCTCGCTCATGGGCGAGCACTTCACCGCTCTGCTTTTCTGCCCGGCCGTTGGAGAGCTTGGTGGTGCTCTAGCTCACCTCCTATGCACACGAGGTGTTCGATGGAATGCCCGAGCCACACTACTTAACTTTCTCCTCTCCAAGATCGACCTCCAAACTCCATTTTTCTCAATATTTGTCTAGGTTTAGCAGTCTGTCACGTCCCGTCTCCATCTTCACCGACGTCGATCGCCCGCGCCGATCTCATCGCCGGCACCACCGTGGTGAGCCTCTTGTTCTTATCTTCTTTCTGAAAGGAAAAATATTCTTACTTGTATGTTTAGATAGATACTTGTATTATTTTCTTACTTTTATTATTGCATCTTATATAGTGTGATGGTTTTGGTATCCGCCTGCCGGCCCTCGGCCCCGCTCTATGATTCGGATGTGGTATATTTTTTCATAACTATTGGTTCATTTATTGTTTATGAAAATTATGCCGACCAACGTGACATAGATTTTATTTATCTAGGAGGTTTTGAACCGGAAATTCCAACCGACCCTATTGTCGAGAGGTTAAATTTAGTTGAAGAAGAAAACAATTTCTTGAAGGAAAAATAAGAAAAATTGAGGAGGAGAACTATGTATGTACTTTGGTTTTAATGTGATGATGAACTTCTATCAATTTGGTCACTTAATTATCTATTCATGATGTTCTTTAATGATTTTTGACACACTTAATTGTATATAATGCACGCAGATGAACCGGCAATGGATGTACGGTGAAAGGCACACCTCCGAGTACATTAAGGGCGTGCATGATTTTCTCGAAGTGGCTGAGGCAAACAAGCAGAACGGTTTTATGTGTTGTCCATGCCCTATATGTGGGAATACGAAGTCTTACTCGACCGAAAATCTTTCACACCCACCTGCTTTACAAGGGTTTCATGCCACACTATAATGTTTGGACGAGGCACGGAGAAATAGGGGTTATGATGGAAGACGGCGAAGAAGAATACTACGATGACAACTATGTGCCCCCTGAATACGGTGATGCTACTGAACATCAAGAGGAACCAGACGATGTGCACGATGATGCTGCAATGGGCGAAGCTGCTGAAGATCAAGAGGAACCAGACGATGTGCCCGATGATGATGATCTCCGCCGGGTCATTGTCGATGCAAGGACGCAATACGAAAGTCAAAAAGATAAGCTGAAGTTCGATCGCATGTTAGAGGATCACAAAAAAGGGTTGTACCCCAATTGCGAAGATGGAAACACAAAGCTCGGTACCGTACTGGAATTGCTGCAAAGGAAGGCAGAGAATGTCAGGCTCGACAAAGGATTTGAGAAGCTACCAAAATATTGAAGAAGAAGCTTCCAAAGGATAACGAATTGCCCGACAAAGACATACGCAGCAAAGAAGGTCGTATGCCCTCTAGGATTGGAGGTGCGTAAGATACATGCATGCCCTAATAATCGTGCATCCTCTACGCGGTGCGCATAAGGATCTGAACGCATGCCCGGTATGCGGTGCATTACGGTATAAGATCGCACGAGATGACCTCGTGATGTTGACGGCGAGCCCCCTGTGAAGAGGGTTCTGCGAAGGTGATGTGGTATGCTCCTATAATACCACGGTTGAAACGTCTGCTCGTAAACGGAGAGCATGCCAAGTTGATGCGATGGCACAAAGGAGGACTGTAAGAAAGACGGGAAGTTGAGAGCACCCACGACGGGTCGCAGTGGAGAAAAATCGAGAGAAAGTACCGGGATGAGTTTGCAAGTGACCCAAGGAACGATGGTTTGCTTTAAGCGGATGGCATTAATCCTTTCGGGAGCAGAGCAGCAATCACAAAGACTGGCCCGTGATTCTATGTATGTATAACCTTCCTCCTTGGATGTGCATGAAGCGGAAGTTCATTATGATGCCAGTTCTCATCCAAGGCCCTAAGCAACCCAGCAACGACATTGATGTGTACCTAAGGCCATTAGTTGAAGAACTTTTACAACTGTGGAATGGAAACGGTGTACGTATGTGGGATGAGCACAAACAGGAGGAGTTTGACCCAAAAGCGTTGCTGTTCATGACCATCAACGATTGGCCCGCTCTCAGTAACCTTTCAGGACAGACAAACAAGGGATACCATGCATGCACGCACTTTTTACTTGACACAGATAGTATATACCTGGGAAGCTGCAGGAAGAATGTGTACCTAGGCCATCGTCGATTTCTTCCGACCAACCATCAATTTCAAAAGAAAGGAAAGCATTTCAAAGGCGAGGCAGATCACCGGAAGAAGCCCGCCATGCGTACCGGTGATCACGTACTTGCTTTGGTCAATGATTTACACGTAATCTTTGAAAGGGTCCCATGGACTATCCGTTCCGAATGACGCTGAGAAACACGCACCCATGTGGAAGAAGAAATCTATATTTTGGGACCTACCCTACTGGAAAGACCTAGAGGTCCGCTCTTCGATCGACGTGATGCACGTGACGGGGAACCTTTGCGTGAACCTACTAGGCTTCTTGCGCGTGTATGGGAAGACAAAAGATACACCCGAGGCACGGGAGGACCTGCAACACTTGCATGAAAAAGACGGCATGCCTCCGAAGCAGTATGAAGGTCCTGCCAGCTACGCTCTTACGAAAGAAGAGAAAGAAATCTTCTTTGAATGCCTGCTCATTATGAAGGTCCCGACTGGCTTCTCGTCGAATATAAAGGGAATAATAAATATGCCGTAGAAAAAGTTCCACAACCTAAAGTCTCATGACTGCCACGTGATTATGACGCAACTGCTTCCGGTTGCATTGAGGGGTCTTCTACCGGAAAACGTCCGATTAGCCATTGTGAAGCTATGTGCATTCCTCAATGCAATATCTCAGAAGGTGATCGATCCAGAAATCGTACCAACGCCAAGGAGTGATGTGGCGCAATGTCTTTTCAGTTTCGAGCTAGTGTTCCCCCCATCCTTCTTCAATATCATGACGCACGTCCTAGTTCATCTATTCGACGAGATTGTCACTCTGGGGACCGTATTTCTACACAATATGTTCCCCTTTGAGAGGTTCATGGGAGTCCTAAAGAAATATGTCTCAGAATCGCTAGGCCGTAGGAAGCATCTCCATGGGCCATCAAATAGAGGATGTCATCGGGTTTTGAGTTGACTTCATTCCTGGCCTTAAGAAGATAGGTCTCCCTAAATCGCGGTATGAGGGGAGACTAACTGGAAAAGGCACGCTTGGAAGGGACTCAATAATATGCAAGGACGGATATTCTTGGTCTCAAGCACACTACACAGTTCTATAGAACTCTACCTTGGTGACCCCGTATGTCGATGAACACAAGAACAGTCTGCGCTCCAAACACCCGGAGCAAAGGCGACGATCGGATTACATGTGAACACATCAGACTTTCAGCAGCTTGGTTGGAAACACGCCTCGCAGGTGACAAGCACTATTTGTGATGAGCTGTACTTGTTGTCCAGTGGGACCATCTTCGACTGTAATGATTTGGAAAGGATACGAGATAAATGGGAATACATTTTACACGATCGACCAAGATCAAAAGAGCACCAACCAAAACAGCGGTGTGCGCTTTGATGCAGCCACCGAGAGGGGAAAGGACACATATTTTGGTTACATAGTGGACATATGGGAACTTGACTACGGAGTAGATTTTAAGGTCCCTTTGTTTAAATGCAACTAGGTCAATCTGTCAGGAGGCGGTGCAGTAGACCCACAAAGACGAAATGACAACAAAGGATCTGAAAAATCTTGGGTACACTGACGAACCGTTCGTCCTAGCCAATGATGTGGCACAGGTTATCTATGTGAAGGACATGTCTACCGCATCGAGAAAAGAAAAGATAAGGAAGCGAATACATCATATGATGAGCCAAAGCGCCACATAGTTTTTTCAGGAAAAAGGGACATCGTGGAGTGGAGGGCAAGATGCATATGTCTCAAGATTATGAGAAGTTTCATGAAATTCCTCCTTCAAAGTCAAGGCTGACCCCAAAGATCCCGATAAATGATGAAGATTATCCATGGTTACACGTAATAAGCAAATGACACAAGCGAAGAAAAAGTGAAGACTTTCTCCTGCATCTATTATGATGATACCATGCCAACTTTGTAACAGACGAGTATCATACCATTGTCCGTTTTGTACATGCACATGCTATGTGGGTGAAATTATGATACCATGCCAACTTTCAACTTTTTCATAGTTCATTTGAAATGCTTTATTATGAATTTAGGTTGAATTTTCTCTATAGGCGCATCTATGTTCATTTTTTAGTAAAGTTAATCCCAAACTTGTGATTCACACAAATTTCAAAGAATTCAAATTTTAATTATTCAAATTTGAAAACTAATGGCACTAACAGAAAGTTTATAATTTTTCTAAAACTGATGGCACTAACAGAAAGTTTATAATTTTGCTGACCTAAAAGCAAAAAGAATTAAAAAATAAAGCAAAAACAAAAGAAAATAAATAATGCAGAAAACAAAACAAAAAAACTCAAACAAAATAAAAATAGCAACAATAAGTATTTTGTTGTAAGTAGAAACAAAATAAAATAAATAAAGCAACAAAGAAAACAAAAAACAAAAAAGTGTTTTCAAATTTGAAAACTAATGGCACTAATGTAAAGTTTATAATTTTTCTAAAACTAAAAGCAAAAAGAATTAAAAAATAAAGCAAAAACAAAAGAAAATAAATCATGCAAAAACAAAACAAAAACTGGAAAAAAAACTGCCACCTATTGGGCCACCACGGTCCGAATACGACTAGAAACCCAACTCGGGCTGTGATTCAGCCCGCAAAGGCCCAAAAGGCCCACAGCAAAGACAAAGGTGAGATTAGGCCCGTAAGCCTGCATTTGAGAGGAGCTCGAGAGGGTAGCCGTAGTGGGGCTTATAAACCACTCCGAGCCCCTCTCAACTAGCGAGGTGGGACTAAACTTTGGCCGCATGAAAGGTTGGTTTGTCTGGTGGCACCAATCGACTAAAGGAGGGCATTGGTCCCGGTTCGTGCCACCAACCGGTATCAATGCCTCCTTTAGTCCCGATTGGTGCCACCAACCGACCAAAGGCTGTCGTTGGTCCCATGGTGGCACCAACCAGGACTAAAGGGGGCATTGGTCCCGGTTGGTGCCACGAACCGGGACCAATGCTCTTGGTATATAACCAGGACGTGTGAAAATTTCAGTTTCTCATCTCCATTTGCCCCCGACGATGCCGAGCTCATCGCCGCCAGGTTGCCCCGACGCCGTCCGCCGCCCCTGCCGTCACCCCTGCCCGACCGCGCCATCACCGTCGGCCATGCCTCGCCGTCGCCGTCGCTGACATCATCCCCGAGCCCGCCCTGCCCTCGCCCCGAGGGCGCCTTCACCGTCGGCCGTCGAGCCTTCCTCGCCGACGCCCCCCACGCCACACCGCCTCGCCTCGAGCCGGCCCGCCAGCTGTCAAGCGCCCGGCCGCTGTCGCTGCCGCCTGACGCCATCGCCGCCCCGACGCCGTCCCCTGCCCCGCGCGCCACCGCCTCTGCCTCAGGCCGGCCCCGACCTCGCCGTCGCCGACGCCGCCCATAGTGAGCCCCCGCGCCCTGCCCTGCCCCCTGCCGCCACCGCCGCCCATAGCTAGTGATGCTTTTTTGCATATATGTTGATGATATTTGTATGTATGTATGCTTTTTTTGCTAGCTAGGAAAGTATGTATGCTTTTTTGTATATATGTATGTATGTATGCTTCTTTGTATGTATATTTGTATGTATGTATGCTTTTTTGTATGCATATATGTTGATGAAATATGAACAATGCATTAGGCAAAACCTTTACTTTTTCAAAACTTTCTATTTAAACATTAAAAAAAACAAGCAATACTAAAAGAATGAGAGGAAAAAGGAAAATAAGAAGAGGAAGAAAGGAGGAGAAGAGAAGAAATAAATAAGAAGGGAAAAAAGAAGAAAAAGAAGAGGAGAAGAAGAAAGGAATAGACGATATAACCCCCTCCCGGATAACTTCGACATGAGGGGCGGTCGATATATATACCCCCTCTCGACCGTGATAACTTATACCACGGCAGCACCCCCCTCGGCCCTCTCGCTCGACCAAAACTCTCAAGGACACCCAAACCCTAGAGAAAAATGATGTTGGTCTCCTACCCCTCCCGCCGCCCCTACCCGACAAACTCTCTCGAGGCCACCCAAATTTACCAAGTTAAAAGAGCGTTGTCGCCGAGGCCACCCCAAACCCTTGAAGCGCCAGTCGAGGCCACCCCAAACCCTTGAAGCGTTGTCTAGGCCACCCCAAACCCTAGAGAAGCAGCGTCGAGGCCACTAACATGATTCCTTATTGTGATTAGCTAGCTAGTTCTGTGTTTGCCACTAATATAAATCCATCTGTACCATGTTTGAATAATAATTGACATGTTGTAAATATTTGCAGAAACTATGGAGCACTCCCGAGATGAAGCAACAGAAGCGATGTTGGGGGACATAATCGCACAAGGAAGTGATGCCGTTGCGTCATTTCTCAACGACACCGATGGTCAGGAAGGACTGGGTGAATAAGAGGGCTATGTACATGATGGCTCCGGCCCATTAATGCCGGTATAAGAAGAGGGCTACGTTCATGATGGCTCCGGTGACCCAATGGAGGTACAAGAAGGAGACCGTGATGACTGCTCCGGTGACCGAACCGAGTCCGGCCAGGTATATATATATATTAGTTAAGCCCGTGCTGACTAGTTAATTGATGCATTCATTGTTTTGGTATATGTACACATATTAATTAACTCTTGTCTTTCTTCCTTTTTCTAGCCCTCCGGATCGAGCACAACTTCGGTAAGGAGACGAGGCCCGGAGAAAAAGTTGAGCTCGGATGAAAGGTTTGAGATCACAGCAATCGCGCCCGACGGCGAACCGATTGAACCCATCCGGACAAAGAACGCATTTTCTGCTCAATGCAGGGTTCTTGTAAGGGACAAGATCCCGATCAGCATCCACCAATGGTATAAGCCTAAGGAGGAAGACCCTGAGGTGTCTCAGGGAGTCCTGGATTAGGGGGTGTCCGGATGGCCGGACTATGACCTTTGGCCGGACTCCTGGACTATGAAGATACAAGATTGAAGACTTCGTCCCGTGTCCGGATGGGACTTTCCTTGGCGTGGAAGGCAAGCTTGGCGATACGGATATGTAGATCTCCTCCCATTGTAACCGACTATGTGTAACCCTAGCCCTCTCCGGTGTCTATATAAACCGGAGGGTTTTAGTCCGTGGGACTAACAACAATCATACCATAGGCTATCTTCTAGGGTTTAGCCTCTACGATCTCGTGGTAGATCTACTCTTGTACTACCCATATCATCAATATTAATCAAGCAGAGTAGGGTTTTACCTCCATCGAGAGGCCCGAACTGGGTAAAAACATCGTGTCCCTTTTCTCCTGTTACCATCCGCCTAGACGCACAGTTCGGGACCCCCTACCCGAGATCCGCCAGCTTTGACACTGACATTCGTGCTTTCATTGAGAGTTCCTCTGTGTCGTCATCTTTAGGCCCCATGGCTCCTCCGATCATCAACAACGATACGGTCCAGGGTGAGACTTTTCTCCCGGGACAGATCTTTGTATTCGGCGGCTTTTGCTCAGGCCAATTCTCTTGGCCATCCGGAGCAGATCGAAGCTACACCCCCGCCATCGTGTCAGATTTGAAGTTCCGAACTACACGGCCGACGTCCGCGGAGACCTGATCTTCGACGGGTTCGAGCCACAACCAAGCGCGCCGCACTGTCTCGATGTGCATGATCTAGCTCTGCCGCCGAACAGTGCCCTGGAGGCCGCACCAGTGTCCGCTCTGACCCTTAGCTCGGAGCCATCGCCATGTCGGGGGACGGGTGGCTGGACGCCGCCTCGGGGGCTGCAACCTTTACGCGATCGAGCCGAACACCATATCTTTCCTTTGCGAAGCTCGTGACTCCAAGGTGCCGGACTCCTCTCCGGACTCCGAACCTTCCGCACCCTTGCCAATCGAATCTGATTGGGCGCTGATTATGGAGTTCACCGCCGCGGACATCTTTCAGCACTCTTCTTTCGGCGACATTCTGAATTCACTAAAGTCTCTCTCTTTGTCAGAAGAGCCCTGGCCGGATTATGGTCGGCAAGGTTGGGATGCGGACAACGAAGAAATTCAAAGCCCACCCACCACCCACTTTGTAGCCACTGTCGATGATTTAACCGACATGCTCGACTTCGACTCAAGACATCGACAATATGGACGACGATGTAGGAGATTTAACAGAACCAGCGCCTATAGGCCATCGGACAACCACCCCATCTCACGATGTATACATGGTGGATAAACCTAAAGGAAACGACGACGAGGAACAAAGGGACGCAACGAGGGATCGTTCCCTCGAAAAGCAATCAAAGCGGCGGTGTAAGCGCCGCTCCGAACCCCACCTCGACAGAGAAAGCAGCCATACAGAACCAGCCATAGAGCAGGACGAACCGGCGGACAACGAACATGCAATCGAGCAATCGTCCGAACAGGATAACTTGGATAAAGAACCCGTCCCCAGCGAAGACAACAATCCGGACGACCTCACGCCGGACAAGTTGCTGGAGCAGAAGAACCTCCAAAAAAGGCTCGTCGCCACTGCACGTAGCCTGGAAAAGCAGGAGCAGAAGCTCAAAATAGCGGAAGATGCCCTCAGAATTAGATGGAGCAAAGTACTGAACACCGCGGACAAATACGGCGACAGTCGCCACACAAAGAGTTATCCGAAGCGAAATTACTGCCGGAATTTGATGATAAGGCCTTAGAGCCTCCGCAATCAAAAAATAAGGAAGCCACCCGGTCGGACAAATGACCCCATGGTCAACACAGTGCGGCAAAGGACGCCGCACACAAGCCGGCACGCGATCCGCACAAGGGTTCACATCAAAAAGATGGCCCAGCCAGATCTATCTATGGGCCAAGGAAGCAAGCTCTAGTAAGCAATGCAACACATCAAATATCCGAACATCGCGGTACGCCCAGATATAGGGGCGCCGCACACCCCCTATGTTTCATCGATGGGGTGCTGGATCATGAATTTCCAGCGGGATTCAAGCCCGTAAACATAGAGGCATACGACGGAACAACAGACTTCGAAGTCTGGATTGAGGATTACATCCTCCACATACACATGGCTAGAGGAGATGATCTCCACGCCATAAAATACTTACCCCTCAAACTCAAAGGGTCAGCCCGGCATTGGCTTAAAAGCCTTCATGGAAACACCATTGGAAGTTGGGAAGAGCTCGAGGATGCTTTTCGGGCAAATTTTCAAGGGACCTATGTCCGACCTCCGGATGCGGATGATTTAAGTCATATAAATCAACAACCCGGAGAGTCAGCCCGGAAACTCTGGAACAGATTTCTTACTAAAAAGAACCAGATAGTCGACTGTCCGGACGCCGAAGCCTTAGCAGCTTTCAAACACAGCGTTCGAGACGAATGGCTTGCCAAACACCTCGGCCAAGAAAAGCCAAGAACAATGGCCGCATTAACAAGCCTCATGACCCACTTTTGTGCAGGAGAGGATAGCTGGTTGGCAAGATGCAGTACCAGTGACCCAAGTACATCCGAAGTTAGGGATGGAAACGGGAAACCGCGATGCAGCAAGGACCAGCGCTGGACCAAGGGAAACAGCCCGAAGAGCACGGCAGTAAACGCCGGATTCAAAAGCTCTCGGCAGAATCAGAAAAAGCTGCCCCCCAGGGATAACAGGGACGAGCTAGCTAACTTAAACAAAATCTTGGACAAGATATGTCAAATCCACAGTACTCCCGGGAAGCCTGCAAACCATACCCACAGAGATTGTTGGGTCTTCAAGCAATCCGGCAAACTCAACGCCGAGCACAAGGGGCTCGACACACCAAGCGAGGACGATGACGAACCCCACAAGCAGAGCACCGGAAAACAAAAGAACTTCCCACAAGAAGTCAAAACAGTAAATTCACTTCACGTGACAAAAGGGGAGAATAGAGTGGCGCCCAGCAAGATACGCGCCATACGGCCTATCCCAGAGGTGTCCCGCCACTGGTTGTTAAAACCAATCACCTTTTACTATCAGGATTACTCTAGAAGTATCCGGAATGCAGGCTGGACTGCCTTGGTATTAGATCCAATAATTGACGAACCCCACTTTACACAAGTCCTAACGGACGGCGGCAGTGATTTAAACCTGCTATATCAGGACACAATCCGCAAAATGGGGATAGACCCAACAACAATTCCCCATAGCGACACTTCCTTTCAAGGGATAACGCCAGGCCCAGATGCCCATTGTACGGGCTCTCTTCTGCTAGAAGTTATGTTCGGCTCACCCGGCAACTTCCGCCTCGAAAAGCTGACCTTCCACATCGCCCCATTTACAAGTAGCTATCAAGCACTCTTTGGGACGCCAAGCTTTCGTCCGCTTTAACGCAATACCGCATTATGCATCCCTTTATACTTAAAATGCCCGGTCCACGAGGCATCATCTCATTAAAGGGAAATATCGAGTGTTCCTCGAGCGGAAGATTGTGCGCCCGCCTTAACAGCCACACACTAAACCGGCTTCACTAATCAAAGCACCTAAACAGGTCATTCAGACCCGGACATAGCTAGACAAGTTCGCGTAAACATACAAGGGCTTACTAGCCGCATACCCCGCTCAAGGGCTCCAGCATGTACAACAAGAGAAAATAAAGCTCAATTTTATTCATTTTTTAACATACTTTGTTTATTTAATATAACTTACATTTTCGCACAATCTTTTTCAACTAAGTTCCTCTCTTTTACAGATGAACACCGTGCTACACCTGTCCAGGATACGGCACAACGGAGAGACAAAGCGCAGACGCGTGAGGGACCCGTTCAAAGGATTCTTTTCAGATTAAGACCCTGCGTAAACCTTTTTTACTGTCTCTTGTTGATACACATCCCACGGTTTCTTGCTATAACCAAGGTGGAGGCTGGCGTCTTGGCATTGGCCACGTCAGGACTTTGCACGTACCTGGACACCAGGGGCTTATTACTAAGGGCGTTGTTCAGCCCACTTTCATAAAGACCAAATACCTTAGGGAGTGTTCGGCGTCGCGAGTTTGGCCTTATATGCATCAGCTCCGAATCATGTCTTTGGTCATATGTTGGGTTTGCCCGGCTCCTGTGTTTTGCTGCCTTACGTTCCGCTCTATCGGCTAAGGCGGCACCGGGAGAACTATCGCGATTGTGCCCGGTTCGCCGGGCGAAAGCACCTCGAGAGAAAGCCGAAACCGATCATCATGATGTAGCGTGAGACTGGTCAACCACTCGATGACTCACCGGAATCTTTAGGATTCCTCCGCATTAACGAAGGGCCGTTTCCCGGTCAGGCACACACGCACCCCGAATTCGGGCGAGCGCGGTGCCCCTAGGGGCTATATAGTAGCCCCACTGTCAAACTCCTATGGCTAAGTGAAAGTGATAAAGCATTATAGTCCGGTTGCCTAGTTCGCTGCGCTTATCACCTCCTTTATAGGACCAAGACGTTGGGTCAAGTGTGAAAATGCGCTTTTGTAAACACCCCGCATTATATGCGTGAAATTTGCCAAGACCGCCATCTTTCGTGTTATATACACATATACATTAAACGGCCGCAGAGGTATTTTAATTCTTGCGAGCACAAGTATAAAAAGCTTTTATATTCCATCGAAACATTATTTTACAATTATACATGTTATTCAACATGATGTCCTTCGAGCATCGCGCCTCTATTAAACGAGCGCCTGCAGAACTTCCCCGAAAATAGTGCTCGGCGGTACTGCTCCCGTCCGAATCTTGGGATGCAACATCGGTGGCCTTCATCTCCGCCCAGTATGTCTTGACACGGGCAAGAGCCATCCGTGCACCCTCTATGCATGCTGACCTCTTCATAGCATTGATATGCGGCACCGCACCAAGGAACTGCTGCACCAAACCAAAATAACTCTTTGGCTCGGGCCTTTCCGGCCACAGATGACTCAAGACATCCTTCATGGCGAGTCCGGATAACCTATTCAGCTCCATCTATTCGGCCAAATGCTCGGATAATGGAAGTGGGCGCTCTGGATTATGGAACTGCGACCAAAAAAGCTTTTCCACTTCGTGATCCTGTTAATCTCGGAAGTGTTCGGCCGCGTTCGCGGCACTTGCCGCCAAGTCCAGATAAGTATCTGCCGCACTCCACAGCCGGTCCAACTGAGCATACTTAGGATCCCCGAACTTCATCCGCGGCATAATGGGCTTTCCAGCCGCGATATCTCCGGCCTGACGTAGGTCCTGCTTCATGGCTCTCATTGCAGAGCGGGCATCCTTGGCCTCGGTAGTGGCCTTTTCCAGGTCCTTTTGTTCCACCGGATCTTCTTTTTCAAGAAGCTTGTAGCGGTCGGCAGCATCCTTCAACTTCACAGCCATCTCGGCCATTTCCTTCCTGCTTCGGCAGTGAGCAGCATGTTCGGCTTTCAGCTCTTCGGCCGCCTTCAAGGCAGCCGCATCACTTCTTCTGGCCTGCTCCTTGGCTCGGGCGAGTTCCGCCCAAAGGTTCTCCATGGCAGTGGCACCATCTGCATCAATCATACATGTTGTAAGGCAAGGGCATCAAGCCCCCTCACTAGGTGTCCGCGGAGAAAATTTCATACCTTGCGACTCGTCCAGCCGCTTGTTAACAAGCGCGATGTCGGCATCCGCCACGTCAAGTTGCCGCTTTAGCTCGGGAAATTCATCAGTCCGGCTAGCCACCGGACACTTTGCCACCTACATAGTAAGAGCGATGTGTTATACCTAGGATTATGATCCGCGGCGCGCTGTCATTTTTTGACAACGCACCGAGTCTCAGGGGCTACTATCTATACAGGGGGCATCTTTTATATGCGGAACTGTCAAAAAGTACATCATTTCGCGTACCTGAAAACCTGTCAGTAAACTCCTGACGGCCTCGTGCAACCCACTCTCCGTGGATGAAATCCTTTCAATCACCATGCCCATCAATGCACGATGTTCTTCTGAGATAGACGCTCGCCCGAGCAGATCCTTCAGCTCCTCCGACCGTGCATCGGACGGTGCCGGACTCGTCTGATGGCCTTTTTCAAAGGCCGGACATGGAGGGCTTTGGGGAGCCATACGGCTGCTTTCCGGCCCTGCCGGATTCGGAGAAACCCTCCGCGACGACACCTCAGGGTCGCCTGCCTCGCAAGGCGGTACGACAGGAGGGGCGTTCTGCTCTCCATCATCTCCGGACGAAGATCCCCTGAAGATGAGCTCTGCTGTGAAGGGTGGAGATCCGAACTACAAGGTAAAAATTCAGTTGTCTTTCTCAGGAATAAAATAGGGATGTCTCATATTTTAAAACTCCCCTCTCTACTTACGGCTCGCTGGAGGGCTGATCCCCTTGAGGGCACAGTGCGGCCGAGGCACTTCCCGGCGCAGGACCCTCTGACGAAGATCTCTTCCCCTGCTTTGAGACCATGGTCTCCGGGTCTTCAGAGGCGGTCCTCTTCTTTCCCTGGATGGAGGGATTCTCGATCCCTTCTTTCCGGATAGCCTCCTTCGAGGAAATGGTAGCTTCCTTGTTCCCCCCTTCGCCTTCTTCCAAAGGCGCAACCTCTAGCATCCTGGTTAACACGAGATCCGGCGTGGTCTCAGGGAGGGGGGCCGGACACCTAATCAGCTTTGCTTTCGCTATCCACTCCTGTTTAAAGGGACAGCTCTTTTAAGGGCAATTTTATGACAAATATACAGATAGCATGTCCGGGTACAGGGCTACTTACTTGAGTCTCCGGGCGATTGCAGCTTAGACCTGCGTCCTCGGTCGAGTCCGGACACATTGCTTGTGATCCGAAGAACAATTTATACATCTCCATGGGCGTCACGCCCGCAAAGTGTTGGAGAGCTCGTGGTCCCTCCAGATTAAACTCCCACAAAGTGAGGCGGGCGTTTGCAGGGCAAAGTGCGGCGAATCAACATGACATGCGCCACTACGGCCAGATTGATGTCTCTTTCCAGGAGATCTTGAATGCAGCCCTGCAACAAGGGCACGTCCTTTTACGGTCCCCGGTCAAGCCCTTTATTGACCCATGACGCCAGCCGTGGGGGAGGACCCGAGCCGAATACAGGAGGCGCCACCCACTTGGTGCCCCTGGGAGCTGTGATATAAAACCACTCTTGTTGCCATAAGCTGAACTCCTCTTGAAAAGAGCCCTCGGGCCATGGAGCGCCAGCATTCTTGCTAATGACAGCCCCTCCGCACTCCGCTTGCTGCCCCTTGATCATCTTCGGCTCTACTTTGAAGGTCTTGAGCCACAATCCGAAGTGAGGGGTAATGCAGAGGAAGGCTTCGCACACGACGATGAACGATGAGATGTGGAGGATGGACTCCGGATCCAAGTCGTGAAATTCTAACCCATAATAAAACATGAGCCCCCTCATGAAGGGGTCCATCGGGAATCCTAACCCCCGAAGGAAGTGAGACGTGAACACCACGCTCTCACCGGGCTTGGGAGTGGGAATAACCTGCCCTTGAGCAGGCAGCCTATGCGAAATTTCGCCGGTTAAATACCTGGCATCTCTCAACTTTAGCATGTCTTCTTCCGTAACGGAGGAAGGCATCCACCGGCCTTGAAGGTCGAAGCCGAACATCATCGAAGATCCGAAGCGCCGGAATCTGGAGCTTTGGGTGTTGGAACTCGAGGCGTGGGGCGGATTTGATTAAGATTGAAAGAAAGGAGTAGAGCCTTGGTCTCTTTATAAAGAGGTTGAATACCAAGAGCCATCCCCGTGACTGTTTGGGACTCGCCTTCGATAGAGGAGACGTGCCAACGGGCACGATTGGGTTACCCACGCCCGTATTGATGAGAATCCGGAATAAGGGGACACGATCTCTGCTTTGACAAGACGTGCCAAGGAAACCGCCTCGCTAAACGCGATGAGGTGGGACAGTAAAAACAATTCAAATAAAGGCTTGGCCGTGGTGTGATGACACGCTGCAAAATACGTCAGCAAATTGGATTTGTGTAAATATTATTCTCTCTACGGTGGTATGTGGAAATTATTTTGCAGAGCCAGACACTATCCTTGTGTTCAAAATCTTCTGTGAAGTATTCGGAGGAGGAACCCGCCTTGCAATGCCGAAGACAATATGCGCGCCGGACTCGCTCGTCATTGAAGCCTGGTTCAGGGGCTACTGAGGGAGTCCTGGATTAGGGGGTGTCCAGATGGCCGGACTATGACCTTTGGCCGGACTCCTAGACTATGAAGATACAAGATTGAAGACTTCGTCCCGTGTCCGGATGGGACTTTCCTTGGCGTGGAAGGCAAGCTTGGCGATACGGATATGTAGATCTCCTCCCATTGTAACCGATTCTGTAACCCTAGCCCTCTCCGGTGTCTATATAAACCGGAGGGTTTTAGTCCGTAGGACGAACAACAATCATACCATAGGCTAGCTTCTAGGGTTTAGCCTCTCTCTGATCTCGTGGTAGATCTACTCTTGTACTACCCATATCATCAATATTAATCAAGCAGAGTAGGGTTTTACCTCCATCGAGAGGGCCCAACCTGGGTAAAAACATCATGTCCCTTGTCTCTGTTACCATCCGCCTAGACGCACAATTTGGGACCCCCTACCCGAGATCCGCGGTTTTGACACCGATGTTGTCTTATGTCAATGATATGCGTAAAGATGATCTTTGGACCGAGTGAAGGCAAATTTCACCCTACCGCCCAGAGGAGGATCCGGAGAAGCCAGTTAAAGAGCAATTAATCAAGTCTTGTGCTCTTAAGAAGATGGCAAGCCTATTTAGGAGGTGGAGGAAAGAGCTAAACAAGTTTGTCGACAAAGAAGAGACACCAGAATTCATCGGCAAATATGAGAAGATCAAAGATCATCGCCCGCATTTGTGGCCCACAAGACATCGGAAAAGAGTAAGAAGATGTCGGAGACAAACAAGAAAAATGCTGCAAAGAAGAAGTTTCACCATCGCACGGGTCGTGGCTACCTCAAAGCCCGCCTAAGTGGTCCAAGGCTGAGAATGATCTCGCTTGATAAAGGGAACGAACCGGAGAAAATGAATCGCCAGACCGTTGCCGGACTTGGTTCTTCGGGCTGGCGGAACCTTGGACCTCAGACGTGGAAGTGCCATCGACGGACGAAAGCAATCGAAAATACCAGTCACCAAGCTTCGGCACTATATCGATGCAGCGCAGCAAGGGACGTTCGCTCCAGACAGGGAGAAGGACGAGCTCATAATGGCCCTCGGGAATCCTGAGCACCCTGGATGGACACGAGGCACGCCAGGCTCCATTACGTGGAAGGTTGGTTTTCCGGACGCAGGGGGTTACAAAACCGAGGAGAGGAGGAAGAAACTGGAGCAGAGCCAACTGCAGGCGCTGCACGAAAGGGTAATGGGGCTAGAGGACCGAGAAGCGTAACGCAAAGAACGACCGCCAAGCTTCACCCGGCTACCCCGCCATCTCAGCGGAGAAGCGGCGTGGCTTCCCGAGCTGCTTCACCGGAGCATGTCTTGACGGCTCCTGCCAGCCTATCCCGTGGATGCTATCACGGAGTCTCAAAATTGCCACATTATGACGCAATGGATGAATTTGAAGGTCAAGGCGGTTGTTGGCTCTGTTTATCCCATCAACCCGGCGCAACTTTTCACCGCCGGCCGATTCCGTAAGGATATGCTAGGGTGATGGTGGATGAAATAACGAAGGGATTTGAGGACCTCCACTTGACCACCCTACCGGTGAAGGGGAGACTAGGCTGGGTTCTCGCTCAAGACTCCATGCCTATGGCGGAAGGAGCTCATCAACCTTCCGAATTGGACGCCTCCGCCTCCTCCTCCTCCTCTGGCGAGTCAGGGCACTCCGCCTCCTCCACCGCCTCCTCCTCCGGCGAGTCAGGGCACTCCGCCTCCTCCACCGCCTCCTCCTCCGGCGAGTGACGATCAGGGCAGTCGGCCTCCTCCTCCGCATGCGCCGGCGCGCCCGAGCAGCCAGCAGCCTCCTCCTTCTCCGCCTCGCCAGCAAGGGCGGAAGAGACCCGCCGCCGCCCCGGCTGCTCCGGCGCGTTGTAGTCCTTCTCCTCCGCCTCGTAAGCAAGCACGAAAGAAGACAGACGCCGCAGCCGCTCCGGCTCGCTCCGGCGTCTAGCAGTATAGCCAGAGGCGGGAGGTCGGGAAGTACTGTCAGACATCAAAGGTCAAAAGAACGAGCAGCTGCGAAGAAAATTGCCCAGCTCAGCGAACAAGCAAATCAATCGTGCCCCCCGCTCAATGTGTCTAGCGGCGACATCGTCGCTAATGCTCCGGGGACGGTGGCCGGTTATGGCAATCTTGCAGATTACCTACCTGACGATCAACTTCCTGATTTCATGGAGGTGGACGAACACAGATCTGATGCGGAAGCCTCTCGTCAAAGATGAAAAATCTCTAACAACGATGATGCGAAGATTCCATAATTGGTACATGAAAACTTGCAGAGAGTCTGGGGGGACGAATACTTTGTATCTGAACATTAAAGAGGAGCATGACCTCGTTGGAACTGATCTGTTGACTGTTCCATTTGAGGAGTTCTTCGAGTTCTTCAATCAAAAGGCCCTCGATAAATTAACGGTCTTTTGCTACTATCTGTAAGTACTATTTCTGTCATTAAGTCTCTCTATATATATAGCTCAACTCTTTCATTGCATGTATTTATAATTAGTTATCCTCACTATATTATGCAGATTGAAGATCGTCGAGTGCAGAAAACAAGAAATGTATGATATTGGGTTCATTAACACAAATATCATAGATGAAATTCAGGTTAAAAAGCACGCCGAAGAAGCCAAGGCCAACGTGCTACAATCGTTGATCAAAAATCAAAACAAAGATACCATACTCTTTCCTTACAACTTCAAGTGAGTGTTACTGTCATGTGCATATTCGATTTCCCTTATTACTCGAGCGAGGTTATAGAAATGTAATTGATGAGTTATGCATGCGTGCGCAGCTACCACTATGTTCTTCTGGAGATTAAGCTTGAGCGGGGACTAGTAACCGTCTTAGACTCGAGAGGAAAAGATCCCGAAACCTATGCGGACATGACTAAAATGCTCAACAAGTAAGTTCAATCGATCATTATCGCACCATATCGGCAACTTTTTGTTCATTTCCTGTTGTCTCAAGTAATAATAATTATTTTCTTTGTCTTGCAGGGTTTGGAAACAGTTCACCGCAGAAGCTCCAGGACTGCTGAAGGAGCTGCGATATACATACCCGAAAGTAAGTACTACTAGCTAGCTAGTTACGCGCATCTCCCGTTGATTCTATAGCTATACTTTCATCAATGCCATTTATAATGCTTCATTATCAGTTTGGTTGACCTCTATTTCTCGTGAAAGTGCTTGTGGCAGGAACAGGGAATGATTTACGTGGATACTACGTAAAGTAGTTCATGTACAACGCGACTTTGAAAAATAAGTGGGGCTGCTCTAAAAGACAATATGAAGTGCGTAAGCAATAATATTTACAATTTCATTTTATTACACCATCATTTTTGTTGAGTTTCATTGATATATATGTATTAACCCCCTTCTTCAAATTAGACGTGGCAGATGCGGAATGAACTCCTACCACAAGATCGCATGAAAGCAATTCAAGAGGAATTAGCGGGATTCTTTCTTGACCACGTCATCAATAAAGCCAGAGAATACCATGTGGAAGTTGATTTCAAATGCTAGGGTATTGTAAGAGATCTTACATATTGTATATGTATGTAGCCAGTAGCGTCGGATAGATAATACGAAAACTTGTTGTTCGACCAATCTCTCTGAGAAGGAGAGGTCGATCGATCACTTCTCTCGGTATGGATGACGAACTTCTGTACTTAATGGTTTCCTTCATTTAGTTACTAGCTAGCGTGTCGAGGGCCTCTCTATGTATATAGTACGTAGCGTCGACCAAGCACGGACATAAGAGAGGACACTTCTTTCTCTATTAATTAGCTAGCTAACACAATATATGAAACACCTAAATTAACACCCCAAAACCCCCAACCCCTCCCCCGCTTTAAAAAAACAAAAACCCAAGCCACTGAAATGCTGACGCGTGGAAGCTTTTTGGTCCCGGTTTACGTCACCAACCGGGACCAAAGGTCCCCCTGCCTGGGCTGCCCGCAGCGGCCACGTGGATGCCCATCTGTCCCGGTTCATGTAAGAACCGAGACTAAAGGGGGGAGGCATTAGTAACGACCCTTTAGTCCCGGTTTAAGAACCGGGACTAAAGGCCCTTACGAACCGGGACAAATGCCCTGTTTTCTGCAAGTGCTTTTCTACCACTTGATTTTTTGAGATGTGTGTTTTTCTAGGGAAAGGTGTGGATCTCAAACCAATATGTATGTATGTATTCAATTAAACAACAACATCCATTTAAAGCCCATCATGGCAATGAGGGCGAGGAGCACGAGCAAGACGATGAAGGCGAGAGCGATTCTAGCAGGGAATCGATTCTGGCAGTTTTTTAGTGGCGGGCGATGGTGATAAGTGGCGGTAAAATTTCCACGAGCGACCAAGGGGAGGCGGGGAGGGAGGTGAAACTTACCTCCCATGCGAACGGTTGGCAGATGGAGCACCCTTCATAATGACATGTGGCAACTCTTGCTAGAGTGCCATTTTGGCCCATAATTGCCATATTGGCGGTTATTATGATAATCAATTCAATATGACGACTTCGCCAAAGTTTCTCTAACAGTGGAAAGCAAGGAAGTAGTGCCAAAGTATTTTGTGACTCTTCACAAATTATTAACACCAATACTTCGTAGTAAGCAATATATATAATACATTAGCGAGAACGAGATTGCATAATGCAACATGTAATCTTATTCCATTTTCTTCAACAAACATATGCAACAATGTTTCTTGTTCTATCGAAGGAAAGGCCTAATTTTGTCGTTCATATAGATTATTTAATCTTTAGAACCATGTTGAGGAAGATACTTTTGAGGGTGTTTTATTTAGTTAAGGCAACATCCGAATATCGATGCCTAGATATTTCCCTTGACCAGGTACTTTATGAGCCCGGGGATGTGGACCCTGTAAAAGTAGTCATCCCAGTCAATGGTCTTGGGGTCAAAATTGAAGAGGCTGGCATGATCGTCGGCCATGGTGAGCCTAAGCTTATGTAGGTTCACATCATCAAAGCACCCCTTGAACAATGCGAAGGGCCCATACAAGTCAACAAGCTGCATCACAAACCTATAACAATAACAAAAAAATCATATCATCTTATGTGCCACATCATCAAGATGGTACAACTGCACACAAGTTCAATGACTAACCTGTACTTGCGTGCGTGGTCGTGATAGAGGGTACCGAGGCCGAAGAGGCCACAACAGATGATGGAGAGCAGATGTAGGAGCTCAAGGAAGAGGCGGTACCTGAGCACCATAAAGAGTTGGAAGGAGGCGATGCTCCTCAGGAACGACATCTTATGGGTGGGCACGGGGCGACCATCAGGGCCCACACGAGGGTTCTCTGTGAAGTACCGGAATCCCGCCTCATGCAACACATTGTACGACACCGGGTGACACAATGATGAGCTCACGTGGTACACCGCCGGTGGCCGTGGCTTGGGATGGGCCATTATCTTCTCAAACGAGGACGAGGCGTGCATCACAATGGCAGCTATGATCGCGTTCACCACCATGTCACCAGGAATCTACAGCAACATATACCCAACCAATCGATTGCGTTCACCACTGCCGTTCAAATGCATCTTGCTACAGGTTCTCCTAGACTCGTAGCATAAAAAATGCATGCGAAAATATCGTTAGTGCACTGTACAACTTTGCTTACCACATCCATGGTAAGGTCGAGGTCGGCCAAGAAGTATGTCAAGTTCTGCTTGGCATAGCCGATCACTATCGTGTCGATGGTCCTGCAGTTTACATTTTTCTGCTGAACAAATATCGCAGTATATTTTGCAATTGCAACAAATTTGAAAGACGGCGTTTTAAATTTGAAGCTGGAGACAGTAAAAGAAACTCATAAGAACCTGGTGCCTTCAATCCATCCGGGCAGTGGGTCATTCTGGACGCTAGTGATGATGCTAGGACGAACGATGACAATGGGGACATCACCCTGCATCTGACCCAACACCATCTCCCCCATGGATTTGGTAAACACGTATGTGTTGGGCCACCCAAAGTGTCGGGCCCTGGCGAGGCTGAGATCTTTCATGGCCTTCCTTTCGGCCTTTGACGACGAGTGAACGTCGGCCTGAAGTTGCTTTTTCAGGTTGTTGGCCAGCCTGAACTCATTGTTGATGTCAAGGTGGGTCCCCTCAAGGCTCAAGGAGTGTCTCGCCTTCATGGAACGGCCTCTCCTCCACCAGCCCTTGCTTCTCACCCGCCACGTATGCTGCATTTATTTGTAGCGTAATTTGTGAATCACAGTCTCGGACTAGTTTAATTTGTATCGATGAACTTGCATAACCAATGGTAATTTGTACAGTTGATAAACGTACCTGTGGAGACATGGAGGAGCACCTTGAGGTTGGGACACCTCTTGGCGAAGTTGCACATATGCTTCACTCCCATCACGTTCACGTCCAGAGCCACATCATACCTGCACGCGCGCGCGCACACGCACTTATATTTCATACTAGTTCTTTGGGGACCATTCACGACTCTTGTGATCAAGGGGGAACCACACGACACGAGGATGGGCTCCCGCGACAGCACCCGCGTCGGGTGAGCGCCCCCGGCGGCAGCGCCTCGATCTCCCTTCTCCGGCTTGCTCTGCAGCTGCCCAGGCCAGATCCGGAGTCCCCTGCCGGCCCTCTCTCTTCTCCGTGCGAGGCTCGGCTCGGCTCGGCGTCCAGCTTTGGGACGGAATGGCGCTCTCGCGTCAGCGTAAGTGCCGGCTGGGCGCTCGCCGCCATCGCCCGGATCTCCGGGCTCTGGCCTCCGTACTCCGTTGCGGCCGCTCTGACCGGATCCGGGTACCCCGCGGCGCCCTCTCCCACGCCAGCCTCGACGCCGCCTCGTCTCCCGGTTCTTCTTCGTCATCTTTGTCTCCCGAGGCGGGACACGGGCTTTTCATGTTGGTGAGTAGGCCGTTTTTGGATTGCTTGTAGTATCCTTTTTGCCCGGTTTTTCATAAATTTATAACTAATTAATGAGGCCATACTTTTGTCTTTGTTTAGGAAAAAAGAACTCTTGTGATCAAACTTTGATCGATGATGCTGCACCTGGACACGTTCTCTCCGTCCGGTTTTTCTCGGGCAAAACATTCAATTGACGACAACGTACCTTTCGTAGAAGTTGGTGGTGGCAGCACCATTAACGATGACCTCGAGCTCCTCGGTCAATCGGAGCTCCTTCAGAGTCTCAGGGTCGATGCCGAAGTCCTCGCCCATCACGTCTCCCGCCAACGGGACAATCTTCTCTTGGATGAAAGATTTAAACCCGTCGCCGTGCTTCTCCCTCAGAAGCCCGAACAAGTCCTTTCCTACTACCTGCGCATGATCGTTTCTACGTATCAGCTTGGGTTTGACTGTTCTGCGAGTGCATGTTTAACTACTCGGGAAGAAATTAGCCAGCACCAAAACTGTAGAAAAGGCACCAAATAATCAAAAGAAGTTCAGGAGTAGAGGGCTAGATCATGCAGAACCATAATGGACAACGCTACCTCATTCTCCACCCGATGCTTCGCCGCCGCAGCATCCACCGCTCGCACGGGAAGATAGATCTTCTTCACATCAGGCTGAACTCTTAGTATCTTCTCCACCAGTACTGCATATATGAACCGAGACAAGAACAAATTAACACATGGAGCACAATGCAACGGCAGTCCAGCATGATTTGGTCTTGAATGAGTAAATGACACCCGCGACACATGAATTTTACGCAAAAGAGGAGTTTACTCTTCTAGAATCTGCAACAAATAGTGTATGCATGCTTACTCTTTCCAAGAAAGCCTGTTGATCCAGTGACGAGGATGCTCTTGTTCTTGAAGTATTCGGTGATCTTTTGTTCATTCAGTGTGCTAACCATCTCGCCTTTTTTTCCTTTCCTGTGTGCGTGCGTGTGTCTGAGTTGGAGGAAGTGGCAGAGACCAGAGAGAAGGATGTAAGGAAGAAACGATTGATGCAAGGTTTGAGTGACTCGAAAGAGGCTCCTTTACACAGTATTTATACACGGGCCATCAAAGGTGTTGTGCGTAGGTAGGAGAGGGGAGGGGAGTCTTAATTTGAGACGCTTGATGAGCGCACGAATTAACCATGACAACATATTATGTGCTGCCCAACCAAAACCAGGACCTGCAGCATTAAAAACCTAGCAGTAGGAGTACTCTATCTAGATTTACAAACAAAGTTATTATTGCGGTTGGAGTACATTTCTAGCCATCAAAGTAGACAACCAGTCGTGCGGAAATGCTGTTTGGTGGCCGAGCTACATGGTGCTCGGTATCTTGTGCGTCAGTCCTTATGGAGATCAGGCGCAGGCGCGTATTAGTCTCACGTATTTAATCCTTCAGCATTTACAGGCCATTGTATTCTCCCTTTATCAACAGTGCTTTCCCATGTCAGGGGTAACATCCCAAATTTCTTATTTGAAATGTTATACAATTATAGCTAAGCATCTATGCATTCTGTTTGAATTTGAGTGCCATTTGGAGTTTCAGAAGATTTTGTGTTTTTGGTATTTGAATTCAAACTTTGGCAAGTGGGAATCATTTCAAAAACTAAGCCTGATAAATACTTGAGCAAAAGTATGAGAGGAGTAAACAAGACACTCCAAAAATATCAGAGGAAAGCAATGCCAAAAGTTTTGAATTCAAACTTGAGTTTTATTTGAATTTGAAAAAAATGAATTTTTATAAAGTTTGGATTTTGCCTTTGGAAAAATGTTCAAATGATAGGGAATATTCCCTGATCATTTTGGTATTTATATGTCCTATATAAAATATTTATATTTTATAAGTTATCTCTGTTTTGTTTTATTAAAAAAATTAAAAAAAAAACCCCAGGCGCCGGCCAGCACTTGACCAGACTGCCCACCAGGCGGCCCAGCAAGCCAGGCCAGCGAGCCAGCGAGCCGGCCTCGCCAACCCCCGCGCCCGAAACCTTCCGTCGGTGCTGACCGCCGCACCTCTCTCTCTCTCGGCGGTGGGCCACCACCTCCTCAACCCTCGCCCGCGCCACCGCGCTCACGGAGATCCCGAGATCTCCGGGATCTCACCGATCTCCCCCGATTCACCCCCCGCCCAAGGTGAGGCCCCCGCCTATATTAGCCCCCTACCCGCACCCCATCCCCCTTGCCCCTCGGAACCCTCCTCCCTCCTCACGTGCTCATGGGACTTGCCGAACGCCGCCCGTCATTTGCCTCGTCGCTGTCGCCTCTAGCCCTCCCGAGCTCCACCCACTCCACCAGACCACCCCATCGCCCGCACCCGGAGCCTCCGCCGACCTCCCGACCACCGAGACGCCGACGACTTTTCGCCGCCCGAGCCGCCGCCGATCTCCTGAAAGTCACCGAGTTTCCTCCCCGTCCGATCTAATCTCGACGGTCTAGATTAGAACCCCCGAAGGGGTATGGGTTTTTATTAGGTCAATTAGTGAACCGGGTTTCCCCGGTTAGTTCCGGTTTAATTTTAAGTTAGGTTTTTTTTAATTTAGATCGGCCCGATTCATTTAAACCCTAGGGCCCGTTTAGTTTATATTACGTTCAGTGCGTAGGTTAGGCCCATTAGGCCCTTTTTCATTTATTTTCGTTTTCTGTTTTAACAGAATAGTTCCAGATTTGAAAAATTCATATCTTTTATTCTGTTTAATATTTTTAGGTGATTTTTTTTTGTTGGTTTGCAAATTTTCTATAGTTTCTGTAGAAAATATAATTAGCTATGTTAAAATTAATTAAAATTGCTTTAATTTAGTTTTAGTCAGAATAGTAAATCTGTTATAACATGAGTTAGGAAAATTATTTTATATGATTCTTTTGTCCCAACTTTATTTTGACATTGCCTAACCGTAGGAATTAATTTGGGTATTTTAGGATTAATAAAAATTAGTTTTAAGCAGAATCTTGTTAATCCTAATTAATTAACTAGCTACTGTTTTCCTATTATTTTAATTAGTAAATCAATTTATTTTTCACATGTGATTGATTATTCTAGGATAGTTTCTGTCACTTTATAGGATGAACTTTTATTTATAATAAATAAAACTTTTATTTTATTTTTCTTAATAGAAATTGGATTAGGCCTAATAGGAGTTTTACTATAGCTTTTAAATTGATTCTTTTTGCTCCTAATTACTTAATGCATTATTTTCTGTTAAGTTAACTTAAACTGATGCTAGGGTTATGTTGAGAAAAATTTTGTTAAGTAAAACTATTTTTAGTTGTTGCTTGAAGTAGGGAAAACTTTGAGTTGGTTTTTCTTTGAGTTTCTTTTGGGTTTTTGGATTTGTTTGTTTGACGTGTTTCATATTACTATGCTGTTATGAACATGATCATTGTTGTATGCTTATTGTGAATTATTGTTTGTCTCGGTAGAGTTTTCGGAGTGCGAAGCTTGCTACTACGATTCCCTAGCTTACGAAGATCGTCAGCAAGGCAAGTCTTGATCATGTTATTTTCAATACCTATGATTTTGTGCATTAGAATTATCACCACCCCACCATGCATGCAGTAGTTGAAAATTTGAAGTTATAATCTTGAGTAGTATCATGTGGTAGGATGAACCAATCCCTTGTTACCATGACCCCGGATTTAAGTAGTTTACTTTGCTATGCTCGTGAAGCGGGTTTTGGTTGAGGGAAATTCATAAGAAAGATATGAGAGTCAATGATGATGACAACCCCATGAACTTCAATGCTCAAGATGGACTTCAAATTCACTCTTTGGGTGGAGGACGGTTGACGGGCACCTGGAGAACCCAGTGGTTGGCGGGATGCATGGAGAAGTGCCATGACATCTTGCGGAAAGCTTCACCCAGCCACGAAGAGACGGATGGATGCCCCATTGACCGGAAGCTTACTGTGCAGCCGCAAGCCATTATGGGCTCTGGCTGGGTCAACCCTAGTTGTGACGCTGGCTGGTACGGGCGGTACTACGAGATGTAGAAGAACGGTAGGATTGGATGGGTACCGGCAGTAGCCAGAAGAACTCTTTGGAAGACCCTGTTTCATTCATCCCGTCTTCAAACACCATGAAGTGCGAAGACTTAAAAGGAGGGAATGATTCTTGCGGGTAAAGTGCGCAAACCTCTACAGAGAAAAGATCTAATCGATTAGCCGTGTCCCCGGTTACGGACATTTGAGCCTCTGGAACTTGGAGTATTTCGGAAACCTCAACACTGAAATTAATAATTTAATTGAGGGGTTATGACTTAATAATTTGGGAATGAGACATTGGTTGGCGGAACCATCTCAATAACTACCAAAAATTTTGTAGTATTTGCAAGCAAGTCCACTGTAGTAGGGAAAAATTTGCTTTACGCAAAATGATGAAACTTCGAGCCCCACAGCCAAAATGCATATAGTGTTAGTAATTTTTATTACTGTTATTCTCTTCATGACTTGCCAGCTTATTCAAAAGCTGACCTACACGGCTGCAACGTCTTATGTTGCGAGGTATATTCCGATCAGAGTGAGGCTACGCTCCGCTTGGCGATTGCCCTTTGGAGTCGGATGGACTCGCTATACTTCTACGCTCCGCAACTTTAGTAGTTTATTTCTCATGAGTTGGCCTTTGGCCGAATTTATTCTATTGTAATAAAGACTCTATATGAGAATCGTGTAATAAAATTCAGGTGTGATTGAACTTTGATTATTTCATCTATGTACTGTGAGTACCAGCATGATCTTGGGATGGTACAGACACAGAGACTTGACCGATTTTGGGTCAGGTCGCTACATCAGGTCTTGCGGGCGCCCGCACACGTGCCACCATACAACCATCGTGAACAAGTTATCACCACGCGACAGACATGCACCATTATTACACCCCCATAATTATTCATTTAAATCTGATCTGTGAAAACTGGAGCCTTTTGTCACTTCCCATTACTAGTTTGAGTATACCAGACGACAGGGGATGATGCTTTCAAAAATAAATAAAAAATGAGAGGGATGATGCTGTTATAACGACCATGAAAAAATTGTCTGAAAAGCCTCATGTATCAAATTCGAGTTGAATCGCAAATTTTCTTTGGCCGATATAAGCAACCATATGAACTAGATGATCAATCAATAATAAATAATAAATACAATCCGAAAACCTCAAACTACAGCAAATCCACTCCAAAATCATCTTTCTGTCCGAATGCATGCGAAAGTGATTTTTCTCATTTTTTGTGTTACTGGGCATATCGTATCTCATATTTCGTGTTTATCTTTTCATTAAAAAATTAATCAAGCCTTATAAAGCATGTCCCGCGTCTCTCAAAAAAATTGCAATCAATGAAGAAAATGTGTCGCTCACAATCACAATATCGACGGCATGCCACCAAAAAGCACACCGGTCACCACTTTCTAAATCATCAAACATAAAGTGATAACTTTTTTGTACATAAATCACGGCAACCGTATAGCGGCAATGCACACACAGTACCATTACAAAACTAGTTTATCTCTATCCCATCCGGAACAAAATTTTCACCGGACCGATAATTTACACCCAAAAGATTCTTCTTAACTGATGTATCTAAATTTTCTGAGACACATGTGCGTGCGCACACACACTTCTATTGTGCTAGGAGACAATGCCGATCGATTGTCGATTTTCTCCTCCTGATCATGCCATAGCCAGAGACTTTACTGTACTATCTCGTTTTTGCACAGATTACCTCATACCAAGTTTGCTACTCCCTTCGATCTTAATTAATTGACGCAACGTCTATACAAGATTGTATAGAGGTTGTATAGAGCTCGTGTCAATTAATTTGGATCGGAGGAGGTACCACATTTTTAAAATAGAAAAAACAATTCACCAGTTGTGTCAAACATTTTTTAGTTTTCCCAGCACAACTAATTTGTTGTTGGATTCCCTGGTCCAGTTCACATTTTGTTATCATATTTTTCCGACAAGTTGGCAACGGTTTTTGTCTGTTCTGGTATTTGTCACAGTAAACCTATATTTTGTTTAGTCTATAGCATAAATCTCCTCTGACGCGCATAGTCCAGCAGCAAGAGCCGCTCGTGGTGTCCAGCAGCTGCATGCATGGTCTCTTGCGGTCGCAGCAAACATCTGCTCTGACACACAGAGCAACCAGCCGTCAGCACATCAACGCACGCCATGTTCATGAAATGACCGGACATATCCAATGCCCATGTACACCAACGCTTGGCACCGATGTATTTTCATAAACTAGTCTGCATATTATACCAAGAAAGACAGGCTGCACAGATCGCAACGGGACAACAGCTGGACAAGATAAAGAGAGCCATGTAGCTCGGCCTCCAAAATGCCTCTCTCCAGTCGTGGTACTATATAGTTGCCATACTTAAGAATGAGTTGTCTAGAGTCAGTAGGTCCTCCAACACATACTAAGAGCAACTCCAATGGGGCGACCTAAACGGACGGTGATTTCGTCCGTTTGGGTCGACCGCCTGTCCGGCGTCCACCCTGTTTTAGATATGGGTCGGCAGCGCGCCTAACGCGCCGACCCATATGTGCCGGCATGGCCGGCTGGCCCCCCTATTTTGCATGAATTTGCATAGTTTGAATCAAATAATGTAGTTTGGACCGAATAAAATAGCATAGTTATTACAAGCCGAATAAAAATAAAAATGTCTCACATAGTTCCCACATAGTTTTGCAAACGAATAAAAGAAGATACATCTATTGGTTACCAACATGAGCCCACCATGCTCAACCAAATCATTTTGCAGTTGCACGTGAGGTTCCCAATCACGCATGTCTTGATGAAATTGGGTGAACTGCTCAAACTTTGCCGCTCCTCCATGCTCAGGCACAACATTCTCACCCTGAAACTGAAACCCTTGATTTTACAGATGTTTCGGGCACTCGTCTTCTACGATCATATTATGCATAATCACACAAGCAGTCGTCACCTCCCACAGTTTCTGCGTGCTTCAGGTATTAGCAGGATATCGAACGATGCTCCATCGAGATTGCAGAACACCAAAGGCGCGCTCGACATCCTTCCTAGTACTCTCTTGCTCTTGGGCAAATCTTTTCCTCTTCGCTCCGACAGGGTTGAGTATTGTCTTGATAATAGTGGTCCACTCAAGATAGATACCGTCACCCAGGTAGTATCCTTTGTCGTAGTTGTGGTCGTTGACAGTAAAGTTCACCGGTGGGTTGTTGCCTTCGGCAAGCCTAGCAAAAACTGGCGAGCGCTGAAGCACGTTGATATCATTGTGTGATCCGGCCATGCCAAAGAAAGAGTGCTAGATCCAGAGATCTTGAGACGCCACAGCCTCTATTATGACAGTGCAAGCCCTGACATGGCCCTTATACTGCCCTTGCCAAGCAGAAGGTCGGTTCTTCCACTCCCAATGCATGCAGTCTATGCTACCAAGAATCCCTGTGAAGCCCCTACTGGCATTCATCGCCAACAAACGGGTTGTATCTTCAGCAGTCGACTCTCTCAAGTACTCAGGGCCAAACACAACAATAACAGCCATGCAGAACTTATATAGGGACTCTGGGCAAGTAGACTCGCTCATACGGACGTACTCGTCAATGAGATCACCGGGCACTCTGTATGCAAGCATTCGAATTGCGGCAGTGCATTTCTGATAGGAGGAAAAAACCAATCTTGCCAACATCATCCTCTTTGCACTCGAAATAGTTATCATAGCCGACCACCCCCTCTCTAATACGGTTGAAAAGATGTCTACTCATACGGAAACGGCGGCGCAATTTTTGTTGTTTGAACAACGGATTTGTTGTATCAAAATATTCCTTCCAAAGAAGGAAATGCCCGCTCTCTTGATTGTGATTCAACGCCGGAAGGTGGCCCAGAATGGAGCCACGGAACAACGGCCGCTGGCTGTTGAGGTGGTGATGGACCAACACGGCAGCCAATATCTCCTCCTCCTCATCGGACGACGAATCGTCATAGTCGCAAAGGAAATTATGAAAAAAGAACTCGTCGGCGGAGTCCATTTTGTACCTTGGCAAACCGTCGAATAGTTTGCGGGCGTCGACGAAGGAGACGACCAGCGAAGGAAGTCGCGGCACGCACGGACCAGCTAGCTGCCCTGCCGGCGTCCGACGAGTGGGCTAACGTCCGACGAGCGTGCCGGTGAGGATTTGGCCGAGCGGCGAGACGGCTTCTTGGTCGGGGGCGGCTGGGCACGCGGGGGTGGTGAGGGAGTCCTGGATTAGGGGGTCCTCGGACAGTCGGACTATATACTTTGGCCGGACTGTTGGACTATGAAGATACAAGATTGAAGACTTCGTCCCGTGTCCGGGTGGGACTCTCCTTTGCGTGGAAGGCAAGCTTGGCAATTCGGATATGTAGATCTCCTTCTCTCAGAATCGATTCTCAGGTAACCCTAGCCCTCCGGTGTCTATATAAACTGGAGGGTTTAGTCCAGAGGACAACAACAATCATAATCATAGGCTAGCTTCTAGGGTTTAGCCTCTACGATCTCGTGGTAGATCAACTCTTGTAATACTCATATCATCAAGATCAATCAAGTAGGAAGTAGGGTATTACCTCCATCGAGAGGGCCCGAACCTGGGTAAACATCGTGTCCCTCGCCTCCTATTACCATTAGCCTTAGACGCACAGTTCGGGACCCCCTACCCGAGATCCGCCGATTTTGACACCGACATTGGTGCTTTCATTGAGAGTTCCACTGTGTCGTCGCGATAAGGCTTGATGGCTCCTTCAATCATCTTCAACGATGCGGTCCAAGGTGAGGTTTTCCTCCCCGGACAGATCTTCGTATTCGGCGGCTTCATACTGCGGGCCAACTCGCTTGGCCATCTGGAGCAGATCGATAGCTACGCCCCTAGCCATCAGGTCAGGTTTAGAAACTTGAACTACACTGCCGACATCCGCGGAGACTTGATCTTCGACGGATTCGAGCCCATGTTAGGAGCGTCGGACAGTCACGACGCGCATGACTTAGATCTGCCATCGGACGTTGTTCGGAGGATCGCACCTGCGGCTGCCCCGGCCCTTAAACCGGAGCAGATTGTGCCATACGGGGACGGGTGGATGGACCCCGCCATGGAGGCTGCTTGTTCATCGGTGATTGAGCCGAACACAGACTTCACCTCTAAAGAGATCTGTGTCATCGACCCCCGGACTCATCTCCGGCCATAGGTTCCGAACCGCGTGCGTCCGTGCCTATCGAATCTGATTGGGCGCCGATCATGGAGTTTACCTCCGCAGATATCTTTCAGCACTCACCCTTGGGCTGAAGGAAATATGCCCTAGAGGCAATAATAAAGTTATTATTTATTTCCTCATATCATGATAAATGTTTATTATTCATGCTAGAATTGTATCAACTGGAAACATGATACATGTGTGAATACATAGACAAACATATAGTCACTAGTATGCCTCTACTTGACTAGCTCATTAATCAAAGATGGTTATGTTTCCTAACCATAGACATGTGTTGTTATTTGATTAATGGGATCACATCATTAGGAGAATGATGTGATTGACATGACCCATTCCGTTAGCCTAGCACTTGATCGCTTAATATATTGCTATTGCTTTCTTCATGACCTATACATGTTCCTCGTAACTATGAGATTGTGCAACTCCCGTTTACGGAGGAACACTTTGGGTGCTACCAAACGTCACAACATAACTGGGTGATTATAAAGGAGTACTACAGGTGTCTCCAAAGGTACATGTTGGGTTGGCGTATTTCGAGATTAGGTTTTGTCACTCCGATTGTCGGAGAGATATCTCTGGGCCCTCTCGGTAATACACATCACATAAGCCTTGCAAGCATTGCAACTAATAAGTTAGTTGTGAGATGATGTATTACGGAACGAGTAAAGAGACTTGCCAGTAACGAGATTAAACTAGGTATTTGATACCGACGATCGAATCTCGGGCAAGTAACATACCGATGACAAAGGGAACAACGTATGTCGTTATGCGGTTTGACCGATAAAGAACTTCGTAGAATATGTAGGAACCAATATGGGCATCCAGGTTCCGCTATTGGTTATTGACCGAGAATAGTTCTAGGTCATGTCTACATAGTTCTCGAACCCGTAGGGTCCGCATCGCTTAACGTTACGATGACAGCTTTATTATGAGTTTATAAGTTTTGATGTACCGAAGTTTGTTGAGTCCCGGATGTGATCACGGACATGACGAGGAGTCTCAAATCGTTGAGACATAAAGATTGATATATTGGAAGCCTATATTTGGATATCGGAATGGTTCCGTGAAATCGATTTTAGGAACACCGGAGGGTTACCGGAACCCTCCCGGGGATAATGGGCCTTAGTGGGCCATGAGGGAGAAGAGGAGGGCGGCGGGGCAGGCGCAGGCCGCCCCCTCCCCTAGTCCGAATAGGACAAGGAGGGGGGCGCCTTTCCTCTTTCCTCCCCTTTCCTTCTCCAACAAGGCAAGGGGAGTCCTACTCCGGTGGGAGTAGGACTCCTCCAGCGCACTTTGGGGGCCGGCCGCACCTCCCCTCCCTCCTTTATATACGGGGCAGGGGCACCCCAGAACACACAAGTTGATCTACGGATCGTTCCTTAGCCGTGTGCGGTGCCCCTCCACCATATTCCACCTCGGTCATATCATCGCGGAGTTTAGGCGAAGCCTCGCGCCGTAGAGCATCATCATCGCCACCACGCCGTCAGGTCTTGACGGAACTCATCCTCAAACTTTGCTGGATCGGAGTCCGGGATCGCCATCGAGCTGAACGTGTGCTGAACTCGTAGGTGCCGTGCGTTCGGTACTTGGATCGGTCGGATCGTGAAGACGTACGACTACATCAACCGCGTTGTCATAACGCTTCCGCTTACGGTCTACAAGGGTACGTGGACAATACTCTCCCCTCTCGTTGCTATGCCATCACCATGATCTTGCATGTGCGTAGGAAATTTTTTGAAATTACTACGTTCCCCAACATGGGCGGCGTGCTAAATTCATTGAGGTCTCTCTCTCTCTCTCTATCTGGAGACTCTTGGCCGAACTATGTCCGGATTGAGTGGGAAGCGGATGACGAAGAAATTCGTTCCCCACCCACCACCCACTTAATAGCCACCGTTGATGACTTAACCGACACGCTCGATTTTGACTCCGAAGACATCGACGGTATGGACGACGATCTTTGAGATTTAACAGAACCACCGCCTACGGTATTTGGCGACAACCTCATCATACGATATATATATATATATATATATATATATATATATATATATATATATATATATATATATATATATATATATATATATATATATATATATATATATATATATGGTGGATACACCCAAAGAAAACAATAGCGAGGAACGGAAGGATGCAACGGAAGATAATCCCCTCGAGCAGAAACCAAAGCGACGACGTAGGCGCCGCTCTAAATCCCGCCACAGCAAAACAACGATAACAACGCAAGAAAGAATAACACCCCGGTCGACTCCAAAGGAAACACGACCCCATGGACCCAGCGATGGAGCAGGATGAGCCAGGGGACACTGAACATAGTTCGGAGCCGATGTCCGATGACGGCGATCCCGATGGTAAAACTTAGCAACCTATCTCCGAAGAGGAGAACAGTCCGGACGACGATGCACTCATCATCCCGGAAAAACACTTGGAACAAGAGAACCTCCATAGAAGGCTTATTGCCACCACGAGGAGCTTGAAGAAGAAGAAGCAAAGGCTTAAAGCCGCGCAGGATACGCTCAACCACAGATGGAACAAAGTGCTCGACACTGAAGAAAAATACGGCGATGATCGCCACACAAAGAGCTACCCAAAGCGCAAGCTGCTGCCCCAATTCGACGATGAGGCCATAGAGCCCATTCCACCGAAAAATAATACGGCCGATCAGCCGGACCGACCACCCCGTGGCCGCGACAGGGCGGCCAATGATGCCGCACACAAGTCAGCACACGATTTACGCGAGTTTCTGGACAAAAAAAGCCGGTGTGGCCAGGTCCATTTATGGATCTAGAAAACATGCTCCGGCGCAGGATCACATCCACCAAAACAATCATACCGATCGAATACCAGCTCGGAATCAACACCGAACACAACAGCCGTCGACAGCACGCCATGACACATCCAAATACACGGGTGTCGCGCACCCCCTATGCTTCACCGATGAGGTGCTTGATCATGAATTTCTAGAAGGATTTAAACCCGTGAATATAGAGGCATACGACGGAACGATAGACCTGGGGTCTGGATTGAGGACGTTATCCTTCATATCCACATGGCTCGCAGAGATGACCTCCACGCCATTAAATACCTGCCCCTCAAGTTGAAAGGACCAGCTCGGCATTGGTTGAAAAGCCTCCCCGAAAACTCAATTGGATGTTGGGAGGAACTTGAGGATGCTTTCAGGGCCAATTTTCAAGGGACCTATGTCCGACCTCCGGATGCAGACGATTTAAGTCACATAATCCAACAATCCGGAGAGTCAGCCCGTAAGCTTTGGAACAGATTTCTCACTAAGAAGAATCAAATCGTCGACTGTCCGGATGCCGAAGCCTTAGCAGCTTTCAAGCACAATATCTGAGACAAATGGCTCGCCAGACACCTCGGCCAAGAAAAGCCGAGGGCAATGGCAGCCCTAACAAGCCTTATGACCCGCTTGTGCGCGGGCGAGGACAGTTGGTTTTGCCGTAGCGGGACCAGCGACCCAGGCACATCCGAAGTCAGGGATGGCAACGGGAAGCCGCGACACAGTAAAAACAAGCGTCGAAACAATGAAGACAGCCCAGATAACACGGCGGTCAATGCCGGATTTAGGGGCTCTCGACCCAGTAAACGAAAAAAGCCATTTAAAGGCATCAGAGATGGACCGTCTAGCCTAAATAAGATTCTAGACAGATTATGTCAGATTCATGGCACCCCCGAAAAACCTGCAAATCACACCCACAGAGAATGCTGGGTTTTCAAGCAGGCCGGCAAGCTAAACGCTGGACACAAAGGGAGGAAGTTGCCAAGTGAAGACGAGGATGAGCCTCGCCAGCCGAACATTGGGGGACAGAAAAAATTCCCACCAGAAGTCAAAACAGTGAATATGATTTACGCAACTCACATACCAAAGAGAAGGCGCAAACGCGCACTCCGAGACGTATACGCTATAGATCCCGTCGCCCCCAAATTCAATCCTTGGTTGGCCTGCCCGATCACTTTTGATCGCAGGGATCATCCGACTAGTATCCGGCACGGAGGATCGGCTGCCTTGGTACTCGACCCAATAATTGACGGATACCATCTCACCCGAGTCCTTATGGACGGCGGCAGTAGTCTTAATCTGATATATCAGCACATTGTCCGCAAAATGGGGATAGACCCGCCAAGAATCAGCCAAAGCAATACTACCTTTAAAGGAGTAATACCAGGTGTCGAGGCCCGCTGCACGGGCTCTATAGTACTAGAGGTTGTATTCGGTTCTCTCGACAGCTTCAGAAGCGAAGAATTGATCTTCGACATTGCTCCATTCCGAAGCGGCTATCACGCACTAATCGAAAGAACGGCCTTCGCTCATTTCAATGCAGTACCACACTATGCTTATCTTAAACTTAAGATGCCCGGTCCATGTGGCGTCATCACAGTTAGCAGAAATGCAGAGCGTTCCTTACGAGCGGAAGAATATGTGGCGGCTCTAGCAGCCGAACACTGAACGGCCTCTCCGACCAAAATGATCGGTCGTCAAGGCCACGGACACGGTTAGACGAGTCCGGTGCACCACCAGCCGTAACAGCCCAGATAAACCTGAGCTTGGGTCTATGGACATACCCCCATAGGCGGTGCTAGGGGCTGCTCACATGTAAAAAAGCCCATAGTTTGGCTTGACCCTATTAGTAATAGATTGCATTTTCATGGTTCGTTAAGAATAACCAACGTTTCGCACAAAGTCTTTCACCTGGATTTTTCCTTTTTTACAGATGATCATCATTCTACACCCTTCCAGGATACGGCACAACGGAGACAAAGGCGTAGACGTGCAGCAGGGACCCGCCCAAAGGTTTCTTTTTAGATTAAGACCCTGCGCAAACCTTTTTAATGTATCTTATTGCTTCACACCCTCCGGGCACTAAACGCAACCGATAGGGATGCTGGCCTTATTGGGATTTCGTCACGCCAAACCTATGCATGTATCTGGAAATTCAGGGCTCATTATCGAGGGCGTTACTCAGCCCAATATATGTTGTAAAGTCTGAATACCTTAGGGAGTGTTCGGTGTCGCGAGTTTGGCCTTATATGCATCAGCTCTGAATCATGTCTTTGGTCAATAGTTGGGTTTTCCTGGCTCCCATGTTTTGCTACCTTACGTTCCGCTCTATCCGCTAAGGTGGCACCGGGAGAACTACTGCGATTGTGCCCTGGTTCATCTGGATGAGCACCTCAGTAGAGAAAGCCGAAAATTGACTGTCATGATATAGCGCGAGACTGGTCAACCACTCGATGACTCAACGGAATCTTTGCGATTCCTCCGCATTAACGAAGGACCGGTTTCCCGGTCATGTACGTATGCGCACCATATTCGGATGAACGCGGAAGTACCAGGGGCTATATAGTAGCCCCACTGTCAAACTCCTATGGCTAAGTGAAAGTGTTAAAGCTATATAGCCCGATTGCCTAGTTCGCCGCGCTATCACCTCCTTAATGGACCAAGACGTTGGATTAAGTGTGATTACGCGCTTTTTCGAACAACCCCGCATTATATGCGTGGGGGCTGAAGCCGACGACTACAAACTTTCAGGTTATATACATACATAAACGGCCGCACAGGAGGCACTATAACACTTTCGGGCAAAAGTATAAATACAGCCTTTCTAATCAAAATAGCATTGTTTTTACAATTCAGATACATGTCACTCGAACATGGTGCTCTTCGAGCACTGAGCCTCTATTAAACGGGCGCCTTCTAGGACTTCTTCAAAATAGTGCACGGTCGGGTCCTGGCCTCCCGCCGGACCCCGGGTTGCAATAGCGGTGGTCTCCATCCCTGCCCAATATGTTTTAACACGAGCAAGAGCCATCCGCGCACCCTCTATGCACGCCGACCTCTTCATAGCGTCGATATGCGACACAGCCCCAAGGAACCGTTGCACTAAACCAAAATAACTGTTCGGCCTTGGTCCCTTCGGCCAAAGGTGATCCATGACAGACCTCATAGCAAGCCCGGACAACCTATGGAGCTCGGCCCACTCGGCCATTCGTTCATTCGACAGCAGCGGACGCGTCGGAGCACTGAACTGCGACCAGAACAACCTTTCCACCTCATGATCTTTCTGATCTTTGAAAAACTCAGTCGCATCAGCAGCACTCTTTGCCAAGTCCGAATACGCGTCTGCAGCACTCCATAATTGATCCAGAGGGGCATACTTCGGATCTCCGAATTTCATCCGCAACATAAAGGGCCTCCCAGCCGCGATATCTCCGGCTTCACGAAGCTCCTCCCTCACCCCTCTCATTTCAGAGCGGGTTTCCTTGGCTGCTTACAAGGCCTTCTTCAGGTCAGCCGCTTTCTCTTGGCTTTCCCTTTCAAGGAGCTCATATCGGCCGGCAGCATCTTTCAGCTCAACAGCCATCTTGGATATTTTATCTTCGCTCTGGCGATGAGCAGCCCGCTCGGCTCTTAGCTCTTCGGCCGCCTTTAGGGCGGCCGCATCACTTATCCTGGCTTGTTCCTGGCTTGGGAAAGTTCCGCCTGAAGGGTCTCCAGGCAGCAGCTCCATCTGCAGTCGCAGCATATTATAGATATTAGCATCATGCTCCTCTTAATATTTGCTAACAATCCGAACATACATACCCTGTGCCTCGTCAAGCCGCTTGTTCACAAGCGCGATGTCGGCATTCGCCACGTCAAGCTGCCGCTTCAGTTCGGCAAAATTAGCAGTCCGGTCAGCCGCCGGACCCTCAGCGGCCTGCACATAACGCAGTGCTATCATTACCTGGGACTATGATCCTCGGTTTGCCGCCTCGGGACGGCAACCAGAGTCTCAGGGGCTACTATCTATACGGAGCACACCTAGCATGTGCGGTACAGCCGAAAATATACATATTACTTTGCGTACCTCAAAGCCTTTGAGCAGGCTCGTCAAAGCTTCATTCTACTCGCTTTTGGCGGACGAAATCCTTTCAAACACCGTACCCATTAAGGTATGATGCGCCTCTGAGATAGCCGCTTGCTCCAGAAGACCCGTCAGTGTGTCCGGCGGTGTGTCGGACAATCCCGGACTCTTCATGTTGCTCTCCTTGGGAGCCGAATACTCCGGGCTTTGGGCAGCCGAAGTGTTAACTTCTGGCCTTGGCAGATCAGGAGAAATCCTCCGTGACGACACCTCGGGGTCGTCCGCCCCATGGGGCGGGGAGGCAGGAGGAGGCGTTTCGCTCTTCATCATCTATGGAAGAAGATCCCCCGAAGACGAACTCTGTTGAGAAGGGCTACGAGCCGGACTGCAAGAGATAGGTCTGGGTTATTATTCTCAGAGATAAAGCAGGATATATTTACCAAAGTATTCTTGATTCACTTACAGCTTGGTGGAGGGCTGGCCCTCTTGCGGGCGCTGTACGGTGAGGACGCCCTCTGGGGCAGGGCCCCTGGCGAAGGTTTCTTCCCTTGTTTGGAAACCTCTGCTTCCAAGTCTTCGGAGGCGGCCCTTTTCTTCCCATCGGGGGAGGGGATTTTAGATTCACCTCCCCGATTATCCTCCTTAGCGGAGGCACTTACTCCCCCGGTTTGGATGTGTAAGGTATGAAGCCCGCCTGTGGCTTCTCTATTCCTCCCCTCATCTCCTCCTTATGGCACCTGATATGGTGCGCGCTCAAGCATCCTGGTTAATAAAGGATCCGGCAAGCCTTCGGGAAGGAGGGTCGAACACCTGATCCTCTCCACCTTTCTTATCCAGTCCTGGCCGAGAGCAATTTTTCAGATTGATGTTATGAAAAATATAAAGATAGCATGTTCGGTCACGAAATTACTTACTTGAGTATCTGGACGGTTACAGTCGAGACCCGCTTCCTCGGTGGTGTCCGGACACTTTATTCGTGATCCGAAGAACAATCTGTACATCCCTTCGAGCGTCATGCCGAAGAATTGTTGAATAGTTTGTGGTCCTTCCGGGTTGAACTCCCACATACGGAGAGATCGATGTTGGCACGGCAGGACCCGACAAACTAGCATTACTTGCATTACCTTGTAAGACTGACATCCCTCTTGAGGAGATCTCGAATGCGGCTTTGCAATGTCGGTACATCATTAATTGGCCCCCAGTCCAGTCCCTTGTTGACCCATGATGCCAGTTGAGGCGGAGGGCCCGAGCGGAAGGCAGGGCGGGCGCCCCGCTTTATGCCTCGAGAAGTTGGGATGTAGAACCACTCCCGTTGCCATAAGTCGGACACCTCTGGGAAGGAACCCTTTGGCCATAGGGCATCGGTGCCTTTGCTTATTACAGCGCCTCCACACTTTGTGTGTCACCCGTTGATCATCTTTGGTTTCACACTGAAGGTCTTGAGCCATAAGCCGAAGTGTGGGGTGATGCGGAGGAAGGCCTCACACATGACGATAAACGACGAGATGTGAAGGATGGAATCTGGAGCTAGATCATGGAAATCTAGCCCGTAATAGAACATGAGCCCTCTCACAAAGGGATCAAGACTAAAACCTAGCCCTCGGAGGAAGTGGGAAACAAATACGACACTCTCGTTGGGTTTGGGAGTGGGGATAACCTGCCCTTGAGCAGGCAGCCTGTGCAGGATTTCGGCGGTGAGATATCTGGCCTCCCTAAGCTTCTTGACGTCCTCCTCAGTGACAGAGGAGGCCATCCACCGGCCTTGAAGGTTGGATCCGGACATGGCTGAAGGTCTGAAGCGCTTAGCTTGAGCCTTGGGTGTTGGAACTCGAGGAGGGGGAAGGGAAGGATCGAGCGTGGGAAGAAAAGGACAAGTCTTGGCCCCTTTATAAAGAGGGTGAATATCAAGCGTCCTCCGCGTGTCCGTTTGGAACTTGCCTAAAATCAAGGAGTCATACTAACAAGCACGGTTGGGTTACCCACACTCGTATTAAAGAGAATCCCGTGATAAGGGGAACACGATCTCGGCTTCGACAAGACGTGCCAATAAAACTGCCTCGTAACGCGTATAGTGGCAGGCTGGGGAAAACGGTTCGTAATGACCGGGCCGCAGTGTGATGTCACGCTATGAAAAGTTGTCAGCAGATTAGATTTGTAAAATATTGTGCTCTCTCTACGGTGGTATGTGAAAATTATTTTGCAGAGCCGGACACGATCCTCATATTCAAGATCTTCTATGGAGTATTGGGAGAAGGAATCCGCCTTGCAATGCCGAAGACAATCTGCGCGCCGGACTCATCGTCATTGAAGCCTGGTTCAGGGGCTACTGAAGGAGTCCTGGATTAGGGGGTCCTCGGACAGCCGGACTATATACTTTGGCAGGACTGTTGGACTATGAAGATACAAGATTTAAGACTTCGTCCCGTGTCCGGGTGGGACTATCCTTTGCGTGGAAGGCAAGCTTGGCAATTCAGGTATGTAGATCTCCTTCTCTGTAACCGACTCTATGTAACCCTAGCCCCCTCTGGTGTCTATATAAACCGGAGGGTTTAGTCCGTAGGACAACAACAATCATAATCATAGGCTAGCTTCTAGGGTTTAGCCTCTACGATCTCGTGGTAGATCAACTCTTGTAATACTCATATCATCAAGATCAATCAAGCAGGAAGTAGGGTATTACCTCCATCAAGAGGGCCCGAACCTGGGTAAACATCGTGTCCCTCGCCTCCTGTTACCATTAGCCTTAGACGCACAGTTCGGGACCCCCTACCAGAGATCCGCAGGTTTTGACACTGACAGGTGGGAAGCAGTCGGCTCCCCAGTGGCAAGACGGCGGCGGCGGGCGACGTGGGAGTGGGCGGCGTTGATGAGCAGATGTGGAGGGGCCGACAGCTGGCAGAGACACTGACAAAAATGGACGGCGGCGTTGGCGACGAAGGAGGCGGGGGAGGGTTGCTGTTGGATGGGGGGAGGCCAGTGTGCCACTGACCAGCGGGTCCAGGGGAGGAGAAGGTGAGCGTGCGCGTCCGTCGCGTGTCCGCGCCAACGCAAATCCGGCTAAAAAATGGGCCAGGAATGGGTCGCCCGCGGACGAAAAGTGGACGCACATCCATTTGGGTCGGCGCGTTGAGCCGCCTTTTGTGTCCGCGCCGACCCAAAACATATGACGGTGGACGAAATGGGCCGCCCCGTTGGAGTTGCTCTAAGAGCAACTCTTGCAGAGTCGTTATATCGGTTCGATCGTCATAACAACCGTTATTATGGTGATTTTAGTTGAAAATGCCACTCTATAGAGTTGGCATCCCATTCTCGATCGTCCTAATTTATGGAGAGCTCTCCAAATCAAGCTCGTGTGCCTCCATATTTGGCATATGTGGGTGATATTTGAAGCGCACTCCATCGCGAAAATGGTGTGCCATGAAAGAAATTCCCCTTCCTGCTGTCCTCCCCCCATCCCCGCCGACATCTCCCTTCCTCGCGCAACTTTGGCTGCTTATGTTCATCCCCCAGTCCCCGCCAACGACGCCATGAACTCCGTCTCGACCCCGGCGTCTGAATCTATCTGATTGGAGCCGAGTCCGGCGACTTCAAGGTCATTGCACCTCCCATGGCTCATGTGCCTCTGACACCTCTGGCGGCTGACCTCCACCATGTCAGCGAAGAGTCTAACACAGAGGTGCATGTGCTTTCGCTGGAGGTCGCGGCCCTCAGTGAAGGGCCAAAGAAGAAGACTGACAAGGGCCCTGCCGCTACCTTCCCTCCTACTTTCCTCCCGGCGGCGGGCGAAACAAGGGTGGCTTCCAGTCGTATGTCAGGTCAACAACAACGATGGAGTAAAAAATGGCATCATATACCCTGTATTTGGTTTTTATTCAATTGAATGTGAGGTGATCATGGAAAATTGTTGGCCAAATGTGCAATGTTTGTGATTTAGTGAGGATTTTTCAGAATTTGGGGGAGGGGGTCGACCCTGATACGTCCATTTTGCATCACTATTTTTACTATATGACCTATTTCAGTGATATATTTCACATTATGATGCAATTTGAATGTCTTTTCTCTGTTAAAATGCAAGATAAACAAAGAGAGGGGGATTGATGTACTTTGGAAATTTGGATAAACAATACAACAGAAGAAAAAGCTATTTTCCGGAGCTCCAAAAACAACAACAATTTTACTAAATTATTTGAATAAAGCCAGGTGCTAGAAGATGGGCCAGAGGGGACCCACCAGGGTGCCACCTGGACGTGTGAGACCCTGATGGCCCCCCTCCCGACGCCCTTTGGCCATAAAATCTCATTTACACCTAGAAAATATCATAGAGATTCCTCGGGACTTTCCGCCGTAGTCTGCGAAGCGAAACGTAGGCAAAGCACTTTTTCTCTCTGGCACAAGAGCCATGGTCATCACCAACACTCTGTTCAACGTATGGATCATCATCTTCATCAACATCTTCACCAGCATCATCTCATCTTCAAACCTTAATTCATCCCTTTAGTTCAATATTTGCATCAAACCTCATATTGGTAATTGAGAGTACTTGTATGTGCTGATTACATCTTGTAGTTGATGCATAGGAGATTTATCGGCGAGTGATTGTTGTGTTTAGATTGCTCATTATATATTTATACCCGTTGATCATGATCCATATGATATACTGCGAGTAGATCCATTAGTTCTTGAGGACATGAGAGAAGTCTTGTTGCTAGTAATCATGTGAAGTTTACTACCGTTTAACATTTTGATGATATGTTGTGTTGTTCTTCCTCTAGTGTTGTTATGTGAACGTCGACCACATGACATTCACCATCTTTGGGCCTAGGGAAGACATTGTGGGATTTTTTTTGTAGATGATGGGTTACGGGAGTGATAATAGAAATCCAAACCCCAGTTTATGAATTATTCCGTGAGGGGCTATTTTGGATCCTATTGTTTAATGATATGGCCAGATTTATTTTAATTACTTCTCTTGTATTTGTGGATGCTTGCAAGGAGGGTGCAATCATAAGCAAGTGTTTGTTCAGTAAGGACAATACCTTAACTCCAGTCCACCCACACAACACGTATTGAATCATGAACGGTAACTTAATGAATCATGGGGAAAGTAACTTGATGAGATTGCCATGTGTCCTCAGGAGCATTTTAGTTATTATAAGAAACACCATCGGTTTGTCCTTAGCGTACATAAGGATTGGGCCACTTGCTGCACTCTACTACTTTTGTTACTATTTATATTGTCGCAAATTATCTTGCTATCAAACTATATTATTTACAACATTTACAATGGCAACTTGCTGAAAACTACTTGTCAATTCCTCCTGCTCCTCGTTGGGTTCGACACTCTTACTTATCGAAAAGGCTATGATAGATCCCATATACTTGTTGTTCATTAGACTTTTGAAACATTTCTTATTAGATCGGTGATTGATACGTCCAATTTGCATAATATGTTTTCCTACTGTTATTTATTATGCTTTGGGTCATTATTTCACTTTATGATGCAATTCTAATGCCTTTTCTCTCTTAATTTGCAATATTTACATGAAGAGCGAGATTGCCGGCAGTTGGAATTCTGGACCTGAAAAGGCTGCAACAAAGATAGATATTCTCCATAGCTCCAAATGAAGCAAAAAATTATGGAGAATTATACTGAAATTAATAAAAAATACTAGAAGAAAGAATCACCAACAGGGGCCCCACCAGTGAGCCACAAGCTCGGGGCGCGCCATCCAAGCTTGTGGGCCCACCACCAGGCCTCTGTGGCCCTCCTTCTCCTATATGATACTCCCTCGATTTTCGTGCTTCAACTTTGACCATAAATTTAACCAACAAGACCGACTGCGGTGGGAGCAAAAGTTATGCCAATGAATTCGTAATAACTTTTGCTCCCGCCGCAGTCGGTCTCGTTGGTTAAATTTATGGTCAAAGTTAAACCTCGAAAAGCGCGGGCGCACTATATTTTGAAACGGAGGGAGTACCATTTACCCCAAAAAATATCAAGAGAATACATTCGGGACGAAGCGCCGCCATCTCGAGACGGAATCTGGGTAGGAGCACTTTTGCTCGTCGGTGGAGCGATTCCGCCAGGGATACTTCCCTCCGGGAGAGGGAAATCGAAGCCATCGACATTACCAACGATCCTCTCATCATAAGAGGACCAATCTTCATCAACATCTTCGCCAGCACCATCTCATCTCAAACCCTAGTTCATCTCTTGTATTCAATGTTTGTCCCAAAACCTTAGATTTGTACCTGTGGATTGCTAGTAGTCTTGACTACGTCGTGTAGTTGATGCTAATTGTTTATTTGATTGAAGATTATTTCAGATCCTTACACATTCAATATACCTCTGATCTTGAATATGAATATGATTTGTGAGTAGTTACTTTTGTTCTTGAGGACGTGAAAGAATCTTGTTATAAATAATTATGTGAAGTTGGTATTCGTTCAATATTTTGATGATATGTGTGTTGTTCTTTCTTTAGTGGTGTCATGTGAATGTCGACTACATGACACTTCATCATGCTTGGGCCTAAGGGAAGGCATTGGGGAGTAATAAGTAGATGATGGGTTACGAGAGCGAAGGAAGTTTAAATCCTAGTTTTTGTGTTATTCCGTAAGAGGATGGTTTGGATCCATATGTTTCGTGCTATGGTTAGATTATCTTAATTTTTATTCATAGTTGCGGATGCTTGCGAGAGGGGGTAATCATAAAACGGATGCTTGTTCAAGTAAGAACAACACCCTAGCGCAGATCCACCCATATATCAAATTATCAAAGTAGTGAACGCGAATCAACTAATCATGATGAACGTGACTAGATTTTGAGACCTGACAGTTCAAAGCAGAATAGTTCGCTCTTGTTAAAATTGATTTTCAAACCTAACAGTTGTTCGAAAAGACAAAGAATCAGCTTCATATTTCTAGCCTTAGAGGAGTCCTTGTCTATAATACTACGGGCGTAAGAAGAAAGGGCAGTCCAATGCACGTAGCTCCCACTTGCGCACGATCCGGGAAAAGGTCCGACAACTTTGAATAAATTGTACACAACATTTCCTTCATTTTTGCAAGTGGTTGTTTTCAGGACTCCCTGTGTGTACTTCCAAATTCAATATACCTCTTATACGAATCCATCATATCACTTTATAACTTTTTGTATACTTTATCAATTATTCTAAGATACACAACACGACTAGTACAGTAAAGAAGTATATATGCAAAGTATGTAAAGTCAATGGACTTGGATATTTTTTATCAAGTAGTAATTAAGTATGTTTTAAATTAGGTATAATACATTCTTGTAAATGTTATATGAGTGGAAGACTGGGAGTACATAAAATACATAACCATTTCCCTCTGCCTGGAGATTAAGTTACTCCCACATTTAGGAGAGCGGCGATGGTGAGGACGGGCTCGCGCGCTCCTGCTAGTTGGACGAGCAATCCGACGACACATGGCGTATTGCATTTAATGCGGTCGTATACATATAGCCGTGAAAACAGTGCTGGTGCAAAGCCAAAGCCGTGTAAAATGACGGATAAGTAGCGGTCCATGGTTACGCTGTTCCGTTGGTACAGATCTCTTGTCACGGTACAGAACGACGAATGACAACTGCGCCGTGGCGGGCTGCTGCTGCGAGTCATCGACCAAAGTCGTCCATGGATCCACCACCGACGTCGACGATGACCCCAACCCATCAAAGCGGGCAAGGCTTCATGAATAAAAAACTTTGGTCTGTGGTTACTACTGACAAGTTGAAGTTACAGCCGCCTCGAGGACTAAAAAGGACCGGATTATCCTAGTTGTTTGTGTTAAGAGTAGTCGGCTAGTAGTTTGTATGGAAAAATAAAAGTAGCGTCCGCGTTAGGATAAAATATTTGTGCTCCCAGTGTTATGCTGGTAGGTTTGTACGTAAAAATAAAATTAGGATCCGCAAGAGTCACAGTTTTACTTTCGCGTGAGGCACGTTTTTGCTTTGCGAGAGGCACGGCCATGACTCTCGGAAACGAAAAAAACGCGTTTTTTTTCTTCTTTCGTTAGAGTCACGGGTTTGCTTTCGCGAGAGGCACGACCGTGCCTTTTGAAAACGAAAAAACGTGTTTTTTATTTTTTTTCTTTCATGAGAGGCACGGTTTTGTTCCCGCGAGAGGCATGGTTGTGCTTCCACGAGAGACATGGCCGTTGTCTTCTCGGAACAGAAAATAAATGGGTTTTTTTTCCGCTAGAGGCACGATTTTGCTTCCGCGAGAGGCATGATTGTAATTTCGCGAGAGGCACCGTCGTGCCTCTTTCAGAAAAGAAAAAAACATGCTCCCGGTCCAGTTTTTCGTCTGTTTTTTTTTTGTGAAAAAAAGTTCGTCAAAACCTATTAACAAGGGGTCTAGTTTTGAATATCTCGACGCGCTAAATCCAACAGTGAAAACGGTTCGAGATTTAGACGCATGGTTTTGCTTTCGTGAGAGGCACGACCATGACTATCGGAAACGAAAAAAAACGTGTTTTCTGTTTTTTTCTACTAGAGGCACGGCTTTGCTTCCGCGAGAGTTACAGTTTTGCTTTCGCGAGAGGCACAACCGTGCCTCTCGAAAACAGAAAAATGTGTTTTCTGTTATTTTTTTCCTTTCACGGAAGGCACGATTTTGTTCCCGTGAGAGGTATGGTTGTGCTTCCACGAGGGACACAGTCGTGCCTTCTCGGAAACAGAAAAAAAACAGGTTTTATATTTTTTTTTGCGAGAGGCACGGTTATGATGTCGCGAGAGGCACCGTCGTGCCTCTTTCGAAAAGGGAAAAAAATCATGCTCCCGGTTCGATTTTTTGTGTGTTTTTTTTATAAAAAAAAGTTCGTCAAAACCTATCAACATGAGATCTATTTTTAAAGATCTCGACGCGATAAATCCAACGGTGAAAACGGTTCGAGATTTAGACGGTTTAAGAGATAAAACATTTTGAATAAACGAATCTACGAAAAAGAGAAAAGTACTAGGTTGTGACAATTGTCACACATAGAGCGTGCCACTTGTCACAACCTGAGAAGGTGGAGTGATCTTTGCGAGGAGTACTACTCAATTAGTGATTTCGGACAGTGTATTCTGTTCTAATATCCATAACGCTGCAAACCACATATAATAAGCCTACATTTTTTTATTTTATTTTTGTAAAATAATAAGCCTATATTTATGCAATGAGGGTTACTTTTTCGTGGTGTCTTTTTATAAATGCCAAAATAATTCAAACGACGACATTTGTGTTCTTCTCAACACCCAAATGCTGCATACAAAAGTGTAGGGGCAAATACTACACTTTTTTGCCAATGAAAAAGAAAGCAAACTTACAAAAAAAATGTCTCTCTGAGTTTGCTTTTTCACCAGCAAAAAACCGCCGCACTATGTCACTTGGAAATTTTGATAGATGCTTCTTCCACTAAAAGGAACATGCAGAACACATGACAGATTTTTTTAATATTTATTTTTTTGCTCAATATTTACACTGCACAATTTCACTCTTGTGCATGCAAACCCCGTAAGTACGATATTTGCAGTATCCATACTGCTGGTATTTTTGTCTATTTAGGCCTAGCCCAATAGCAGTTTCAGAAATTCCTAATAAATCCTAGAGGCCCAAGCAACCCATTCGGGCAAGGCAAGAGGTGGAATTAAAGTTTAGTCCCACATTGCTAGTTTAGAGGAAGTTGGACCTCTTTATAAAGGAGGCTCTTTCCCCACTTGTATGAGCATGAGAACAAGACGGACATCCACGCGTGCTCCTCCTCCGCCGCCCGCCCGCCCAGCCGATGTTAAGTTTTTGCCACGCACGACAGGTATACGAAAGGTCACGCGGGAGCTGAAACATTTTTCGTAGTGGACACTGAATCCGAACGGGGTGCTTCTTCGGCTGAAGTCTGTTCTCTTCGTTTTGCCTCCCGTCGCTGCCCTCTCGCCTCCTTCTCTTGCGCCTATAAAAGTTGTTGTCTTCCTCATCCCGGCTTGCGGCGTGCACCGCGAGTCGGGACAGTAGGCCTCCGAAACTGCACCTCTTTCAGTCATGTACGGGAGAAGGGTGATAAGGTTTTTGGGGAGCGCTCTGTGACCTCTTCGACTTCTTCGTCACGGACGCCCCCGGCTCCGACGACTACTTCCCCGACGTCGACAACCTCCTCGACGACATGGAGGACACCGACCCCACGTCCAGTGCCTCTGCTCTGGCTGTTGTCCAGTACATGTTCTTGTTTTTCCTGTTAGAGGTCCTGCCACAGTTCCTTGTTTTAGTGTTTGCCCTACACATGTTAGGATCTACCTCATATATGCATCTTCATCTACTGTCTGCTCGAGAGATGATCGGTTCTAGCTCATATATGCAGATGTTATTTACCTTTGCTTTGTCAAATCGCATGACTTGTTTTACCACTGCTATACTAGTCATGCTTTATCTAGTATTTCTGTTAATAAAATCATTCGATAAATTGCTCATATTTCCAACAATCCAAAAACCTTTTTATAGGCAATTTACCCCAAGTGGTTTTGCTGCTTCCATGAGACCTCCTATGTTTGAGGGTATCCACTATAAGAGGTGGCGCGTGAGAGTAGTCTTATGGTTTCAAACCTTGAGTTGCTATGACGCCACTCTTGACAAACCTGAAGGAGAGCAAGATGCCCAACAGGCACAAGCTTTTCAGAAAATAGATACCTTGTTTAAGGCTGCTCTCTTGAGTGTTCTTGGTGAGAACATAGTTGATGCTTATGCGTTAATTGATAATGGAAAAGATATGTGGGGCCTTTTCGAGGCCAAGTTTGGGGTCTCGGATGCTAGCACCGAGTTGTACATTATGGAGCAATTCTATGACTACTGAGGATGATCAAGAGTGCTCCGTGGTTGAGCAAGCTCATGAGATACAGTCATTTGCTAGAGAACTTGAGCACTTCAATTGTATCCTACCGGACAAGTTTATTGCCAGAGGTATCATCACTAAGCTTCCTCCCACGTGGAGGAACTTTGCTACCTCATTGAAGCATAAGAGGCAGGATTTTTCCGTTCCGGATCTCATTGGTACTCTTGATGTGGAAGAAAAGGCGAGAGCAAAGGACAACCGTGCTCGAGGTATTGAGGGAGGTTCTAGTGCCAATCTGGTATATAAGAAGAACTTCCAGCCCCACAAGTTCAAGAACAAGGGCAAGTTTGATGGTAAAGCAAAGTTTGATGGGAAGAACAAGGTTGTGCAGCACCACGAACTTCAAGAAGAAGAATGACAAGAAGAAAGGTGTTTGTCATGTGTGTGGGGATCCCGATCATTGGGCTCTAAGTTGCCCTAATCGCTATGACAAGCGTCATCACAGGAAAGGCGGCAAGACCGCTAATGTTGTCATTGGAGACACTGACATGAAGGATGCTGGGTATGGTATATTTCCCACTATTCTTTCAGTATGTCATTCTCCTGATTGGTTGATTGACACGGGTGCAAATGTGCATGTATGCGGTGATATTTCCATGTTTTCGTCTTATCAGACCGCAGGGACTTCCACCGTACTGATGGGCAACAGTTCAAGTGCTTATGTTCATGGTGTTGGCACGGTCGATCTGAAGTTTACTTCGGGGAAGATCGTCTTGGTCAAGAACGTGCATTATGTCCCCTCCGTCAATAAAAATCTAGTTAGCGGATCTCTTCTGTGTAGAGATGGCTACAAGCTTGTCTTTGAGTCGAATAAATTTGTAATTTCCAAGTATGGAACCTTTGTTGGTAAAGGCTATGAGTCAGGAGGGCTGTTTCGTTTATCCTTATCAGACGTTTGCAATAAAGTTGTTAATCATATTTGCAACAATAGTGAATCAAATGTGTGGCATTCACGTCTTTGTCATGGTTGCATGTCGCGACTAATGACATTGAAGTTAATCCCTAGTTTCACCACCGTCAAGGGATCCAAGTGTCAAGTGTGTGTACAAGCTAAGCAACCTCGTAAGTCTCATGTGACTGCGGAAACGAGAAATCTTGCAGCACTAGAACTCATACATTCAGATCTATGTGAAATGAATGGTGTCTTGACAAAAGGTGGAAAGAAATATTTCATGACTTTAATTGATGACTCCACTAGATACTGTCATGTGTATCTTCTGAAATCTAAGGATGAGGCTTTGAACTTTTTCAAGATCTATAAAGCTGAAGTGAAAAACCAACTTGATCGAAAAATCAAGAGGCTTAGGTCCGAGCGTGGTGGAGAGTATTTTTCCAATGAATTTGATGATTTTTGTGCGGAACGTGGTATAATCCATGAGAGGACGCCTCCCTATTCACCTCAGTCAAATGGGGTGGCTGAAAGAAAGAACCGTACTCTAACTGATTTGGTTAACGCCATGTTAGACACATCGGGTCTCTCCAAGGCATGGTGGGGGGAGGCGATATTGACTGCATGTCATGTCCTAAACCGAGTTCCCACAAAGAACAAAGAGATAACTCCATTCGAGCAATGGGAAATGAAAAGGTTAAAGATCTCTTATCTACGAACCTGGGTTTGTTTGGCGAAACTCAATGTGCCAATTCCAAAGAAGCGGAAGGTGGGACCAAAAACTGTGGATTGTGTTTTCCTGGGATATGCTTTTCATAGCATTGGTTATAGATTCTTGGTTGTAAAATCTGAGGTACCTGACATGCATGTCGGTACGATCATGGAGTCGAATGATGTGACTTTCTTTGAAGATATCTTTCCCATGAAGGATATGGCTACCTCATCTAATCAGGAGATGCCTAGTTCATCAAAAAAGGAACCAGTTACAATTACTGAACCTGCCATTTCGATGGAACACTTTGAAAGTCCTGTGGAGGAGAACAATGAAGTTCCTACTAGGAGCAAGAGACAGAAGACTGCAAAGTCCTTTGGTGATGATTTTCTTGTGTATCTCATAGATGACACTCCCGTTCTATTTCAGAGGCCTATGCATCTGAAGATGTTGACCTCTTGGAAGGAAGCAGTTAAATGGCGAGATGGATTCCATCTTGGCGAATGAAACTTGGGTGATAATCGATCGTCCTTATGGGTGTAAACCTATAGGATGCAAATGGGTATTCAAGAAGAAGCTTAGGCACGATGGTACTATTGAAAAGTACAAGGCTCGGCTCGTGGCTAAGGGTTATACCCAAAAGGAAGGTGAAGACTTCTTTGATACTTACTCACTTGTGGCTCGACTGACCACTATTCGAGTTCTACTTTCACTAGCTGCCTCACATGGTCTTCTCGTTCATCAAATGGATGTTAAGACTGCTTTCTGATACGTCCATTTTGCATCATGCTTTTATATCGATATTTATCGCATTATGGGATGTTATTTCACGTTATGTCACAATACTTATGGCTATTCTCTCTTATTTTATAAGGTTTACATGAAGAGGGAGAATGCCGCGTAGGAATTCGGGCCGAAAAGGAGCAAATATTGAAGGACTATTCTGCGCAACTCCAAAAGTCCTGAAACTCCATGGAATACCTTAAAATAAATAAAGAAAATCATCGCCAAAGATGAAGGCCAGGGGGCCCACACCCTGCTCACGAGGGTGGGGGCGCGCCCCTCCCATGGCGCCCCCCTACCTCGTGGCCCCCTGGTGGCTCTCCGACGCCCATCTTCTCCTATATGAAGTCTTTCGATGAGAAAAAAATCATAAGCAACCTTTCGGGACGAGACTCCGCCACCACGAGGCGGAACCTTGGCGGAACCAATCTAGGGCTCCGGCAGAGCTGTTCTGCCAGGGACACTTCCCTCCGGGAGGGGGAAATCATCATCATCATCATCACCAATGCTCCTATCATCGGGAGAGGGCAATCTCCATCAACATCTTCACCAGCACCATCTCATCTCCAAACCCTAGTTCATCTCTTGTATCCAATTCTTGTCTCCAAGTCCGGGATTGGTGCTAGTAGGTTGCTAGTAGTGTTGATTACTCCTTGTAGTTGATGCTAGTTGGTTTATTTGGTGGAAGATCATATATTCAAATCCTTTATGCATATTATTACCCCTCGATTATGAACATGAATATGCTTTGTGAGTAGTTACGTTTGTTCACGAGGACAAGGGAGAAGTCTTGCTATTAGTAGTCATGTGAATTTGGTATTCATTCGATATTTTGATGAGATGTATGTTGTCTAACCTCTAGTGGTGTTATGTGAACGTCGACTACATAACACTTCACCATTATTTGGGCCTAGAGGAAGGCGTTGGGAAGTAATAAGTAGATGATGGGTTGCTAGAGTGACAGAAGCTTGAACCCTAGTTTATGCGTTGCTTCGTAAGGGGCTGATTTGGATCCATATGTTTCATGTTATGGTTAGGTTTACCTTAATACTTTTGTTGTAGTTGCGGATGCTTGCAATAGAGGTTAATCATAAGTGGGATGCTTGTTCAAGTAAGAACAGCACCCAAGCACCGGTCTACCCACATATCAAATTATCAAAGTACCGAACGCGAACCATATGAGCGTGATGAAAACTAGCTTGACGATATTCCCATGTGTCCTCGGGAGCGCTTTTCCTATTATAAGAGTTTGTTCCGGCTTGTCCTTTGCTACAAAAAGGATTGGCCAACCTTGCTGCACCTTATTTACTTTTGTTACTTGTTGCTGGTTACAATTTATCTTATCACAAAACTATCTGTTACCACTTATTTCAGTACTTGCAGAGAATACCTTGCTGAAAACCGCTTATCATTTCCTTCTGCTCCTCGTTGGGTTCGACACTCTTACTTATTGGAAGGACTGCGATAGATCCCCTATACTTGTGGGTCATCACTTTCCTAAATGGAGAGTTGGACAAGGAAATTTAATGGAACAACCAGATGGGTTTGTAATAGATGGTTAGGAAGGGAAAGTGTGCAAGTTACTGAAGTCTTTGTATGCACTCAAGCAAGCACCCAAACAGTGGCATGAGAAGTTCGAAAGAACTTTAACAGCTGCAGGCTTTGTTGTGAACGAAGCTGACAAATGTGTGTACTATCGCCATGGTGGGGGCGAGGGAGTTATGCTTTGCTTGTATGTTGATGACATACTGATTTTCGTAACAAAACTGAATGTTATTAAGGAGGTCAAGGATTTCCTATCTCATTTGTTTTGAGATGAAGGATTTAGGAGTGGTGATGGCATTACGAACATCAAGTTGTTGAGAGGCGATGATGGTGGCATTACATTGCTTGATCTCATTATGTGGAAAAGATCTTGAGTCGCTTTGGCTACGGATGGTGCAAGCCCTCTCCAACACCATATGATGCTAGTGTGCTGCTACGAAAGAATCGAAGAATTGCTAGAGACCAATTAAAATATTCTCAGCTTATTGGCTCGCTTATGTACTTAGCTAGTGCTACAAGACCTGACATCTCTTTTGTTGTGAGCAAACTGGGCCGGTTTGTCTCAAAACCATGAGATGTGCATTGGATAGCTATAGAGAGAGTTTTGCGTTATTTGAAAAGCACTGCGAATTATGGAATTCACTACACTGGGCACGCAAAGGTGCTTGAAGGGTATAGTGACTCAAACTGGATCTCAGATGCTGATGAGATAAAGGCCACGAGCGAATATGTATTCACTCATGGAGGTGGTGATGTTTCCTGGAAGTCTTGCAAGCATACCATCTTAACAAGGTCAACAATGGAAGCAGAACTCACAGCACTAGATACAGCTACGGTCGAAGCAGATTGGCTTCGCCGGCTCTTGAATGACTTGCCGGTTGTTGAGAAACCTGTCTGGGTATCCTTATGAACTGCGACAATCAAAGCTGTGATCACGAAAGTGAACAGCTCAAAGGATAACATGAAGTCATCAAGACATGTTCAGAGAAGGTTAAACTCTGTCAGAAAAATGAGAAACTCCGGAGTTATTGCATTGGATTATATCCAAACGTCTAAAAATCTAGCAGATCCTTTCACTAAGGGTCTATCACGTAATGTGATAGATAATGCATCGAGGGAGATGGGTATGAGACCCACAATATGAGTTGTTCACAGTGGTAACCTATTCTTTGTGATCGGAGATCCCGTGAATTAGATGTGGAAGACAAGTTGTTGGTCAACTGGGAGCAGAGTACCCTTACTATTAAAAATACCACTCCATGAAGATGCAATACTCTCCTAATCTGCATGGCAGCTTGATGTATATCTTAATGTGTTCCAAGTGGCTCTTTGAAGCAGAGATGTTGTCCTGCAGAACATCTTTTGAAGAACGCACATATATGAGTCTGATTGTTAAACGTCGCAATCTATGAGCGTAGGGTTCTCTCTAGTAAACTCATGAAAGGTCTCGGAGTATGACGCATAAGCTCCGCCCGCAGGGAAGACCCACGGTAGCCATGTACCGGTTAAGGCTTTATGTGAAGCTAGATTCGCAGAAAACTTGCAGTTCAAGGCCCAGTCCACTGTTCAAGTTGCTTACTAGTGTATCATAGAGTTCTAGGTGGAAGTTCAACTTAACAGTCTCCACTGTAGTACCGGTATATAAAATAGTGTTTTGGAACCAAAGGCAAATTTTGTGTGCCTCTGGGACCTGGTGGGGGATTGCTGGAATTTTTGTCTATTTGGGCCTAGCCCAATAGCAGTTTCAGAAATTCCTAATAAATCCTAGAGGCCCAAGCAACCCATTCGTGCAAGGCAAGAGGTGGAACTAAAGTTTAGTCCCACATTGCTAGTTTAGAGGGAGTTGGACCTCTTTATAAGGGAGGCTCTTTCCCCACTTGTATGAGCATAAGAACAAGAGGGACATCAACGCGCGCTCCTCCTCCGCCGCCCGCCTCTCCACGCCACGCCTCGTCACGACGCGCTGCGGGTTGCGGGAATGAGCCGAGCCGATGTTAAATTTTGCCACGCACGACGGGTATACGGAAGGTCACGCGGGAGCTGAAACGGTTTTCGTAGTGGACACTAATTCCGAATGTGGTGCCTCTTCATCTGTAGTCCGTTCACTTCGTCTCCCTCTCTTCGTTTCGCCTCCCGTCGCTGCCCTCTCGCCTCCTTCTCTTGCGTCTATAAAAGGGATGTCGCTCCTCTCAGAGAGAAGCACCAGAACTTCTCCTTCCTCTCACCACTGGTTCCAATCTCTGAGTTGTTGTTGTCTTCCTCATCAGGGCTTGCGGCGTGCACCGTGAGTCGGGATAGTGGGCCTCCGAAACTGCACCTCTTTGAGTCCTGTACGGGAGAAGGGTGATAAGGTTTTTGGGGAGCGCTCTGCGCGACTACTGACTTCTTCGACACGGACGCCTCGGACTCCGACGACTACTTCCTCGACGTCGACAACCTCCTCAACGACATGGAGGACACCGACCCCAAGTCCAGTGCCTCTGCTTCGGCTGCTGTCCAGTACGTGTTCTTGTTTTTCCTGTTAGAGGTCCTGCCATAGTTCCTTGTTCTAGTGTTTGCCCTACACATGTTAGGATCTACCTCATATATGCATCTTGATCTACTGTCTGCTCGAGAGATGATCGGTTCTAGCTCATATATGCAGATGTTATTTACCTTCGGTTTGTCAAATCGCATGACTTGTTTTATCACTGCTATACTAGTCATGCTTTATCTAGTATTTCTATTAATAAAATCATTGATGAAATTGCTCATTTTTCAACAATCCAAAACCTTATTATAGGCAATTTACCCCAAGTGGTTTTGCTGCTTCCATGAGACCTCCTATGTTTGAGGGTATCCACTATAAGAGGTGGCGCGTGAGAGCTGTCTTATGGTTTCAAACCATGAGTTGCTATGACGCCACTCTTGGCAAACCTGAAGGAGAGCAAGATGCCCAACAGGCACAAGCTTTTCAGAAAATGGATGCCTTGTTTAAGGCTGCTCTCTTGAGTGTTCTTGGTGAGAACATAGTTGATGCTTATGCGTCAATTCATAATGGAAAAGATATGTGGGACACACTTGAGGCCAAGTTTGGGGTCTCGGATGCTGGCACTGAGTTGTACATTATGGAGCAATTCTATGACTACAGGATGATTGAAGAGTGCTCCGTGGTTGAGCAAGCTCATGAGATACAGTCATTTGCTAGAGAACTTGAGCACTTCAATTGTATCCTACCGGACAAGTTTATTGCCAGAGGTATCATCACTAAGCTTCCTCCCACGTGGAGGAACTTTGCTACCTCACCGAAGCATAAGAGGCAGGAGTTTTCCGTTCCGGATCTCATTGGTACTCTTGATGTGGAAGAAAAGGCGAGAGCAAAGGACAACTATGCTCGAGGTATTGAGGGAGGTTCTAGTGCCACTAGTAGAAAAAGGGCCTATAGTCCCGGTTGGTGAGGGCCTTTAGTCCCGGTTCATGAACCGGGACTAAAGGGTCGGTACTAATGCCCTGATCCTTTAGTCCCGGTTCAATCCAGAACCGGGCAGATGGGCCTCCACGTGGCATGTCCATTGAGCCCAGCGGGAGGGCCTTTGGTCCCGGTTGGTGGCACCAACCGGGACCAATAGGCATCCACGCGTCAGCATTACTATGGATGTGGTTTTTGTTTTTTTTAAAGGGGGGGGGGGGGGGTTGGGGGGTTTTGGGGTGATTCATATATTGTGCTATAGTTAGCTAATTAATAGAGAAAAGTGTCCTCTCTTTTGTCCGTGCTTGGTCGACGCTACGTACAATACATACGTATAGAGAGGACTAGCTAGACACGCTAGCTAGCTAGTAATTAAGCAATGTAAGATCGTCATGAACATATATGCATACAGAGAGAAGTGATATCGACCACCTCTCCTTCACCGAGAGATTGGTCGAACAACAAGTTCTCGTATATCTATCCGACACTACCGGCTACATATATACAATAATTATCTTTTACAAATATATAATCTCCTAACATACGGACGCGTGGTCCACATAGTATTCTCCGTCTTCAGCGATCACGTGGTCAAGAAAGAATGCCGCCAATTCCTCTTGAATTGCTCGCATGCGATCTGGTGCTAGGAGTTCATCCCGCATCCGAAACATCTAATTTTAAGAAAGGGGTCAATACATACATACATATATATATATATATATATATATAAATATATACGAATGAATGAAACTCAACACAAATGATGGTAATAAAATAAAATTGTGAATATTTTTATTTACGCACTTCATATTGTTTGTCGGAGTAGCCCGCTCACAGTGTCGTGTGGCGGATGGACTATAAACGTAGTATCCACAGAAATCATTCCCTTGTTCCTGCCACAACCACTTTACAAGAAATAGAGGTCAATCAAACTGATAATTAGCAAGCATGCTAAATGGTATTGATGAAACTAGCGCTTGAATCACTAGGAGATGCGTGGAATATGCTACTATATAGTACTTACTTTCGGGTGTCTAAATTGCAGCTTCTTCGGTAGTCCCGGAGCTTTTTTGGTGAATTTTCTCCAAGCCCTTGTTGGAAATATGCCCTAGAGGCAATAATAAAAGCATTATTATTATATTTCCTTGTTCGTGATAATGCGTCGGGGCCGATCAAACTCTTCTGTGACAACACTGGAGCTATTGCACTTTCCAAGGAGCCCAGGTTTCACAAGAAGACCAGGCACATCAAGCGTCGCTTCAACTCCATCCGTGAAAATGTTCAAGATGGAGACATAGAAATTTGCAAAGTGCATACGGATCTGAATGTCGCAGATCCGTTGACTAAACCTCTTCCATGGGCAAAACATGATCAACACGAGAACTCTATGGGTGTTCGATTCATCACAATGTAACTAGATTATTGACTCTAGTGCAAGTGGGAGACTGTTGGAAATATGCCCTAGAGGCAATAATAAAAGCATTATTATTATATTTCCTTGTTCGTGATAATTGTCTTTTATTCATGCTATAATTGTATTGTCCGGAAATCGTAATACATGTGTGAATACATAGACCACAATACGTCCCTAGTAAGCCTCTAGTTGACTAGCTCGTTGGTCAACAGATAGTCATGGTTTCCTGAATATGGACATCAGATGTCATTGACAACGGGATCACGTCATTAGGAGAATGACGTGATGGACAAGACAATCCTAAGCATAGCACAAGATCGTGTAGTTCGTTTTGCTAGAGATTTTCCGATGTCAAGTATCTCTTCCTTAGACCATGAGATCGTGTAACTCCCGGATACCGTAGGAGTGCTTTGGGTCTACCAAAGCGTCACAACGTGGCGGGTGACTATAAAGGTGCACTACGTATCTCCGAAAGTGTCTGTTGGGTTGACACGGATCGAGACTGGATTTGTCACTCCGTGTTACGGAGAGGTATCACTTGGGCCCACTCGGTAGTGCATCATCATAATGAGCTCAAAGTGACCAAGTGTCCGTCACGGATCATGCATTACTGATGCGAGTAAAGTGACTTGCGATGCTTGAGGTGAGCGAGGTATTGGGATACCGACGATCGAGTCTCGGGCAAGTAACATACCGATTGACAAAGGAAATTGTATACGGGGTTGATTGAATCCTCGACATCATGGTTCATCCGATGACAACATCGAGGAGCATGTGGGAGCCAACATGGGTATCCAGATCCCGCTGTTGGTTATTGACCTGAGAGCCGTCTCGGTCATGTCTGCATGTCTCCCGAACACGTAGGGTCTACACACTTAAGGTTCGGTGACGCTAGGGTTATTAGGAAGACTTGTATGTGATTACCGAATGTTGTTCGGAGTCCCGTATGAGATCCCGGACGTCACGAGGAGTTCCGGAACAGTCCGGAGGTAAAGATTTATATATGGGAAGTTGTCAAAGCGGACAGGAAAGTTTCGGGGCCTATCGGTGTATTGTAGGGGCCACCGAAAGGGTTCGAGGTCCACCGGGAGGCCACCCCTCCGGGGCCACATGGGCTGCGTGGGGCAGGAGCCAGCCTGGTGGGCTGGGCACCCCCTTGGGCCCATGCGCCTAGGGTTGGGGGAACCCTAGAGGGGCACCCCTTGCTTGGGGGCAAGTCCCCCTCCCTTGGCCGCCCCCCTCTAGATGCCATCTAGAGGGGCCGCCCCTGTCCCTTCCCCTATAAATAGAGGGGTGAGGGAGGGCTGCAACACACTTGAAGGCGCAGCCCTCCCTCCCAACACCTCTCCTCCTCAGCGTGTGCTTGGCGAAGCCCTGCCGAGAACTGTCACTCCACCATCATCACGCCCGTCGTGCTGCTGCTGGAGTCATCTTCCTCAACCTCTCCTTCCCCTTGCTGGATCAAGAAGGAGGAGATGTCGTCCGTACTGCACGTGTGTTGAGCAGCGGAGGTGCTGTCCGCTTAGCACTTGGTCATCGGTGATCCGAATCACGGCGATCTGACTCCATCATCACCATCCCTTGAACGCTTCCTTTTCGATCTACAAGTGGTATGTAGATGCAAACTCACTCCCTTGACTCATTGCTTAGATGAACTCATAGATGGATCTTGGTGAAACCGTGGGAAAAAGTTTAATTTTCTGCAACGTTCCCCAACGGTGGCATCATGAGCTAGGTCTATGCGTAGTTCTCTATTGCACGAGTAGAACACAATTTGGTTGTGGGCGTAGATCTTGTCAACTTGCTTGCCGCTACTAGTCTTATCTTGCTTCAGCGGTATTGTGGGATGAAGCGGCTCGGACCAACCTTACACGTACGCTTACGTGAGACCGGTTCCACCGACTGACATGCACTAGTTGCATAAATTGGCTGGCGGGTGTCTGTCTCTCCCACTTTAGTTGGAGCGGATTCGATGAAAAGGGTCCTTATGAAGGGTAAATAGAAGTTGACAAAATCACGTTGTGGTTATTCGTAGGTAAGAAAACGTTCTTGCTAGAACCCAATTGCAGCCACGTAAAAGATGCAACAACAATTAGAGGACGTCTAACTTGTTTTTGCAGCAATTGTCATGTGATGTGATATGGCGGAAGTTGTGATGAATGATGAATGATATATTGTGATGTATGAGATCATGTTCTTGTAATAGGAATCACGACTTGCATGTCGATGAGTATGACAACCGGCAGGAGCCATAGGAGTTGTCTTTATTTTTGTATGACCTGCGTGTCGTTGAAGAACGCCATGTAAATTACTTTACTTTATTGCTAAACGCGTTAGCCATAGAAGTAGAAGTAGTCGTTGGCGTGACAACTTCATGAAGACACGATGATGGAGATCATGGTGTCATGCGGTTAAAAGATGATCATGGAGCCCCGAAGATGAAGATCAATGGAGCTATATGATATTGTCCATATCATGTCACTACTATATAATTGCATGTGATGTTTATTATGTTTATACATCTTGTTTACTTAGAACGACGGTAGTAAATAAGATGATCCCTTACAACAATTTCAAGAAGTGTTCTCCCCTAAGCGTGCACCGTTGCTAAAGTTAAATGCGTTCGAAGCACCACGTGATGATCGGGTGTGATAGATCCTTACGTTCACATACAACGGGTGTAAGACAGTTTTACACATGCAAAACACTTAGGGTTAACTTGACGAGCCTAGCATGTACAGACATGGCCTCGGAACACGGAGACCGAAAGGTCGAACACGAGTTGTATGGAAGATACGATCAAAATGAGAATGTTCACCGACGATGACTAGTCCATCTCACGTGATGATCGGACACGGCCTAGTCGACTCGGATCGTGTAACACTTAGATGACTAGAGGGATGTCTAATCTGAGTGGGAGTTCATTAAGATAATTTGATTAGATGAACTTAATTATCATGAACTTAGTCTAAAACCTTTGCAAATATGTCTTGTAGATCAAATGGCCAATGCTCATGTCAACCTGAACTTCAACGGGTTCCTAGAAAACCAAGCTGAAAGATGATGGCAGCAACTATACGGATCGGGTCCGAACACGAGATCATCCTCATAGCTGCCAGGAAACAATATGTCCTAGAAGGACCGCTAGGTGACGCCCGTCTCTGCAGAACCAAGACATTATGAATGCTTGGCAGACTCGTCTTGATGATTACTCCCTCGTTCGGTGCGGCATGCTTTACGACTTAGAACCGGGCTCCAAAAGCGTTTTGAGCAACACGGAGCATATGAGATGTTCAAGAGCTGAAACTAGTTTTCCAAGCTCATGCCCGGTCGAGAGATATGAAGTCTCCGACAAGTTCTATAGTTGTAAGATGGAGGAAAATAGTTACATCGGTGAGCATATACTCAAAATGTCTGGGTTGCTAACTACTGTCCCAGTGGACATTAACCTCCGGACGAGGCGGTCATCGACAGAATCCTTGATCGCTCCCACCAAGCTACAAGAGCTTTGTGATGAACTACAATATGCGGGGATGGTGAAGACCATTCTGAAGTATTTTCAATCTTTGAAGTCGTGAGAGGTTGAAATCAAGAAAGAACATCAAGTGTTGATGGTCAATAAAACCACTAAATTCAAGAAGGGCAAGGGCAAGAAGAACTTCAAGAAGGACGGCAAGGAGGTTGCCGCCCGGTAAAGCAAGTTGCCGGGAAGAAGTCAAAGAATGGACCCAAGCACGAGGCGAGTGCTTTTATTGCAAGGGAAGGGTCCTTTGGAAGCGGAACTGCCCCAAATACTTAGCGGATAAGAAGGCCGGCAACGCCAAAGGTATATTTGATATACATGTAATTGATGTGTACCTTACCAGTACTCGTAGTAACTCCTGGGCATTTGATACCGGTGCCGTTGCTCATATTTGTAACTCACAGCAGGAGTTGCGGAATAAGCGGAGGCTGGCGAAGGGCGAGGTGACGATCTTGGCGTCGGGAATGGTTCCAGAGTCGATGTGATCGCCGTCGACGCTACCTCTACATTTACCCACGGGATTAGTTTTGAACCTTAATAATTGTTATTTGGTGCCAAGTTTGAGCATGAACATTGTATCTGGATCTCGTTTGATACGAGATGGCTACTCATTTAAATCTGAGAATAATGGTTGTTCTATCTATATGAGAGATATGTTTTATGGTCATGCTCCGATGGTCAATGGTTTATTCTTAATGAATCTCGAACGTAATGTTACACATATTCATAGCGTGAATACCAAAAGATGTAAACTTGATAATGATAGTCCCACATACTTGTGGCACCGCCGCCTATGGTCATATTGGTGTCAAGCGCATGAAGAAGCTCCATCTTGATGGACTTTTAGAGTCTCTCGATTATGAATCATTTGACACATGCGAACCATGCCTTATGGGCAAAATGACCAAGACTCCGTTCTCGGAACAATGGAGCGAGCAACCAACCTATTGGAAATCATACATACCGATGTATGCGGTCCAATGAGTGTTGAGGCTCATGGAGGATATCGTTATGTTCTCACTCTCACAGATGACTTGAGTAGATATGGGTATGTCTACTTGATGAAACACAAGTCTGAGACCTTTGAAAAGTTCAAGGAATTTCAGAATGAAGTAGAGAATCAACGTGACCGAAAGATAAAATTCTTACGATCGGATCATGGAGGAGAATATTTAAGTCACGAATTTGGTACACACTTAAGAAAATGTGGAATCGTTTCACAACTCACGCCGCCTGGAACACCTCAGGGTAACGGTGTGTCCGAACATCGTAATCGCACTCTATTGGATATGGTGCGATCCATGATGTCTCTTACCGATTTACCGCTATCATTTTGGGGATACGCTCTAGAGACAGCTACATTCACTTTAAATAGGGCACCGTCTAAATCCGTTGAGACGACACCGTATGAATTATGGTTTGGGAAGAAACCTAAGTTGTCGTTTCTAAAAGTTTGGGGATGCGATGCTTATATCAAGAAACTTCAACCTGAAAAGCTCGGACCCAAGTCGGAAAAATGCGTCTTCATAGGATACCCTAAAGAAACCATTGGGTATACCTTCTACTTAAGATCCGAGGGCAAGATCTTTGTTGCCAAGAACGGATCCTTTCTGGAAAAAGAGTTTCTCTCAAAAGAAGTAAGTGGGAGGAAAGTAGAACTTCGATGAAGTACTACCTCTTGAGCGGGAAAGTAGTGCAGCTCAAGAAAATGATCCTGTGATGCCTACACCAACCGAAGAGGAAAATAATGATGATGATCAAGGTACTTCGGATCAAGTTGCTCTTGAACTTCAGGTCCACAAGGACACGTTCCGCACTGCAGTGAATGCAGCAACCCTGTCACCGGAAATCATGTTGTTAGACAACGGTGAACCTTGAACTATGAAGAAGCAATGGCGGGCCCAGATTCCAACAAATGGCTAGAAGCCATGAAATCCGAGATAGAATCCATGTATGGAAACAAAGTATGGACTTTGGTGACTTGCCCGATGATCGGCGACGATAGAAAACAAATGGATCTTTAAGAAGAAGGCGGACGCGGATGGTAATGTCACCATCTATAAAGCTCGACTTGTCGCTAAGGGTTATCGGCAAGTTCAAGGGATTGACTACGATGAGACTTTCTCTCCGTGGCGAAGCTTAAGTCCGTCCGAATCATGTTAGCAATTGCCGCATACTATGATTATGAGATATGGCGAGATGGGCGTCAAAACAGCGTTCCTTAATGATTATCTTAAGGAAGAGCTGTATATGATGCAACCGGAAGGTTTTGTCGATCCTAAGAATGCTAACAAAGTATGCAAGCTCCAACGATCCATTTATGGGCTGGTGCAAGCATCTCGGAGTTGGAACATTCGCTTTGATGAGATGATCAAAGCGTTTGGGTTTATCTTGAGACTTATGGAGAAGCCTGCGTTTACAAGAAAGTGAGTGGGAGCTGTAGCATTTCTCATATTATATGTAGATGACATACTTTTGATGGGAAATGATATAGAATTCTTGGACAGCATTAAGGCCTACTTGAATAAGTGTTTTTCAATGAAGGACCTTGGAGAAGCTGCTTATATATTAGGCATCAAGATCTATAGAGATAGATCGAGACGCCTCATAGGTCTTTCACAAAGCACATACCTTGATAAGATTTTGAAGAAGTTCAAAATGGATCAGTCCAAGAAAGGGTTCTTGCACATCTTTGCAAGGTGTGAGATTGAGCTCAGCTCAATGCCCGACCACGGCAAAAGATAAAGAAGAGATGAGCGTCATCCCCTATGCCTCAGCCATAGGATCTATTATGTATGCCATCTTTGTGTACCGGACCTGATGTAAACCTTGCCGTAAGTTTGGTAGGAAGGTACCAAAGTAATCCCGACAAGGAACACTGGACATCGGTCAAGAATATCCTAAAGTACGAGAAGGACAAAGGACATGTTTCGTTTATGGAGGTGACGAAGAGCTTCGTAAAGGGTTACGTCGGCGCTTAGCTTCGACACGGATCTGGATGACTCTAAGTCACAAACCGGATACGTGTATATGTTGAATGGTGGAAGCGATGGTAGTGCGGTACAAGCAGAGCGTCATGGTGGGATCTACATGTGAAGCAGAGTACATGGCAGCCTCGGAGGCAGCGCATGAAGCAATTTGGGTGAAGGACTTCATCACCGACCTAGGAGTCATACCCAATGCGTCGGGGCCGATCAAACTCTTCTGTGACAACACTGGAGCTATTGCACTTTCCAAGGAGCCCAGGTTTCACAAGAAGACCAGGCACATCAAGCGTCGCTTCAACTCCATTCGTGAAAATGTTCAAGATGGAGACATAGAAATTTGCAAAGTGCATACGGATCTGAATGTCGCATATCCGTTGACTAAACCTCTTCCTTGGGCAAAACATGATCAACACGAGGAACTCTATGGGTGTTCGATTCATCACAATGTAACTAGATGATTGACTCTAGTGCAAGTGGGAGACTGTTGGAAATATGCCCTAGAGGCAATAATAAAAGCATTATTATTATATTTCCTTGTTCGTGATAATTGTCTTTTATTCATGCTCTAATTGTATTATCCGGAAATCGTAATACGTGTGAATACATAGACCATAATCGTCCCTAGTAAGCCTCTAGTTGACTAGCTCGTTGGTCAACAGATAGTCATGGTTTCCTGAATATGGACATCAGATGTCATTGACAACGGGATCACGTCATTAGGAGAATGACGTGATGGACAAGACCCAATCCTAAGCATAGCACAAGATCGTGTAGTTCGTTTTGCTAGAGATTTTCCAGTGTCAAGTATCTCTTCCTTAGACCATGAGATCGTGTAACTCCCGGATACCGTAGGAGTGCTTTGGGTCTACCAAACGTCACAACGTAACTGGGTGACTATAAAGGTGCACTACACGTATCTCCGAAAGTGTCTGTTGGGTTGACACGGATCGAGACTGGGATTTGTCACTCCGTGTTACGGAGAGGTATCACTGGGCCCACTCGGTAGTGCATCATCATAATGAGCTCAAAGTGACCAAGTGTCGGGTCACGGGATCATGCATTACGGTACGAGTAAAGTGACTTGCCGGTAACGAGACTGAACGAGGGATTGGGATACCGACGATCGAAGTCTCGGGCAAGTAACATACCGATTGACAAAGGAAATTGTATCACGGGTTGATTGAATCCTCGACATCATGGTTCATCCGATGACAACATCGAGGAGCATGTAGAAGCCAACATGGGTATCCAGATCCGCTGTTGGTTATTGACACGAGCCGTCTCGGTCATGTTCGCATGTCTCCCGAACACGTAGGGTCTACACACTTAAGGTTCGGTGGCGCTAGGGTTATTAGGAAGACTTGTATGTGATTACCGAATGTTGTTGAGTCCCGTATGAGATCCCGGACGTCACGAGGAGTTCCGGAACAGTCCGGAGGTAAAGATTTATATATGGGAAGTTGTCAAGCGGACAGGAAAGTTTGAGGGCCTATCGGTATTGTACTGGGGCCACCGAAAGGGTTCGAGGTCCACCGAGGAGCCACCCCTCCCGGGGGGCCACATGGGCTGCGTGGGGCAGCCAGCCCACAGTGGGCTGGGCACCCCCTTGGGCCCATGCGCCTAGGGTTGGGGGAACCCTAGAGGGGCACCCCCCTTGGGGGCAAGTCCCCCTCCCTTGGCCGCCGCCCCCTCTAGATGCCATCTAGAGGGGCCAGCCTGTCCCTTCCCCTATAAATAGAGGGGTGAGGGAGGCTGCAACACACTTGAAGGCGCAGCCCTCCCTCCCAACACCTCTCCTCCTCCCGCGTGTGCTTGGCGAAGCCTGCTTGGGGCTGTCACTCCACCATCATCACGCCGTCGTGCTGCTGCTGGAGTCATCTTCCTCAACCTCTCCTTCCCCCTTGCTGGATCAACAAGGAGGAGACGTCGTCCGTACCGTACGTGTGTTGAACGCGGAGGTGCTGTCCGTTCAGCACTTGGTCATCGGTGATCCGCATCACGGCGAGTACGACTCCATCATAACCATCCCCTTGAGCAGCTTCACTTTTCGATCTACAAGTGGTATGTAGATGCAAACTCACTCCCTTGACTCGTTGCTTAGATGAACTCATAGATGGATCTTGGTGAAACCGTAGGAAATTTTTTTTAATTTTCTGCAACGTTCCCCAACAGCCCTGCCATACAAAGAAAACAATTACTTGATATCAGAAATGAACTAAGTTGCTGATATGGTGGATAATGATCGATTTAACTTACTTCTCGAGCATTTCAGTCATGTCCGCATACTCCTTGGGATCTTTTAAGCTTGGAGTCTAAGACAGTTACTACTCCCTTCTCAAGCTTAATCTCTAGGAGAATATAGTGGTAGCTGCGCACACATGCATAACTCATCAATATTACATTACTATAACCTGGACTAATAAGGAAACCGAATATGCCACAAGACAGTAACACTCACTTGAAGTTGTAAGGAAAGAGTATTATATCTTTGTGTTCATTTATTACCAACGATTGTAGCAAGTTGGCATCGGTATTTTCTTTACGAAATTGAACCTCAGATTTATCTATGAGATATGTGTTAATGAACCCAATATCACCCACTTGTCTTTTCTTCAATTCGGCGATCTTCAATCTGCATAATATAGTGAGGATAATTATAAATACATGCAATGAAAGGGCTGAGTTATATAGAGAGACTTAATGATGTAAGTAGTACTACTTACAGACGATGGCGGTGACCGTTGCTTTATCGAGGGCTAATTGATTGAAAAACTGATAGAACTCCTCAAATGGAATAGGCAGCAGTTCAATTCCAAGGAGGTCATGCTCCTTTTAACTCTCACATACAAAGTACTCCTCCCCTCGGACTCTTTGCAGGTTTTCATGTACCAATCATGCAATCTTCGCATCATCGTTGATAGAGAACTTTCATCTTTGTGAGAGGCTTCCGTACTCGTATCTTTGTATCTGCACCTCCAAAAAATCATAATGTACATCGTCGGGCAGGTAATCTGCAGGATTGCCATAACCGGGCACCATCCTCGGATCGACGATGTCGCTAGCAGGCACCTTGAGCGGAGGGCACGATTGCTTCGCTTGTTCGCCGAGTGTAACATCCCAAAATTCTAAATTTTGGAATGTTATAATAAATAAATAACTATGCTTGTTGTCTGATTGTTGGTTTGATTGAATGAGTGAAACTGAGTGAAATTTGAAAACTTTTGAAAGTTGAATGAGAGGGAATGAAATGACTTTCCCAAAACTTTCTACTTTGCCTGTTGGATCCCAATTGAACTCAAGTTCATTGCAACACCCAAAACCTAGAGTGAAGATGACATGACTTCTTCCATTTTGAAATGAATAGGGTTTTGGAAAAAGAACTGAATTTCATTTGGGAAGTTTTCAAATTCAAAGCTTTATGCAACTCAATGATTTTCATGAGGGAAGATAAAATGACTTCTTCAATCATATGAAATATGAGTTGGAAGTTAAAAAGTATCAATTTGAAAGTCATTTGAAAGTGCTTGAAACCCTCTTTCAAAATTTTGAATTTTAAATTTGAATTCAAACTTTGGCATGTGGGAAACATTTCAAAAAAAAACTAAGCCTGATAAATACTTGATCAAAAGTATGAGAGGAGCAAACATGACACTCCAAATATGTCAGAAGAAAACAATGCCAAAGGTTTTGGATTCAAATCTGAATTTTATTTGAATTTGAAAAAAAATGGATTTTTATAAAGTTTGGATTTTGCCTTTGGAAAAATGTTCAAATGATAGGGAATATTCCCCTGATCATTTTGGTATATATATACCCTATATAAAATATTTATAGATTACATTTTATTTCTGTTTTTGTTTTATTAAAAATAAATTCAAAAAAATAGAAACCCCCCAGTGCGCCAGCCAGGCCCCCCTAGCCCGGCCAGTGCCGAAGCCCCCACACCGGCCGGCCCACCAGTAGCCAACTTGACCAATGAGCCAATGAGCCGACCGACCTCCCTCGCCGAAACCTCTCGGCTCGGTCGACCGACCGAGACCGCGCCCCTCTTCCCACTGCCCAGCGGACCCCACCCCTTCTTCCTCCCGCCCCCGCCACGCCCGTCGCCGCCATGGATCGCCGGATCCGAAGGATCCGGATGCCGATACCCTCCCGATCCCCTTCCCTCCCGACGAGGCCCCGCCCTATAAAACCCCCTCCCGCACCCCGTTTCCCCTCGCCCCTCATGGGACCTCCTCTCCCTCCCGCTCGTGCTCGCCGGAGCCAAGCTTCAGACCGCCGCCATTGTCGCCCGTCGACGCCTCTACCCCTCCCGACCACCCCGACTCCACAAACCCTTCCCGAGCTCCCCCGACAGCCGCTTCCCGACCTCACGCCTTGGAGCCCTCGCCGCCTCTCTCGCCGCCGCCCTTGGCCCGTCGCCGAACGCCGGTAAGTCACCGAGCCCCTCCGCCGTCCGATCCCCATCTACGGCTAGGATTAGACCGAAGGGTATGTTTTATTTTAGAAAACCGGCCCGGTTAGATTCACAGTTCATTTAGTTAGTTTTTTTTTATTTTAGCCCGGGCCGTTTTAGTTTAACCACTAGGCCCGTTTAGGCTATTTGACGCACAGTGCGTAGTTTAGGCCCATTAGGCCTTTTTCTTTTTAATTTGATTTTCTGTTTTAGCAGAATATTTTCTGTTTTCAAAAATTCATATCTTTTATTCTGTTTATTATTTTTAGATGATTCTTTTTTTGTTGGGTTTCCAATTTTATGTAGTTTCTGTAGAATATATATTTAGCTATGTTAAAAATAATTAAAAATGCTTTAATTTAGTTTTAGTCAGAATAGTAAATCTGCTATAACTTGAGTTAGAAAAATTATTTTTGCATGATTCTTTTTGTCACCACTTTATTTTGACATTGCCAAACCCTAGAAATTAACTTGGGTATTTTAGGATTAATAAATAATTAGTTTTAGACAGAATCCTATTAATCCTAATTAATTAACTAGTTCTGTTTTCCTAATTAATTAATTAGTAAATTAATTTATTCTTAACTTGTGATTAGTTATTCTAGGTTAGTTTCTGTCATTCTAGTAGATGAACTTTTATTTATAATTAATAAAAGGTTTTAATTTATTTTTCTTAATAGAAATTGGATTAGGCCTAAAATGAGTTTTATAATAGCTTTTAAATTAATTCTTTTTGCTCCTAGTTGCTTAGTGAATCCTTTTCTGTTAAGTTAACATAAAACCATGATTTGGTTATATTAAGGAATTTTCGTTATATAAAAACTATTTTTTGCTATGGTTTGAAGTAGGGAAACTTTGAGTGGCCTTTCTTTGAGTTTTTCTTTTGGATTTGGTTTGGTTGTTTTGTTGTGTTATGTTGCTATTGTTATGTTATTGTGTTAAGTGATGTTATGTTATGTGCTTATTATAGTTATTGTTTGCCTCGGTAGAATTTCCGAGTGCGAGGATTGCTACTCTGAAACCCTAGTTTTTCGAAGATCGTCAACCGTGCAAGTTCACTTTGACCATGCTTTTCTTACCTATGTTTTATTGCATTTAGTGGCATCCTTGCAACCACCCTCGATAGTGATATTGAAATTCTTGTAGTTGAGTAGTATGCATGAGGTAGGAACCCATCACCCTGTTACCAAGCCGGGACGATATTTTATTTTAATGCTACGCTATAGTAGACGGGGTTTGGTATGAGTGCACGAGTGGTGTGAAGAAGGAGGACTCTCGTCAATGGCGACAACTCCATGATGGAATCTGCAAGGACTGCACCTTCAAGACCTCAAGACTTCAAGACTCGAGACAAGAATTCAATACACACTCTTTGGGTGAAGGGCGGTTGTGGGCACCTGGAGAAACCCAGTGGTTGGCGGGATGCATGGAGAAGCGCCATGACATCTTGCGGAAAGCTTCACCCAGACTCAAAGAGACGGAAGAATACTTCATGACGGAAGCTTACATGCAACCGCAAGTCATTATGGGCTCTGGCTTGGTTGACCTTAGTTGTGACTCTGGCTGGGGCGGTACTAGCAGATGTAGAATGACGGTAGGATTGGATGGAGTGCAGACGGTGGTCGAGGAACTCTTTGGAAGACCATGTTTGGTCATCTTGTTCTCAAACACCACGAAGTGCGAGAGCGTAAAGAGAGGATCGAATCTTGCGGGTAAAGTGTACAAACCTCTGCGGAGGGTTATAACCTAATCGATTAGCCGTGTCCCGATTACGGACAATTTGAGCATCTGGACTTGGATCTATCTCGGAACTCTCAACACCGGATTGATAACTTAATTGTGGGCAACATATGATGAATTTTGGGCTATGAGACATCGGTTGGCGGAACCATGTCATGATAGAAAACTCCTTAGTACAGACTTCATTCTATTCCTTTGATGTAGGTAAAATAAAATCAGCTTTTACATAAACAAAACTCGGAATCTGAGCCATAAAGCCATATTGCATATAGTATAGTTTTATCATCTGTTTTCTCATATTGTGATCTTGCGGTACATTCAATGTCTTGACCTACACGGCTGCAACGTATCATGTTGCAGATATTTCCTCGACGAGTAAGAGTTACGATACAGGGTTACGGTCTACACTCAACTTTGCCGATGGCGTTGATGGGACTCCACACCCGTTTGATTGTTTCGGCTGAGTATTATGAGGTATATATCAGTTTTACGTTATTTATGCATGTGATTGCACTTTGATATATACATTGATGTCTTGTGTGTGCCCGACATACTGATCCGAGGATGGCACAGATACCACGAAGGCTTGACCGTCGAGGTCGGGTCGCTCTGAGAGATGGTATCGAGCACATGTTGTTGTAGGACGTGACCCTAGAAACCGGAAAAGCCCTTAGGACAGGATATCTCGAAAACTTTATTTACAAAAAGACTCTTACTTCTCATCTTTTCTGAATTTATCAAATAGACCCTCTCACCTCAAATAGTTAGAATATACCCCTTATCCTTTGATCACCCGGAGGATCAACTGAAGACGCTCCAAGAAGGATTTGATATCGGAGTACTGATGGCCATTTCAGAGTAAAGAGGATTTCACCATGCGTTGGAAGAATTGCAGCTACAACAATTGAAGACTCCGAAGACTTGAAGAATTTGAAGTTCCTGAAGAATTATTTGACCTTTAGAAGACCAAACCCCTGTTACACACTTACGTTAGATGCGACGATGTGTGAGCTGTCATTTGTTTGATGTTTTCCGACAGCCACAAAGTAAAACTTGTTTCTTCAAAAACTATTGTTTGTATTGTTAGTAAATACCTCACCACCTATATCTAATCTCACCCTAAAAACCATGAACCCCATAGATGATGAATGAAGTTGGACTGATATTCTCTGGATCAAGACTTCGGTAGGAGGCGAGCTATGGATGCGAGAACATGGAGAATCACTTGGGAACAATTTGGTTTCAAGGAAGTATGAGGTCCAATACGCTCTTGATTACTTTTACGAGAAAGTGCTGCAACCTGGTGGAGAATGCATCAATCCATACAAGGATTTAAAGGAGCAAGAACTTGGGAGGAATTCAAGAAGACCACGATGAGATCACGTCTTATCCGGAAGCGTAATGATACACCAAGAAGTAAACCTTGTGCCTGCAAGATTTGCGGAGAAATAGGACACACCGGAGGAACACAAAGATGGATGCCCTCATTGTGAGGAGAAACACCCCGGTGAGGAATGCCCAACTAGCTGTGTGACTTGCTTCCTGTGTGAAGGAACCACCCACTACCGGTCAAAGGTCACATTTACTCCATGGTGCAACAAACTGTTCCGAAGCAGGAAGATGGAATGAAAGAAACCCTCAAAGAAGACCTAGAAGAACCAGTAATGAATGAAAGTGTTGACGACCTGCATGGAGAAGGTCTCGACAGATTTTACTCAATGCACGCTATTCATGTGGAGAAGAAGGACATTTTTCACAAGATTGCACCAAGGAAAGAAAGGAGTATCCAGGATATTTCCGGCAATGAAGTGAAGTTTGACCCTCTGGAGATAGAAACTCTGACCATTACAGAGAATTCCAGGAAGAGAAAAAGAAGGCAACCCGAGAACAACACAATTTTTGCAGAGAAGGACCTAAGTCATATCACTTGTTACAGGTGCAAGGATTTAGGTCATTACGCTAGTAAATGTCCAGAAAAGAAGCCAAGAATCCAAGGAGCCTACATAATCACAAAGAAGCCCCGAGACATGTCGGAAGTCAATTGTTTTCGCTGCAAGGAAGCAGGACATTATGCTACTAAATGTCACAACAAGATGAAAGCTGGAGTTGAGTAGTTGGAATTTTAATATTGGAAACAAGAGTAGTAGAAAGCAATTTCATTTTCATGAGTTCAATGAGTTGAGTTATGTAATGGGTGCTCAGAGTTTGTAATGGATTCATGAAATCAATAAAGTTAAGGTGTGATGATTCCATATGTTGAATTTTATGGGTTGTTACTCTGTGAACAAAGATTTTGACCATTTTAGGATATGAGAAATCTGGTCTATGGATGGATTTGTGAATTTCATTTTAAGGGTGGTAGTACCACAGTGAAGAAGACTAGACTAATGGATAAGAAAATATATATTCCACGGAATTTGTAGTTGAAGGAAAAAAAGTTGGAATTTTGCTTTTGATATGATGGTACGAAGAAGCAGTACTCTTTTGGATTTAAGGAGGTGTAACAAGAGAGTTACTCCAAGGATGAGTTAAAGCTGCACTAGTGTTGAAGTGGGCCATAACCCACAGGCCCGAGATTTAGAGAAGGAACCGTTGTAACCTTGATGAAGGAATAAATTGGAAGAATCAGCAGTCCAATCAGCATACGTTTACGTGAGGAGGTTACATAAAAAACACGAGAGTGGTGAAGTAACGATAGATGTTTGTTCAACTTGCGAAACCATGGATTTACTCGAACCCGGTTCGAGAACAAGAGAAATTCTGCAATGCACTGTGAGTATGACCGAGTGTTAGAATACGAGATTCGCTAAACCTTATACAGGTAATGATCTGGTGCGGAATGGATTGATCACCATACCGACTTACTCGTATCTTTCGCTCACTGCTATTTGGAATGGTAAATCTGAGAGACTTACCCATAGTAAAGTGACGACGCGTTGAAGCCTTGCTTAAGCCTTAGAGTGGTATGATGATAAACCCATATACATGGCGGTTGTTGCCAAACGTAGGTTATACGGTGAGGTTCAACCCAGACCCGTTTTACGCAAGAGAAACCATAAATTGTAGACCACCATGAGTATTTCGATAGCTGTCTAGAATGGACACGGACCTATCAGCTAAGAAGATCCAGTCTCTGACGAACCACAACTTTGAAGAACCGACCCAAGGTTTCGAGGAAAACTTTACGCTCCTAACAGAAGAGCGTTAATGAAGGAGTTATTATAAGATATGTGGAGATACATACATTGTCAGCACTCCAGAGGAAGTATCTGAGTTTATTGGAACCGTAACCTTGATTTTAAGTGTGGTAGCCCACCTGACCTTCTGACGAGAACATTTGCTAGGGACCCCCAACCCCTAACCTTTTCTTGCTAGCCTCTTGAATCTAGAGGGCGAGATTCATTTTAAGTGTGGTAGGTTTGTAACATCCCAATATTCTTATTTTTGTAATGTTATAATAAATAAATAACTATGCTTGTTGTCGATTGTTGGTTTGATTGAATGAGTGAAACTGAGTGAAATTTGAAAACTTTTGAAAGTTGAATGAGAGGGAATGAAATGACTTTCCCAAAACTTTCTACTTTGCCTGTTGGATCCCAATTGAACTCAAGTTCATTGCAACACCCAAAACCTAGAGTGAAGATGACATGACTTCTTCCAGTTTGATATGAATAGGGTTTTGGAAAAGAACTGAATTTCATTTGGGAAGTTTTCAAATTCAAAGCTTTATGCAACTCAATGATTTTCATGAGGGAAGATAAAATGACTTCTTCAATCATATGAAATATGAGTTGGAAGTTAAAAAGTATCAATTTGAAAGTCATTTGAAAGTGCTTGAAACCCTCTTTCAAAATTTTGAATTTTAAATTTAAATTCAAACTTTGGCATGTGGGAAACATTTCAAAAAAAACTAAGCACGATAAATACTTGATCAAAAGTATGAGAGGAGCAAACATGACACTCCAAATATGTCAAGAAAACAATGCCAAAGGTTTTGGATTCAAATCTGAATTTTATTTGAATTTGAAAAAAATGGATTTTATAAAGTTTGGATTTTGCCTTTGGAAAAATGTTCAAATGATAGGAATATTCCCCTGATCATTTTGGTATATATATACCCTATATAAAATATTTATAGATTCTGTTTTATTTCTGTTTTTGTTTTATTAAAAAAATAAATTCAAAAAAAAATAGAACCCCCCCCAGGCGCCAGCCAGGCCCCCTGGCCCAGCCAGCAAAGCCCCACCAAGGCCCACCAGCGGCCCAACTGCCAGCCAATGAGCCAGCCGAAATGACCGACTCCCTCGCTTGAAACCTCTCGGCTCGGTCGACCGACCGAGACCGCGCCTCTTCCCCCCGCCAGGCGGACCCCACCCCTTCTTCCTCCCCCGCCACGCCCGTCGCCCGCATGGATCGCCGGATCCCGAAGGATCCGGGATGCCGATACCTCCCCGATCCCTTCCCTCCCGACGAGGCCCCGCCCTATAAAACCCCTCCCGCACCCGTTTCCCCCTCGCCCCTCATGGGACCTCCTCTCCCTCCCCTTCGTGCTCATGGGAGCCAGCTTCGCACCGCCGCCATTATCGCCGCCGTCGACGCCCTACCCCTCCCGACCACCCCGACTCCACCAAACCCTTCCCGAGCTCCCACTTTTGACCCGGCCGCTTCCCGACCTCACCGACGCCTTGAGCCCTCGCCGCACTCTCGCCGCCATGCCGCCGTCGCCGAGCATGATGAAGTCACCAGGAGCCCCCCTCGCCGTCAGATCCCCATCTACGGCTAGGATTAGAACCCGAAGGGGGATGTTTTATGTTAGAAAAACGGCCAGGTTCGTTACGGTTCATGTAGTTAGTTTTTTTATTTTAGCCGGTCCGTTTTAGTTTAACCACTAGGCCCGTTTAGGCTATTTGACGACAAGTCGTAGTTTAGGCCCATTAGGCCTTTTTCTTTTTAATTTGATTTTCTGTTTTAGCAGAATAGTTTACATTTTCAAAAATTCATATCTTTTATTCTGTTTATTATTTTTAGATGATTCTTTTTTGCTGGATTGCAAATTTTATGTAGTTTCTGTAGAATATATATTTAGCTATGTTAAAAATAATTAAAAATGCTTTAATTTAGTTTTAGTCAGAATAGTAAATCTGCTATAACTTGAGTTAGAAAAATTATTTTTGCATGATTCTTTTTGTCACCACTTTATTTTGACATTGCCAAACCCTATAAATTAACTTGGGTATTTTAGGATTAATAAATAATTAGTTTTAGACAGAATCCTATTAATCCTAATTAATTAACTAGTTCCTGTTTTCCTAATTAATTAATTAGTAAATTAATTTATTCTTAACTTGTGATTAGTTATTCTAGGTTAGTTTCTGTCATTCTAGTAGATGAACTTTTATTTATAATTAATAAAAGGTTTTAATTTATTTTTCTTAATAGAAATTGGATTAGGCCTAAAATGAGTTTTATAATAGCTTTTAAATTAATTCTTTTTGCTCCTAGTTGCTTAGTGAATCCTTTTCTGTTAAGTTAACATAAAACCATGATTTGGTTATATTAAGGAATTTTCGTTATATAAAAAATATTTTTGCTATGGTTTGAAGTAGGAAACTTTGAGTGGCCTTTCTTTGAGTTTTTCTTTTGGATTTGGTTTGGTTGTTTTGTTGTGTTATGTTGCTATTGTTATGTTATTGTGTTAAGTGATGTTATGTTATGTGCTTATTATAGTTATTGTTTGCCTCGGTAGAATTTCCGGAGTGCGAGGATTGCTACTCTGAAACCCTAGTTTTTTCGAAGATCGTCAACCGTGCAAGTTCACTTTGACCATGCTTTTCTTACCTATGTTTTATTGCATTTAGTGGCATCCTTGCAACCACCCCTCGATAGTGATATTGAAATTCTTGTAGTTGAGTAGTATGCATGAGGTAGGAACCCATCACCCTGTTACCAAGCCGGGACGATATTTTATTTTAATGCTACGCTATAGTAGACGGGTTTGGTATGAGTGCACGAGTGGTGTGAAGAAGGAGGACTCTCGTCAATGACGACAACTCCATGATGGAATCTGCAAGGACTGCACCTTCAAGACCTCAAGACTTCAAGACTCGAGACAAGAATTCATTACACACTCTTTGGGTGAAGGGCGGTTGGCGGGCACCTGGAGAAACCAGTGGTTGGCGGGATGCATGGAGAAGCGCCATGACATCTTGCGGAAAGCTTCACCCAGACTCAAAGAGACGGAAGAATACTTCATGACCGGAAGCTTACATGCAACCGCAAGTCATTATGGGCTCGCTTGGTTGACCTTAGTTGTGACTCTGGCTGGGACGGTACTAGCAGATGTAGAATGACGGTAGGATTGGATGGGTACCGGACATTGGTCAGAGGAACTCTTTGGAAGACCATGTTTCGGTCATCTTGTTCTCAAACACCCTGAAGTGCGAGAACGTAAAGAGAGGGATCGAATCTTGCGGGTAAAGTGTACAAACCTCTGTAGAGGGTTATAACCTAATCGATTAGCCGTGTCCCGATTCACGGACAATATGAGCATCTGGACTTGGATCTATCTCGGAACTCTCAACACCGGATTGATAACTTAATTGTGGGCAACATATGATGAATTTTGGGCTATGAGACATCGGTTGGCGGAACCATGTCATGATAGAAAACTCCTTAGTACAGACTTCATTCTATTCCTTTGATGTAGGTAAAATAAAATCAGCTTTTACATAAACAAAACTCGGAATCTGAGCCATAAAGCCATATTGCATATAGTATAGTTTTATCATCTGTTTTCTCATATTGTGATCTTGCGGTACATTCGATGTACGGACCTACACGGCTGCAACGTATCATGTTGCAGATACTTCCTCGACGAGTAAGAGTTACGATACCGGGTTACGGTCTACACTCAACCTGCCGATGGCGTTGATGGGACTCCACCCCCGATTGATTTGGTTCCGCTGAGTATTATGAGGTATATATCAGTTTCGTTATTTATGCATGTGATTGCACTTTGATATATACATTGATGTACTGTGTGTGCCAGCATACTGATCCAGGGATGGCACAGATACACAGAGGCTTGACCGTCTGAGGTCGGGTCGCTACACCGAGCTGGGCAATTTGTTTCCCAGCTCGTCGTTCTTTCATCCTTTGATGACTGACAGTACTTCCCGACCTCTCCGCTTCGGCAAATGCCTTTCCAATAATGCGCTCATAGTTGCCTTTCGGCGGAGACTTGGGTGGGTTTGTCAGGGCAGCAAGAGTGCACGCCGCTTTCATCGGATCTACCTTCTCCTCCGGAGGTGGATGTCTCTTTGCTTTCAACCCTTGAAACCAGTCATCCACTTGATGCATGCGATCTTCGCGTTTTCCTCCTCGCTCCTCTCGTCTGGTAACTTCTCTGGTGTCTTGAGAGAAGGACCGAATCAGATCTCCTCCCGCCTTTGGCTGTCTTGCTAGGCAATGGCGGCAGAGCGACGGAGCGGATGTCTTCTTTCCTTGCTTACGAGGCGGAGGAGAAGGACTACGATGCGCCGGAGCAGCCGGGCGGCGGGTCTCTTCCGCCCTTGCCGACGAGGCGGAGAAGGAGGAGGCTGGCTGCTCGGGCGCCAGTGCAAAGCGGAGAAGGAGGCGGAGTGCCGCCACGCGCGGAAGAAGGAGCCGGCCGAGTGCCCCGATCGTCACTCGCGGAGGAGGAGGCGGTGGAGGAGGCGGAGTGCCCTGACTTCGCCGAGGAGGAGGAGGCGGAGGCGTCCAGTTCGGAAGGTTGATGAGATCCTTCCGCCATAGGCATGGAGTCTTGAGCGAGAACCCAGCCGATACTCCCCTTCACGGTAGGGTGGTCAAGCGGAGGTCCTCAAATCCTCCGTTATTTCATCGACCATCACCTTAGCATATCCTTCTGGAATCGGTCGGCAGTGAAAAGTTGAGTCGGGTTTAGTAGGATAAACAGAGCCAATAGCCGCCTTGACCTTCAAATTGCTCCATTGCACCATAAGGTGGCAATTTTCAGCATCCGTGATAGCATCCACGGGATAGCTAGCGAAGCCGTCAAGGCATGCTGCTCTGGTGAAGCAGCTTCGGTGGAAGCCACGCTTCTTCTTCACGAGATGGCGGGTAGCTTCGGGGAAGCTTGACGGTCGCTTGCTGCTTCTCTAGGGTTTGGGGTGGCCTCGACAACGCTTCAAGGGTTAGGTGGCCTCGAGAACGCTTCAAGGAGGGGGTAATATCGACCCCCCCACACGTGTTGAAGCTATCGGGGAGGGTCGGCGTTGAACACTACATCTATGTCCCACAAGTGGCGTGGGCATCGACGCCCTTGATGAGGGTAGAGGGTCGTGGATCGCCCGGCGGTTGAGGTCAAGGGTCGAGGATCGCCGAGGGTCGGGAGGTTGCCTAGTGTCAAAGGATTCAACAAAACCATGTCTTCATCATTAGGCTTAATGCAGGTGCATGATGGTACGAAGCTCTCCAAAGTTATTTTGGAGCGGAGTCCCGAGATAGGATAATTCGCTTTTTGGTACAAAGTTCAGCAAGAACGTTCGAATATCGTTATTTGAAAGGCCTTTGCTGAGATTCGTACAAAAGGCAAATTGTCCTATCCGGACTCCATTCGAAATAACTTTGGACGACTTCGCACCATCATGCCATGGTTACTTCCGGCTAATGATGAAGCCATGGATTTCTTCAATACTTTGACACTATAGGAACCCTCGACCCTGAAACCTTCGACCCTTGACCCCTTAACGACCCTCGACCCTCTACCCTAGTTCCCGACCCTCGACCCCTTGGCGATCCTCGACACCCTCGTTATATCGACAACGACGCAACATACATATACATGGGAAAATAATGTTATCGGGGAGGGGTATCGTACCCCCCCTCGTGTCAAAGTTTCTTCTTTCTCCTCTATTCCTTTCTTTCTTCTTCTCCTCTTCTTTTCTTATTATCCCTCGAGAAAGGAAAATAAGCAAAAGGAAGAAAAAAGAGTAAGAAGCAAGAAGGAAGAAGAAGAAAAAAAAAGAAGAAGAAAAAAGAGGAGAAGAAGAAAAGAATAGAGGAGAAGAAGAAAAAATAGAATTTTTCTATTTTTTCTTCTTCTCCTCTATTCCTTTCTTCTTCTCCTCTTCTTTTTCTTCTTTTTTCTTCTTCTTATTTATTTCTCCTCTTCTTTCCTCTCCCCTTTTCTTCTCCTTTCTTCCTCTTCTTATTTCCTTTTTCCTCTCATTCTTTTTCTTCTTCTTCCTTCTTAAAAATACATGAAGTAGTATTGCCTAATTCATTGTTCATATGAATATACAGACATTTGCATATTTACAATAATTAATATCACCAAAAAATCTATGAACAGAAAAAAATCCTAATTTTTCTAAAAACTATCTTTTGCATTGTTCACATACACATATACATTATAGCCACATACACATATACATCACATATGAACAAAAAAATTAAAACATAAAAAACAGAGCATAAAAATAAAAAGAGCTTAAACATTATATATATATGAAAAAATTAAAGAAATAAAAAAAAAAAAAAAAAGAGCCGGCGGCTCTTGTGTGAGGCGGCGAGGCGCCCGGCAGGCGGGGGCAGGCAGGCGAGGCGGCGAGGAGGCGGCGACGAGCCCGTGTGAGAGCTCGAGGCGACGGCGAGGCGCGAGGCGCCTTGGGGCGGAGACGGGCAGGCGAGCGACGGCGAGCAGGGGCGAAGCGGCAAGGCGAGACAGCGGCGGCGAGGCGGCGGCAGCGGCAGCACGGCAGCGACTGACGGGCGTCGTCGAAGCGAGCTTCGGGCAACTGGCGGCGTCGTCGGCGGGAGTGGCGATGAAATCTGAAAAACGCCAAGTCTTTGCTTATATAGAAAAGGCTTTGGTCGGTTTGTGCCACGACCGGGACTAATGCCTTTAGTCCCGGTTGGTGCCACCAACCGACCAAAGGCCAATTTTCAGCCCAAAGGCGGGAAGCGGCGGCCTTTGGTCGGTTGGTGGCACCAACCGGGACTAAAGGGCATTAGTCTGGTCGTGGCACCAACCGACCAATCCTTTAGTCCCGGTTGGTGCCACCAACCGGGACCAAAGGCCTTGTGCTGCCCTCACGCCCAAAGTTTAGTCCCACCTCGCTAGTTGAGAGAGCTCGAGAGTGGTTTATAAGCTGCTGCGCCACCCTCTCGAGCTCCTCTCAACCTGCAGGCTTTCGGGCCTAATCATCACTAGCTATGTGCTGTGGGCCTACTTGGCCTCCTGCGGGCCTGAATCTGGCCCATGTAGGGTTTCTAGTCGTATTCGTGCCGTGGGGGCCCGATGGCGGCACTATTTTTTCCAGCTTTGCTTTATTTTTAATTCTTTTTGCTTTTAGTTTTAGAAAAATTATAAACTTTCTGTTAGTGCCATTAGTTTTCAAATTTGAAAACTCTTTTTTTGTTTTCTTTGTTGCTTTATTTATTTTATTTTGTTTCTACTTACAACAAAATACTTATTGTTGCTATTTTATTTTATTTTTAGTTTATTGTTCTGTTTTCTGCATTATTTACTTTTTGTTGTTTTTTCTTTATTTTTTAATTCTTTTTGCTTTTAGTTTTAGAAAAATTCTAAACTTTCTGTTAGTGCCATTAGTTTTCAAATTTGAAAACTCTTTTTTGTTTTCTTTGTTGCTTTATTTATTTTATTTTGTTTCTACTTACAACAAAATACTTATTGTTGCTATTTTTTTCAGTTTTTTGTTACATTTCTGCGTTATTTATTTTTTGATTTTTTTTTCTTTATTTTTTAATTCTTTTTGCTTTTTGTTTTAGAAAAATTATATACTTTCTGTTAGTGCCATTAGTTTTCAAATTTGAAAACACTTTTTTGTTTTCTTTGTTGCTTTATTTATTTTATTTTGTTTACGCTTACAAAAAAAGCGGTGTGTAGAGGGACAGGCTTATAAACGGTGTGGCGCCCTTGGTTGGCGAGGTTTTCAAATTCATAGTTTTCAAATGAACTCTGAAAAGTTGGCATAGCATGTGCACGTACAAAGCGGACAATGGTATCATACTAAATGCATTACAAAGTTGGCATGGTATCATCATAATAGTTGCGGAGAAAGTCTTCACTTTTTCTTCGCTTGTGTCGTTGCTTATTATTGCGCCGTAACCATGGATAATCTTCATCGTTTATCGGGATGCTTGGGTCAGCCTTGACTTTGAAGGGGAAATTTCATGAAACTTTTCATACTCTTGAGACATGTACATCTTGCCCTCCACTCCCGGGATGTCCCTTTTTCTGAAAAGAACTATGTGGCGCTTTGGCTCATTGTATGATGTATTCGCTTCCTTATCTTTTCTTTTCCTCGATGCGGTAGACATGTCCTTCACATAGATAACCTATGCCACATCATTGGCTAGGACGAACGGTTCGTCAATGTACCCAAGATTTTTAGATCCACTGTTGTCATTCCGTCTTGTGGGTCTACACCTGCACCCACCTCTGACAGATTGACCCACTTGCACTTAAACAAAGGGACCTTAAAATCTACTCCATAGTCAAGTTCCCATATGTCTACTATGTAACCATAATATGTGTCATTTCCCTTGTCGGTTGCTGCATCAAAGCGGACACCGCTGTTTTGGTTGGTGCTCTTTTCATCTTGGTCAATCGTGTAAAATGTATTCCCATTTATCTCATATCCTTTCCAAATCATTACATTCGAAGATGGTCCCATGGACAGCAAGTACAGCTCATCACAAAAAGTGTTGTCACCTCTGAGACGTGTTTCCAACCAACTGCTGGAAGTCCTGATGTGTTCACATGTAATCCGATTCGTCGCCTTTGCTCCGGTTGTTTGGAGCGCAGATTGTTCTTGTGTTCATCGACATACGGGGCCACCAAGGTAGAGTTACTGTAGAACTGTGTAGTGTGCTTGAGACCAAGAATATCCGTCCTGCATATTATTGAGTCCCTTCCAAGCGTGCCTTTTCGGTCAGTCTCCCCTCATACCGCGATTTAGGGAGACCTATCTTCTTAAGGCCGTGAATGAAGTCAACACAAAACCCGATGACATCCTCTGTTTGATGGCCCATGGAGATGCTTCCTTCTGCCTAAGCGATTCTGAACATATTTCTTTAGGACTCCCATGAACCTCTCAAAGGGGTACATATTGTGTAGAAATCTGGGCCCCAGGATGACAATCTCGTCGACTAGATGAACTAGGGCGTGCGTCATGATATTGAAGAAGGATGGTGGGAACACCAGCTCGAAACCGACAAGACATTGCGCCACATCACTCCTTAGCGTTGATACGATTTATGGATCGATCACCTTACGAGATATTGCATTGAGGAATGCACATAGCTTCACAATGGCTAATCGGACGTTTTCGGTAGAAGCCCCCTCAATGCAACCGGAAGCGATTTGCGTCATAATCACGTGGCGATCATGAGACTTTAGGTTCGGAACTTTTTCTCGGCATATTTATTATTCCCTTTATATTCGACGAGAAGCGGTCGGGACCTTCATCTTGAAGCGGGCATTGAAAGAATATTTCTTTCTCTTCTTTAGAAGAGCGTAGGTGGCGGGACCTTCATCTTTGCTTGGAGGCATGCCCTCTTTTTCATGCAAGCGTTGCAGGTCCTCTCGTGCCTCGGTGTATCTTTTGTCTTCCCATACACGCCCAAGAAGCCCTAGCAGGTTCACGCATAAGGTTCTTCGTCACATGCATCACGCGTCGATCGAAGCGGACCTCTAGGTCTTTCCAAAGAGGGTAGGTCCCAAAATATAGATTTCTTCTTCCACATGGGTGCGTGATTCTCGGCGTCATTCGAACAGCTAGTCCGCGGGACCCTTTCCAAAGATTATGTGTAAATCATTGACCATAGCAAATGCGTGATCACCGATGCGCATGGCGGGCTTGTTCGGTGATCTGCCTCGCCTTTGAAATGCTTGCCTTTCTTTCGACATTGATGGTTGGTCGGAAGAAATCGACGATGGCCTGTACACATTCTTCCTGCAGCTTCCGGTATATACTATCGGTGTCAAGTAAACAGTGCGTGCATGTGTGGTATCCCTTGTTTATGCATCACGAAAGGTTCTTGAGAGCGGGCCAATCATTGATGGTCACGAACAACAACGCCTTTAGGTCAAATTCCTCCTTTTTTGTGCTCATCCCACGTACGTACACCGTTTCCATTCCACAGCTGTAAAAGTTCTTCAACTAATGGCCTTAGGTACACATCAATGTCGTTGCCGGGTTGCTTAGGGCCTTGGATGAGAACTGACATCATAATGAACTTCCGCTTCATGCACATCCACGGAGGAAGGTTATACATACATAGAGTCACGGGCTAGGTGCTGTGATTGCTGCTCTACTCCCCGAAAGGATTAATGCCATCCGCGCTTAAAGGAAACCATACGTTCCTTGGGTCCTTTGCAAACTCATCCCAGTACTTTCTCTCGATTTTTCTCCACTGCGACCCGTCGGTGGTGCTCTCAACTTCCGTCTTTCTTATGGTCCTCACCGTGCCATCGCATCAACTTGGCATGCTCTCCGTTTACGAGCAGACGTTTCAAGCTGTGGTATTATAGGAGCATACCACATCACCTTCGCAGAACCCTCTTCCCGGAGGCTCGCCCGTCAACATCACCGGGGTCATCTCGTCTGATCTTATAGCGCAATGCACCGCATACCGGGCATGCGTTCAGATCCTTGTAGGCACCACGGTAGAGGATGCGATCATTAGGGCATGCATGTATCTTCTCCACCTCCAATCCTAGAGGGCATACGACCTTCTTTGCTGCGTATGTCTTTGTCGGGCAATTCGTTATCCTTTGGAAGCTTCTTCTTCATTATTTTCGGTAGCTTCTCAAATCCTTTATCGAGCCTGACATTCTCTCGCCTTCCTTTGCAGCAATTGAGTACGGTGCGAGCTTTGTGTTGCCATCTTCGCAATTGGGGTACAACCCTTTTTGTGATCCTCTAACATGCGATCGAACTTCAGCTTCTCCTTTTGACTTTCGCATTGTGTCCTTGCATCGACAATGACCGGCGGAGATCATCATCATCGGGCACATCGTCTGGTTCCTCTTGATCTTCAGCAACCGCTGTTGCAGCACCATCGTGCACATCGTCAGTGCATCTTGATGTTCAAGAGCATCACCGTATTCGGGGGCACATAGTTGTCATCGTACTCTTCTTCCTCGCCGTCTTCCATCATAACCCCTATTTCTCCGTGCCTCGTCCAAACATTATAGTGTGGCATGAAACCCTTGTAAAGCAGGTGGGTGTGAAGGATTTTCCGGTCGAGTAAGACTTCGTATTCCCACATATAGGGCATGGACAACACATAAAACCATTCTGCTTGTTTGCCTCAGCCACTTGAGAAAATCATGCACGCCCTTAATGTACTCGGAGGTGTATACGTCACCGTACATCCATTGCCGGTTCATCTGCGTGCATTATATATAATTAAGTGTGTCAAAAATCATTACAGAACATCATGAATAGATGATTAAGTGACCAAATTAATAGAAGTTCATCATCACATAAAAACCAAAGTACATACATAGTTCTCATCTAACAACATAAAGCTCTGCGAGCATCTAAATTAATTAAACTATACATTGAAACTATGTAAAACATTTCAATGCGAAAACAAATGCGATCATAATCGCAACCAAGGTAACAACCGATCCAACGGCATAATGATACCAAGCCTCGGTATGAATGGCATATTTTCTAATCTTTCTCATCTTCAAGCGCATTGCATCCATCTTGATCTTGTGATCATCGACGACATCCGCAACATGCAACTCCAATATCATCTTCTCCTCCTCAAGTTTTTTTATTTTTTCCTCAAGAAATTGTTTTCTTCTTCAACTAAATTTAACCTCTTGACAATAGGGTCGGTTGGAATTTCCGGTTCAACAACCTCCTAGATAAATAAAATCTATGTCACGTTGGTGGCATAATTTTCATAAACAATAAATGAACCAATAGTTATGAAAAGATAATATATACCACATCTGAATCATAGGCGGGGCCCGAGGGCGGCCGAGGCGGATACCAAAACCATCGCACTATATAAGATGCAATAATAAAAGTAAGAAAATAATACAAGTATCTATCTAAACAAACAAGTAATAATATTTTTCCTTTCGTAAAGAAGATAAGAACAAGAGGCTCACCACGGTGGTGCCGGCGATGAGATCGGCCTTGGTGATCGGCAGCGATGAAGACGGGGGCCAGGCGTGACGGACCGCTAAACCTAGATAAATATTGAGGAAAATGGAGCTTGGCGGTCGAGCTTGGAGAGGAGAAACCTTAAGTAGTGTGGCTCGGGCATTCCATCGAACACCTTGTGTGCATAGGAGGTGAGCTAGAGCACCACCAAGCCCTCTCCCCTCGGCCGGAAAAAAGCAGGCGGTGTGCTCTGCTCTTGCCTTGAGGGGCTATATATAGGCAGCACCATTAGCCCGGTTGGTGGCATGAACCGGGACTAAAGGGAAGCCTTTGGTCCTGTTCATGCCACCAACCAGGGACCAATAGTGGTGGGCCAGGAGCCAGGACCATTGGTCCCGGTTCGTCCCCACCGGGACCAAAAGGTCAGGACGAACCGGGACCAATGGCCCACGTGGCTCGGCCCGGCCCCCAGGCTCACGAACAGGGCAAATAGCTCCATTGGTCCCGGTTCTGGATTGAACCGGGACTAATGGGCTGAACTGGCCTGGACGAAAGCCCTGTTTTCTACTAGTGTGCCAATCTAGTACAGAAGAAGAACTTCCAGCCCCACAAGTTCAAGAACAAGGGCATGTTTGATGGTAAAGCAAAGTTTGATGGGAAGAACAAGGCTGTGCAGCACACGAACTTCAAGAAGAAGAATGACAAGAAGAAAGGTATTTGTCATGTGTGTGGGGATCCTGATCATTGGGCTCCAAGTTGCCCTAATCGCTATGACAAGCGTCATCCTGGGAAAGGCGGCAAGACTGCTAATGTTGTCATTGGAGACACTGACATGAAGGATGCTGGGTATGGTATATTTCCCACTATTCTTTCAGTATGTCATTCTCCTGATTGGTTGATTGCCACTGGTGCAAATGTGCATGTATGCGGTGATATTTCCATGTTTTCGTCTTATCAGACCGTAGGGACTTCCACCGTGCTGATGGGCAATAGTTCAAGTGCTTATGTTCGTGGTGTTGGCACGGTCGATCTGAAGTTTACTTCGGGGAAGATCGTGCGGCTGAAGAACGTGCATTATGCCCCCTCCGTCAATAAAAATCTTGTTAGCGGATCTCTTCTGTGTAGAGATGGCTACAAGCTTGTCTTTGAGTCAAATAAATTTGTAATTTCCAAGTATGGAACCTTTGTTGGTAAAGGCTATGAGTCAGGAGGCCTGTTTCGTTTATCCTTATCAGACGTTTGCAATAAAGTTGTTAATCATATTTGCAAGAATAGTGAATCAAATGTGTGGCATTCACGTCTTTGTCATGTTAACTTTGGTTGCATGTCGCGACTAATGACGTTGAACTTAATCCCTAGTTTCACCACCGTCAAGGGTTCCAAGTGTCAAGTGTGTGTACAAGCTAAGCAACCTCCTAAGTCTCATGTGACTGCGAAAACGAGAAATCTTGCCCCACTGGAACTCATACATTCAGATCTATGTGAAATGAATGGTGTTTTGACAAAAGGTGGAAAGAAATATTTCATGACTTTAATTGACGACTCCACTAGATACTGCCGTGTGTATCTTCTGAAATCTAAGGATGAGGCTTTGAAATTTTTCAAGATCTATAAAGCTGAAGTGGAAAACCAACTTGATCAAAAAATCAAGAGGCTTAGGTCCGACCGTGGTGGAGAGTATTTTTCCAATGAATTTGATGCTTTTTGTGCGGAACATGGTATAATCCATGAGAGGACGCCTCCCTATTCACCTCGGTCAAATGGGGTGGCCGAAAGACAAAACCGTACTCTAACTGATTTGGTTAACGCCATGTTAGACACATCGGGTCTCTCCAAGGCATGGTGGGAGGAGGCGATATTGACTGCATGTCATGTCCTAAACCGAGTTCCCACAAAGAACAAAGAGATAACTCCATTCGAGGAATGGGAGAAGAAAAGGTTAAAGCTCTCTTATCTACGAACCTAGGGTTGTTTGGCGAAAGTCAATGTGCCAATTCCAAAGAAGCGGAAGCTGGGACCAAAAAGCTGTGGATTGTGTTTTCTGGGATATGCTTTTCATAGCATTGGTTATAGATTCTTGGTTGTAAAATCTGAGGTACACGACATGCATGTCGAATGCGATCATGGAGTCGAATGATGCGACTTTCTTTGAAGATATCTTTCCCATGAAGGATATGGCTACCTCATCTAATCAGAGATGCCTAGTTCATCGAATCGAGAACCGATTACAATTCTTGAACCTGCCATTTCGATGGAACACTTTGAAAGTCCTGTGGAGAAGAACAATGAAGTTCCTACTAGGAGCAAGAGACAAAGGACTGCAAAGTCCTTTGGTGATGATTTTCTTGTGTATCTCATAGATGTCACTCCCAGTTCTATTTCAGAGGCCTATGCATCTGAAGATGTTGGTACTGGAAGGAAGCAGTTCGTAGCGAGATGGATTCCATCTTGGCGAATGAAACTTGGGAGATAATTGATCGTCCTTATGGGTGCAAACCTATAGGATGCAAATGGGTATTCAAGAAGAAGCTTAGGCCTGATGGTACTATTGAAAAGTACAAGGCTCGGCTCGTGGCTAAGGGTTATACCCAAAAGGAAGGTGAAGACTTCTTTAATACTTACTCACATGTGGCTCGACTAACCACTATTCGAGTTCTACTTTCACTAGCTGCCTCACATGGTCTTCTCGTTCATCAAATGGATGTTAAGACTGCTTTCCTAAATGGAGAGTTGGACGAGGAAATTTATATGGAACAACCAGATGGGTTTGTAATAGATGGTCAGGAAAGGAAAGTGTGCAAGTTGCTGAAGCCTTTGTATGGACTCAAGCAAGCACCCAAACTGTGGCATGAGAAGTTCGAAAGAACTTTAACAGCTGCAGTCTTTGTTGGGAACGAAGCTGGCAAATGTGTGTACTATCGCCATGGTGGGGGCGAGGGAGTTATGCTTTGCTTGTATGTTGATGACATCTTTGGTTTGAACAAATCTGAATGTTATTAAGGAGGTCAAGGATTTCCTATCTCGCTGTTTTGAGATGAAGGATTTAGGACTGGCTGATGTCATTCTGAACATCAAGTTGTTGAGAGACGATGATGGTGGGATTACATTGCTTCAATTTCATTATGTGGAAAAGATCTTGAGTCGCTTTGGCTATAGTGACTGCAAGCCCTCTCCACACCATATGATGCTAGTGTGCTGCTACGAAAGAATCGAAGAATTGCTAGAGACCAATTAAAATATTCTCAGATTATTGGCTTGCTTATGTACTTAGCTAGTGCTACAAGACCTGACATCTCTTTTCTTTGTTAGCAAAGCGGGCAGTTTGTCTCAATACCAGGAGATGTGCATTGGAAAGCTCTAGAGAGAGTTTTGCATTATTTAAAAGGCACTGTGAATTATGGAATTCACTAAACTGGGCACCCAAAGGTGGTTGAAGGGTGCTACGTCTTGAGCTTGCGTTGGTTTTCCTCGAAGAGGAGAGGGTGATGCAGCGATAGTAGCGTAAGTATTTCCCTCAGTTTTTGAGAACCAAGGTATCAATCCAGTAGGAGGCTCCTCAAAAGTCCCACGCACCTATACAAACAAACAAAGAACTCGCAACCAATGCAATAAAGGGGTTGTCAATCCCTTCACGGCCACTTGCGAAAGTGAGATCTAATAAAGATAGTATGATAAGATAAATATATTTTTGGTATTTTATAATATAGATGCAAAAAGTAAAGATGCAAATAAAAGTAGATTGAAAGCAAATATGATAAGAGATAGACCGGGGCCATAGGTTTCACTAGAGGCTTCTCTCAAGATAGCATAAGTATTACGGTGGGTGAACAAATTCTTTGTCGAGCAATTGATAGAAAAGCGATAGTTATGAGATTATCTAGGCATGATCATGTATATAGGCATCACGTCCATAACAAGTAGACCGACTCCTTCCTGCATCTACTACTATTACTCCACACATCGACCGACTCACATGCGCATCTAGAGTATTAAGTTCATAAGAATAGAGTAACGCATTAAGCAAGATGACATGATGTAGAGGGATAAACTCAAGCAATATGATATAAACCCTATCTTGTTATCCTCGATGGCAACAATACAATATGTGCCTTGCAACCCTTTACATCCTTTGGGTAAGGACACCGCAAGATTGAACCCAAAGCTAAGCACTTCTCCCATGGCAAGAAAGATCAATCTAGTAGGCCAAACCAAACTGATAATTCGAAGAGACTTGCAAAGATAACTCAATCATACATAAAAGAATTCAGAGAAGATTCAAATATTATTCATAGATAAACTTGATCATAAACCCACAATTCATCGGATCTCGACAAACACACCACAAATAGATTTTACATCGTATATCTCTCCACAAGTGAGGGGTAGATCATTGTTTTGAGATCCATATATAGAGAAGATGCCATCTAGCTAATAACTATGGACCCGTAGGTCTGTGGTAAACTACTCACAACTCATCGGAGGGGCAAGGATGTTGATGTAGAAGCCCTCCATGGTCGATTCCCCCTCCGGCAGAGTGCCGGTGAAGGCCCCAAGATGAGATCTCGCGGATACAGAAGGTTACGGTGGTGGAAATTGTGTTTCGTCCTGCTCCTGGATGTTTTCGGGGTACGTAGGTATATATATAGGAGGAAGAATTACGTCGGTGGCCGCCTGAGGGGCCCATGAGACAGGGGGCGCATCCTACAGGAGGAGCGCGCCCTCCTATCTTGTGGGAACCTCGGCAGCTTCTTGGCTTGCACTCCAAGTCCTTTGGATCACGTTCGTTCAAAAAATCACGCTCCCGAAGGTTTCATTCCGTTTGGACTCCGTTTGATATTCATTTTCTTCGAAATACTGAAATAGGCAAAAAAACAGCAATATCGGCTGGGCCTCCGGTTAGTAGGTTAGTCGCAAAAATGATATAAATGTGCAAAATAAAGCCCATAAACATCCAAAAGGGGTAATATAATAGCATGGAACAATAAAAAATTATAGATACGTTGGAGACGTATCAAGCATCCCCAAGCTTAATTCCTGCTCGTCCTCGAGTAGGTAAATGATAAAAAGAGAATTTTTGATGTGGAATGCTACCTAGCATAATTCATAATGTAATTTTCTTTATTGTGGCATGAATGTTCATATCCAAATGATTCAAAATAAAAGTTCATAATGATAAAAGAAATAGTAACACTTCAAGCATACTAATCAAAGTAATCATGTCTTCTCAAAATAACATGGCAAAAGAAAGTTCATCCCTACAAAATCATATAGTTAGGCTATGCTTCATTTTCACACACAAAGATGTTCCCAACTTCTATACCCCGATGACAAGCCAAGCAATTGTTTCATACTTAAATAATCTCAAACTTTTTCAACCTTCACGCAATACATGAGCGTGAGCCATGGATATAGCACTATGGGTGGAATAGAATATGATGATGGGGATTGTGTGGAGAAGACAAAAAAGGAGAAAGTCTCACATTGAGGAGGATAATCCACGGGCTATGGAGATTCCCATCAATTGATGTCAATATGAGGAGTAGGGATTGCCATGCAACAGATGCACTAGAGCTATAAATGAATGCTCAACAAAAGAAAACTAGTGGGTGTGCATCCAACTTGCTTGCTCACGAAGACCTAGGGCATTTGAGGAAGCCCATCGTAGGAATATACAAGCCAAGTTCTATAATGAAAAATTCCCACTAGTATGAAAAAGACAACTTATGAGACTCACTATATGAAAATCATGGTGCTACTTTGAATCACAATATATGAGACTCACTACATGAAGAACAAGGTGCTACTTTGAAGCACAAGTGTGGAAAAAGAGATAGTAACATTGCCCTTTTTATTTATTTTCTTTTTTTTCCTTTTTTTCTTTTTTGGGCCTTTTTTCCTTTCTTTTTTTTCTTTTTTTTTCTTTGGGCAATGTTCTAATAATGATGATCATCGTACTTCTATTGATTACAATATAAGAATTACAACTCGAAACTAGAACAAGATATTACTCTATATGAATGCCTCCGGCGGTGTACCGGGAAGGTGCAATGAATCAAGAGTGATATGTATGGAAAATAATGCATGGTGGCTTTGCCACAAATACGATGTCAACTACATGATCATGCAATGGCAATATGACAAAAGTAAAGTATGTCATGATGATGATGAACAGAACGGTGGAAAGTTGCATGGCAATATATCTCAGAATTGCTATGGAAATGCCATAATAGGTAGGTATGGTGGCTATTTTGAGGAAGACATAGGGAGTTTTATGTGTGATAGAGCGTATCGTATCACGGGGTTTGGATGCACCGGCGAAGTTTGCACCAACTCTCAAGGTGAGAAAGGGCAATGCACGGCATCAAGAGGCTAGCAAAGGCGGAAAGATAAAAGTGCGTATAATCCATGGACTCAACATTAGTCAAAAGAACTCATATACTTGTTGCAAAAATTTAGAAGTCATCAAAAATCAAATACTACACGCATGCTCCTAGGGGGTAGATTGGTAGGGAAAGACCATCGCTCATCCCCGACCGCCACTCATAAGGATGCACAAGCCAGGTACACTTCATGTTTCAAATTTGTTACACAACTTTAACCATACGTGCATGCCACGGGACTTGCTAACTTCAACACAAGCATTCTTTAAATTCATAATCACCCAACTAGCATGACTTTAATATCACTACCTCCATATCTCAAAACAATTATCAAGTATCAAATTGATCATAGCATCCAATTCACTTCCTATGATAGTTTTTATTATACCCAACTTGGATGCCTACCATTCTAGGACCAATTTTATAACCATAGTAAATACCATGCTGTTCTAAAAGACTCTCAAAATAATATAAGTGAAGCATGAGAGACTCGTAATTTCTTCAAAATTAAGACATCACCGTGCTCTAAAACATATAAGTGAAGCACTAGAGCAAAAACTATCAAGCTCAAAAGATATAAGTGAAGCACATAGAGCATTCTAGCAAATTTTAATCAAATAGGCTTCTCCCAAAAGGTGTGTACAGCAAGGATGATTGTGGTAAACTAAAAACAAAGACTAATATAATACACGACGCTCCAAGCAAAACACATATCATGTGGCGAATAAAAATATAGCTCCAAGTAAAGTTACCAATGAACGAAGACGAAAGAGGGGATGCCTTCCCGGGGCATCCCCAAGCTTAGGCTTTTGGCCATTCTTGAATATATTGGGGTGCCTTGGGAATCCCCAAGCTTAGGCTCTTGCCACCCTTTATTCCATGGTCCATAAAAGCTTTACCCAAAACTTTAAAACTTCACAACACAAAACTCAACAGGAAATCTTATAAGCTCCGTTAGTGAAAGAAAACAAAACCACCACATAAGGTACTGTAATGAACTCATTCCTTAATTAATTTGGTGTTAAACCTACTGTATTCTAAATTCTCTATGGTTCATAAAATATTTTAATAGCCATAGATGCATCAAAATAAGCAAACAACACACGAAAAACAGAATCTGTCAAAAACAGAACAGTCTGTAGCAATCTATAACTAGCGCAAACTTCTGGAACTCTAAAATTCCTACCAAAAATAGGAAGTCCTAGACAATTTGTTTATTGAACAGCATCAAAAAGAATCAACGCAAAAGCACATTCCTCTTATTTAACAAAATTATATTCGTGTGTGCAAAGTTTCTGTTTTTCAGCAGAATCAAATCAACTATCATCGTAGGTTATCCTATAGGTTCTACTTGGCAGAAACACTAATTAAAAGATAAAAACACATCTAAACAGAAGGTAGATGCAAGATTTATTAAATAGAAGCAAGGAAAAATATTGGGTTGCCTCCCAACAAGCGCTATCGTTTAACACCCCTAGCTAGGCATTGCTAATTTTAATGATGCTCACATGAAAGACAAGAATTGAAGCACAAATAAAGCATCATGAAACACGTGACAAACACATCTAAGTCTAACATACTTCCTATGAATAGGCATATTATAAGCAAACAAATTTGCAAGGCAAGCAAAAACTAGTATACGCAAGGAAGAAGAAAGAGACGATAGCAATCTCAACATGACGAGAGGTAATTTAATAAGATAAAAATTTCTACGACCATATTTTCCTCTCACATAATAATTACATGTAGGATCATAGGCAAATTCAAAAAAATAGCTATCACAAAACATATTCTCAACATGATCCACATGCATGCAAAGTTGACACTCTTCCAAGATAGTGGGATTAACATTAACTAAAGTCATGACCTTTCCGAACCCACTTTTATCAAAAATATCATAAGATTGAACATATTCCAAATATGTGGGATCTAAAGTTGAAACTCTTCCAAACCCACTTTCAATATTATTGCAAACACTAGTATCAATCTCATATTCATCATGGGGCTTAAATAAATTTTCAAGGTTATAAGAAGAATCACCCCAATCATGATCATTGAAACAAGTAGTAGACATAGCAAAACTAGCATCCCCAAGCTTAGGGTTTTGCATATTATTAGCACAATTGACATCAGAGAATTTATAGGAAAATCATTGCAATCATGCTTTTTATTCAAGGAGTTATCGTGAATCTCTTCATAAATTTCTTCATCGTAATTTTTAGATTCACAAATTTTGAGCAAAGCTTCATAAAAATAATCTAGTGCACAAAACTCACTAGCAATTGGTTCATAAAAATTGGATCTCTTAAAAATATTAGCAAGCGGATGAGGATCCATAGATCTTAGGTTCTGTGTTTAGCAATAAATAAGCATCTACTCCAACCAAACAAGCAAACGAAAGGGCAAGCAAAAGAGAGAAGAAATTGGGAAAGAGAGGGCAAATAAAACGGCAAGGGTGAAGTGGGGGAGAGGAAAACGAGAGGCAAATGGCAAATAATGTAAATGTGATGGAGATGGGTTTGTGATGGTACTTGGTATGTCTTGACTTGAGCGAAGACCTCCCCGGCAACGGCGCCAGAAATCCTTCTTGCTACGTCTTGAGCTTGCGTTGGTTTTCCTCGAAGAGGAGAGGGTGATGCAGCGATAGTAGCGTAAGTATTTCCCTCAGATTTTGAGAACCAAGGTATCAATCCAGTAGGAGGCTCCTCAAAAGTCCCACGCACCTACACAAACAAACAAAGAACTCGCAACCAACGCAATAAAGGGGTTGTCAATCCCTTCACGGCCACTTGTGAAAGTGAGATCTAATAAAGATAGTATGATAAGATAAATATATATTTGGTATTTTATAATATAGATGAAAAAAAGTGAAGATGCAAATAAAAGTAGATTGAAAGCAAATATGATAAGAGATAGACCCGGGGGCCATAGGTTTCACTAGAGGCTTCTCTCAAGATAGCATAAGTATTACGGTGGGTGAACAAATTATTGTCGAGCAATTGATAGAAAAGCGCATAGTTATGAGATTATCTAGGCATGATCATGTATATAGGCATCATGTCCATAACAAGTAGACCGACTCCTGCCTTCATCTACTACTATTACTCCACACATCGACCGACTCCTGCCTGCATCTAGAGTATTAAGTTCATAAGAACAGAGTAACGCATTAAGCAAGATGACATGATGTAGAGGGATAAACTCAAGCAGTATGATATAAACCCCATCTTGTTATCCTCAATGGCAACAATACAATACGTGCCTTGCAACCCTTTCTATCCTTTGGTAAGGACACCGCAAGATTGAACCCAAAGCTAAGCACTTCTCCCATGGCAAGAAAGATCAATCTAGTAGACCAAACCAAACTGATAATTCGAAGAGACTTGCAAAGATAACTCAATCATACATAAAAGAATTCAGAGAAGATTCAAATATTATTCATAGATAAACTTGATCATAAACCCATAATTCATCAAATCTCGACAAACACACCACAAAAAGAGTTTACATCGAATAGATCTCCACAACAGAGGGGGAGAACATTGTGAAGCTAGATTCGCAGAAAACTTGCAGTTCAAGGCCCAGTCCGCTGTTCAAGTTGCTTACTAGTGTAGCATAGAGTTCTAGGTGGAAGTTCAACTTAACAGTCTCCACTGTAGTACCGGTATATAAAACAGTGTTTTGGAACCAAAGGCAAATTTTGTGTGCCTCTAGGATCTGGTGGGGGATTTCTGGAATTTTTGTCTATTTGGGCCTAGCCCGATAGTAGTTTCAGAAATTCCTAATAAATCCTAGAGGCCCACGCAGCCCATTCGTGCAAGGCAAGAGGTGGAACTAAAGTTTAGTCCCACATTGCTAGTTTAGAGGGAGTTGGACCTCTTTATAAGGGAGGCTCTTTCCCCACTTGTATGAGCATGAGAACAAGAGGGACATCCACGCGCGCTCCTCCTACACCGCCCGCCTCGCCACGCTACGCCTCGTCACGACGCGCCGCGGGTTGCGGGTTGCGGGAATGAGCCGAGCCGATGTTAAATTTTTGACACGCACGACGGGTATACGGAAGGTCACGCGAAAGCTGAAACGTTTTTCGTAGTGGACACTGAATCCGAACGGGGAGCCTCTTCGGCTGAAGTCCGTTCGCTTCGCCTCCCGTCGCTGCCCTCTCGCCTCCTTCTCATGCGCCTATAAAAGGGAGGTCGCTCCTCTTAGAGAGAAGCACCAGAACTTCTCCTTCCTCTCGCCACTGGTTCCAATCTCTGAGTTGTTGTTGTCTTCCTCATCCTGGCTTGTGGCGTGCACCGCGAGTCGGGACAGTAGGCCTCCGAAACTGCACCTCTTTGAGTCTTGTACGGGAGAAGGGTGACAAGGTTTTTGGGAAGCGCTCTGCACGACTACTGACTTCTTCGTCACGGACGACCCGGACTCTGACGACTACTTCCCCGACGACGACTACTTCCCTGACGTCGACAACCTCCTCAACGACATGGAGGACACCGACCCCAAGTCTAGTGCCTCTGCTCCAGCTGTTGTCCAGTACGTGTTCTTGTTTTTCCTGTTAGAGGTGAAAGTGCGTTATATCGACTAGAGGGTGGGTGAATAGGCGATTTTTATGAATTCTTCACTGAGGAATTTGCCGGTGAGGAAATTCCTTAGCGAAGAACTACTTGCAGCGGAATAAGTACTCAGAAGTAAGCATAACAGAATACTCGCATGGTCATCATGATGAAATGAAGACAAACACAGAGTACGAAGCGTAATCACAGGATAACACAAGATGAAGACAAACCGATCAAGAAATTGAACCGAGGAAATTGAGAAAGTCTTGATCAAAGTCTTCAAACACAGATATGAACAAACACTCAACACAAAGAATGAGGAAATGAAAGGGTTGAGGAGATAGAACCAAGAAGGTTGGTGAAGACAATGATTTGGTAGACCAGTTCAAGCTGCTGTCTCGGTTATGCGTCACGGTTGGAGCGGTGAGTATTTAAACTCGAGGACACACAGTCCGGACACCCGATCGGCCGAGCACGCAGCTCAGACACCAAGTCCTCACCGTATTCTCCTTGAACTAAGGTCACATGACCTCGTCAATCACTCGTGGTAAGTCTTGAGCGACTTCCAAACCTTCACAGACTTGGTCACTGGCGATCCACAATTCCTCTTGGATGCTCTAGACCATGACGCCTAACCGTCTGGAAGAAGCACAGTCTTCAAAGGTAACAAGCGTCGGATCCATGCGGGATCAATCTCTTCAGTGATGCTCAATCACTTTGGGTTTGTAGGGGTTTGGTTTTGGGTTTTTCCTCACTTTCGATGATTTTCGCTCAAAGTCTTGGAGGATGGGTTGCTCTCAAATGACAAGTGTCAAGTTTCTCTCGGAGCAGCCAACCAGCTAGTGGTTGTAGGGGCGGCTCTTTATAGCCTAGGGAGCAGCCCGACATGATAAGACATAAATGCCCTTCAATGATATGACCGTTAGGTGGATAAGATATTTTGGGACAGGTGGCGCCAAGACAGAATTGATCGGAAATTTGAATCTCAAATTCCTCGGGGCTATCATGTTCCTCCTTTGTGTAGGCAATCCGCCTTTGGCGAATTCCTAACTCCTCGGTTAGAACAAATTCCTCAGTGACTGGAAGAACTTCACATCCTTTGAAGAAATTGACTGAACTGTATGAGATTTCCAAAGGCTTCACTCGAAGGGATTGGTAGGTGTAGGATTTTGAGTTGAGCATCACATGGAAATTTTTCCTTAGTATTTCCTCGACCCCCTTTAACAGTACGGTGTTTCCTATGACTCAAGAAAAAGAAAATGAAACTATGAAAACAAAATTCTTCACGCTTCATGTTCCTCAAATGAATACCAAGTCTTCAAGGTCACACCAATTTCTTCACTTTCAAAGTCTTCAGAAAGTCTTCAAAATATCAAAGTCTTCAGTCGAAGAACTTCATTTTTAGGGGTCGACTTTCTCTGTAAATATCAAACTCCTCATAGACTTATAGACCTGTGTACACTCACAAACGCATTAGTTCCTTAACCTATAAGTCTTCAATCCACCAAAATTGCTAAGGGGCACTAGATGCACTTACAATATCCCCTTTTTGGTGATTGATGACAATATAGGTTAAGTTTTCAACGGGGATAAACATATGAAGTGTAAATACTGATAATGAAGAATTTGATTGCAAGATATAGAAGAACTCCCCGAAGATGTGCATAGTGAGGAATTTGCTTTTGAGGCAATGCACATTTGAAGAGTTGAATCATGGAGATCTCCCCCTATATCTTGTAATTCATACACGCATTTGTCATATAATATGAAGAATTTGAAATGCATGATGAAATATGGTGCTTGATGTAATTCAGCATGCGTGCGATAACATTAATGAGGAACAAGCATGCAAAATAACGCATCAAGAGTATCGAGCTCAAATAGATCCGCTTTGAAGATTTTCAAGAAGCTCAAGAGAATCAGAGTATAGTGCAAGAGCATAATGCATCAAAAGTATCAAAGCACCATCGGGTTTAAGATTACAACTCGATCCAATAAAAGTTTTAGAAGAACCAGAGTTGTAACTTAACAAAACTAAGCAATAAAATAGACCCGCTTGAAGACTAACTCAAATTTCTCCCCTTTGTCATCAAATGACCAAAAGGATCGAAACTGAGGACTAACGCTCCTGAAGAATTTCAAGTTGAAGAAGGAGCGCCCGGCGATGTTGGGGTCGGTTGTTGTAGTGGGACCTGCCGCGGTGTCGTCCAAGTCTTCATTTTCATCGATTGTCACGCGATGAAGAATAGGAGCTGGCCACCAAGGACGGAACTTTGACCTTCTTGTATTTCTTCTGAGGAGGTGCGCACCAGTCAAATTCTTCCTTGAGTCACATAGTCGTTAGTTCTTCCGCATTGTAGACATGTGAAAGAACAGCCCAGAGTGCGTTTGAAGGTTTCATGGAGGTAGTAGTGGTTTTTCTTCACCGCATTGTGTGTTGAGGTCATGTTGTGAAGAATTGAACCAAACCGATGCTTGACCCATTTATGATTGCGATCAACCTTCTTATGAAGACCGAGAAGTAACTCACGATCGATCATCACCACAGGTCTTTGTGGCTTGAGGACTTTGCTTGGTGAGGTATTTCTTGGCGAGTCATGGGTGGCGAGTCATCATTGGTGGAGTAGGATCTTTGCTTTGGCTGTCCATCCAATGGACGAATGCCTTCATCGATCACTGTGTAGCCTTGCCCTTGTCATCATCTGAGGTAAATGTCCGTTTGAGGACTTCAATCGGGGCAAGTAGCTGCAGTGGTTCGAGTATCGCCTTTGTAATTGAGTGAAGACCTTGTCTGATGAATCTCATTATCCAAGGCGCATAAGGCTTCAGCTCAAATGGTGACATAGCAATGTTTGCCGAGTCCTCATGAAGAAATCATGGAAGTTGATGGGAACGCCATGGATGATGTTGAAAAGCATATTCTTCATGATGCCAACGACTTCTTCATCATTCGGTCGTGGCCTTTGATAGGACTCATTGTCTTCGTCGAATCCGATAGACAGTCCGAGGCACATACAATAATTCCTTGACGAGGAATTTGGTTCTTGGGGCCTGCCTTGGCTTCAAAGGCTTCATCGACACTTGCATATAGTGATTTGAAAGTTACGGTTCGTTGTAGATACAACGTGCACCATCAAGTGGAGGACTTAGTGGTAGAGCACGAAGCAATTCGATTCTTTGGTGCCTTGTAGTGAGTATTTTCGGACATCCAGTCTAATACCCATGAGTTCACGTCTTGAGCGTCTCCGGTGATGTGCGGTGTTGCATAGAATTGAAGAATTAGTTCTTCATTCCATCCACGTATATCGGTCAGAAATTCAGAAGTCCCGCATCGTGAAGAACACCGAGGACCGGCTCAAAGCCCGGCGAGACTCCATGTCCACATGAGGAATATGAGCATGATCGAAGACTTTGTCTTTGTTGAAGAGCATCAAGAATAGAAGTTGGCTTAGCCGGGCAGTCCGAAACGCCTCTTCCTTATGCGAGCGTAATCATATGGATTATAGTTAGTGAAGAATACGTGCTCGACAAAGAAATCATCAGCCTTGAACTTTTGTTTGCTTGAGAATGGATTCTTTTGCTTGGGCGGAGGAGTGTCGGTGAGTTGCATCACCACCTCGGGAATCGCAAGTTCGAGTTCTTCAGCCGAGGAATTTCTTGTTCCTCAACAGTGCGATCTGTGGATCGTGGCGAGTTCATCAGCACTAGTGGCTGGAATTTCTTCATGCAGAGCAGGTGGGTTGAGTTTCTTGAGTCCATTTGGACTGTTTGTGCAGGGGACTGAGGAATCTGTTGGAGCGGGGTGAAGAGAGGAGTATTGGGATGCAGACTTTCCCAAAAGTCATCATTCATCACTGGTGTGGTGCACCCTATATCCACATCTTCATCTTCAATTTCCTCAACACCAGTCTCTTCAGCTGTGAACTGAGGCATAGGTGAGGAAATGAGGGTTGAAGGGATTGCGTCCACTTCAATTTCTTCATCAATCTGCTCTGACGGGCAAAGCAGAATGATGTTCTTCATCAGATCCGATTGGGATCTCATAGTCTTCTCCAAAAGGAACAAGGTCCTTTGATGGCTTGGAGGAAATTGGAACAGCATCAATTGGATTTTCAAATGAGCTGGTCATTGGCTTCATTTTCTTCGTAGCCGAAGAATGTGACACAGCTGATGCCTTCCTTTTCTTCACTGCAGCTCGTTCTGCAGCCTTGGTTTTCTTCACCTCAGAGGCAGATGGAAGAATTGGAGTTGGTGTTGGCGCAGGAGGAGCTAAGGAATCTGGTTGAATTTCTTCAGGCGCAACTGATGCACTTGCCCTGTCTTGTTCAGTTTCTTCAGGCGCACCACTAGTGGATGCCCTGGCAATTTCTTCAATGGCTGGAATGGGATCATCAGCCCTGGAACTAGCATTTTCATCGCCAGTTTGAACGTCATCGGCCAGTCTTTGGCATGTTCTTCGGTCGGTTGAGCCGAGGCTTCACTGAGGAATTTCATGTTGCGTTAGGCAGCAACATTGGTGAATTTCTTCGTCAGTTAATGAATCGACCTTGGCTCCTTGCCAATCAGCATAATAAGAATCGAAGTTTTCTTTGAGGTCTTGAATTTCAGTCTGGACCTTGAGAAGTTCCTGAGTTGTCTTTTTGTCAAAGTTTTTATTTATGAACTTCTCCTTTCTGTATTGAGCCTTCTTGATCTCTCTTGCCTTTTCAAACTTCCATTTCTCTTCAACGATGAAATGGGTCAACATATGACTTTGTCCAGGGGTCAGATGAAAGTCGGGCATAGGGGTATTGGGATCCTTGTGCCAGAGATCAATATAATCGAGGACTTTCTTCGGATCCAACAGTAGTGGCACAAATGTACCTTTGGCTCTAGCGGCCCTTTCTTGGCGATCTCTGATGATTTCCGCAAGTTCATCATTAGAAGCTTCATCATCAGAAGGCACATGGAATGCAACCTGTTTCTTTGGACTTGGCCGAGGACCTCGTCCAGCTGTTGCTTTGGTCTTCAGCAGAGTCCGGCCGGATGATGAAATTGGTGCTCTGAGGAATTCTTTGAAACTCGAAGCAATCGAGAAACCAGCAGTCCTTTGACATGTAGCGGATGCACGGGAGCCGAGGACTTTGGCGGAGCTGTTGAGGACTTTCGTGGAGCTGTAGCAGTGTGAGGAATTTGCCGTGAGGGCTGGCCGAGGAACTTGGCCATGAGGGCGATGGTGAAGCACTTGGCTTATGAGCGGGCTTCTTTGGCATGGATTTCCTCGGTTTGACCGAGGCCTCGATGGCTATAGTGATGGCGTAATCCTCATTGAATTTCTTCACCGCCTCCTTGGCTTGTCTTTCCAATTTAGCTTGGCGCTTAGCGCATTCTTCAGAAAGTCCTCACCACGCTTGATGCTTTGGTGGGGTCACCTACTTGGCAGTGCCAATGGAGCTCTTGGGCATGGAGGATTCAGAGCGAATTTCTTCATGTACTTTGGACTCACATATCTGTATTCCTCCATTCCCTTGCCCATCTCCGTTCAATCTTCCGAATACGCACCTTGCGCTGATTTTTGTTTTCTTCATCGGTGTGCGATGAGTCGGCATAAATTTCCTCGAGGATCTCAAAAGCAGTCATAACCTCGGGTTTCTTTCCTCCTTTCTCGTGGCTTCTTACCGTCTGCCATATTCTTGATTGAGGAAATTGAACAATTGAGTTCTCTGAAGAAGTGTGTAGTTTTTCTTCGAGGAACGCCTGCAAATGAGTTAAGTTGATGAGAACCTAGTGATTCAGCGGCGGACATGTGTACCGTGAGCAGTATAGTTGCGAGGAATTTGGAGAGGTCATATGCGTTCTCGTAAGGTTTTTCAAAAGAACAAGTTTTGAGGATTTTGACCAAATGAGCCTTGAAGAATTTCACTAAGCGTTCTTTGACTTAGGTTCGAGTTGTACAGATCGAGGATCCACACAATTAAGGAATCTTGAAGAAAATGATTGCTTAGAGAAACGAATCAAGAGCAGATAGCTTGTGAGGTGTTTGTGTGTGAGGATTTGAAGAATAAACACCTTTGAAGATTTTCAGGAAAGCTTGAGAATCAAAGCGAGTAATAAAAGTAACTTTTATTTACCCTAAATGAAGAACACGACGAACTGGGTGTTGTAGATGTGAAGCTCGTCTGTTCAGATCTTCCACGCCCTAACTTGGCGGAGGAAGACAGCTACGGCGGCGGCGGAGTGAGGATTTCCGCAGTCGGCGCGAGTACGTCGACGACGAGGTCGAGGCAGTGAAGCTCTTCCTCACCGGCGACGATGGAGTAGCGGCGGCGCTAGGGTTTGAGGAGCTCGAGCGGGAGAGAGAGGTCGAGCGGAGTAAAAGAAGTGAGGAAGGGGAGAGGGGTATTTATAGACAAGGTGAAAAATTGTTCGCGAAGATTTGGGACGAGCGTGCCCTGACCATTCTCCTTCTCACGACATGTGTCACCCACGTCTTGTGTAGTGGAGATCGTGTCTGATCGTGGGTGAGTAAAATAATGCATCGTGGGATGCGGAGCGGTTTAATGACAAAACCGAAAGTTTGGACAAGATCAGTTTCAAAGTTTCGCTCGCAATTTCTTCGGTGACAAGGACACGGTGAAGATTTTGAACAAGTTTAAAATAGAACGCACATGAAGAATTTGTGAATAGATTGGGTTGAGTATAGCATAGAGGGGGAAGGGTCCGATCGCATTCACTTAGCAGAAAAAGCAGCTTGAAGAAATAGCCATAAGTGAATGCTGTAGAGGACATAAACCCATATATATATATATATATATATATATATATATATATATATATAGCCAATGAAGAAAAACGACGAAAACAGTGAAGATTTTGCAAAGTTGAAGAATTTGAAAAACTGAAGAATTTCAAAAACTGAGGAAAAACTCAGATTGAAGATTTTCAACTTTGGTAGTGGCGTGACCCACCGTATAAGAATGATGATTTCAGACACCGCGTACAATTGTCGTAGGGTTCTGAGAATCAAATTCTTCATTAATTTCTTCACACTTAGAGTGTTATTCTTCATTGATTGAAGAAAAACGTTTCTTCATGTGTTGCACATCTAAGTCATCAATTTTGCATAAGTGTCGGGATGTGTGTCCTTTTCAAAGAACGTTCAAGATTCTAAGATATTTAGCTCACACCGCAACTTGCTAAATCTCTTCTCATCCAAGGGCTTAGTGAAGATATCAGCTAGCTGTTCTTCAGTCTTCACATGCTCGATGGAGATGTCGCCCTTCAACCCATGATCACGAAGAAAATGATCACGAATTTGAATGTGCTTTGTCTTCGAGTGCTGAACTGGGTTGTGAACAATCTTGATGGCACTCTCATTGTCACAGTAGAGAGGCACATTCTTCACGTTGATGCCGTAATCCTTGAGAGTTTGCTTCATCCACAGCAATTGAGCACAACACGAGCCACCAGCAATGTATTCAGCTTCCGCAATGAAGCGGTGATACGCAGTTCTGTTTCTTCGAGGACCAACGGACCAAAGATCGTCCGAGGAAATGACAAGTGCGGAAGTTGACTTGCGGTCCACACGATCACCAGCATAGTCGAGTCGTAATATCCAATGAGATCAAAAGCGAGCCCTTGGGGTACCATAATCCTAATGTTGGTGTGTGAGCTAGATATCGAAGAATATGCTTCACAGCCTTATGGTGTGATTCCTTGGTGTAGCTTGAAATCGGGCACACATGCAAACACTAAGCATTATATCTGGCCTAGATGCACATAAGTACAATAAAGAACCAATCATGGAGCGATATACCTTGTGATCAAAGTCAATACCATTTTCATCAGTGCATAGATGGCCATTTGTGGGCATAGGAATTTTGCCGCCTTTGCAATCTTGCATGCCGAATTTCTTCAGGACATCTTTGAGGTATTTCTCCCGAGATATGAATATGCCATTGTGTTGTTGATTTAATTTGAAGACCTAAGAAGAATTTCAACTCTCTCATCATAGACATTTGATATTCTTCACTCATCATATAGGCAAATTCATCACTATAACGTTGGTCAAGACACCAAAGATAATATCATCAACATATATTTGGCACACAAACAGTTCACCATCATATGATTTAGTAAAGAGTGTAGGGTCGAGTGAACTGGTGTGAAGCCATTCTTCACGAAGAATTCCTTCAATGTATCATACCACGCCTGCGGGGCTTGTTTGAGACCATAGAGGGCCTTATTAAGTCTCAAAGACTTTGTCGAGGATTCTTTGGATCTTCAAAACCCGGGGTTGAGCAACATATACTTCTTCCTCAAGCTTACCATTGAGGAATGCACTTTTCACATCCATTTGATATAAAGTGATATTGTGATGGTTAGCATAGGCGAGTAATATGCGAATAGACTCAAGTCTAGCAACAGTGCAAAAGTTTCATCGAAATCAATTCCTTCAACATGTGTGTAGCCTTGAGCTACTAGTCGTGCCTTATTCCTCACCACGAGGCCATTTTCATCTTGCTTGTTGCGGTAGATCCACTTTGTGCCAATGATATTATGCTTGCGAGGATCTGGACGTTTGACCGGTTCCAGACATTGTTGAGCTCGAATCGATGTAATTCTTCTTGCATAGCCTGAATCCACTCCGGCTCGAAATGCTTCATCTACCTTAGTGGGCTCTGTGATAGAGACAAAAGCATAGTGCCCACAAAAGTTAGATGAATGTGAAGCTTTGAGCGTGTGAGAGGACTGGCGCTTTAATGTCATCGATGATCTTCTCGGTTGCACTTCTTTTTGCAACGCGAGGATGAGCTGGTTGTCGTCGAGGAATTTGATCATTTTCCTCGGCACCATTGTTTTCAAAGCATTATCTTCAGTGCATCACTCGGCGTTCTTCAGCGTCTGAGGAATGAATTCTTGACGGTTTCTTGATGGGGATGACATCCTTAGTTGCCTTGAACTTGATAGATTCCTCGGTGCTGGTTCATCTAACACGGAAGGTAGGTGCTCTCTTTGCGAGCCATTAGTTTCATCAAACCGCACATCTACAAAGTGTCAACAATCTTGTGAAGAGTGATGTTGAAGACTCTGTAGGTGTGCGAGTCCTTTCCGTAACCAAGCATAAAACCTTCATGTGCTTTCGGTGCAAATTTAGAATTGTGATGAGGATCTCTAATCCAACAATTAGCACCAAAGACTTTGAAATAACTTACATTGGGTTTCTTGTCAGTGAGGAGTTCATAGGCAGTCTTCTTGAAGAATTTGTGAAGATATACTCTGTTGATGATGTGGCACGCCATATAAATTGCATCAATCCAAAAACGACTAGGCGTTTTGTATTCATCAAGCATAGTGCGAGCCATCTCAACAAGAGTTCTGTTCTTGCGCTCCACGACGCCATTTTGCTGAGGAGTATAAGGAGCAGATAACTCATGAGTAATACCAAGTTCATCAAGATAGGTATCAAGACCGAATTCTTGAACTCAGTTCCATTGTCACTCGATGTGTTTGATCTTCACACCAAAGTTAGTTGAAGCCCTCGAGGAAAATCGTTTGAAGACTTCACGCACTTGATTTTTGTAAGTAACAATGTGTACCCATGTGTAGCGAGAGTAATCATCAACAATAACAAAGCCATATAGAGATGCATCATTAACGACGGATGAGTAATGATTGGGACCAAAGAGGTCCATGTGAAGCAATTCGAAGGGACGAGTAGTGGTCATGATAGTCTTCACTGGATGCTTGGCCTTGGTCATTTTTCCAGCTTCACAGGCTCCGCACAAGTGATCCTTGAGGAATTTGACATTTTCAATGCCAATGACATGCTTCTTCTTTGCAAGCGTGTGCAAATTCCTCATGCCCGCGTGACCAAGTCGCCGATGCCATAGCCAGCCTTCTGAGGCTTTTGCAAGTAGACACACGGCTGGTTGTGGTCCTGTAGAGAAGTCAACAATATACAAGTCTCCTCTCCTAAAGCCTTCGAAGACTTTGGAATTGTCGACTTCCATAATCACAACACAACGATACTTGCCAAAGATAACAACCATATCAAGATCACAAAGCATTGAGATCGACATGAGGTTGTATCCTAAGGACTCAACAAGCATGACTTTGTCCATGTGTATGTCCTTAGAGATCGCAACCTTACCAAGACCCAATACCTGACTTTTGCCTTTGTCAGCAAAGATGATATGCTTCAGATGTGACGGTGATAAGGGAGCATCCATCAATAGATTCTTGTCACCAGCCATGTGATTTGTACATCCACTATCGAGAACCCACTCAGTGGCTTTGGGTTGATCATCATGGAGATGAATTAGTACAACTTATGATCTCATATACTTCATCAGTGAAGAATATGATATCAAGTTCATCAGATGAATTTCATCGATCAAGATATGAGATAAGCGGTATGAGGACGTGTGAAATGAAAGTTCATTTCATCATGATTAGCTGCGTCCTTTCGTGCAATTTTGTCAGTCCCCATGAAATTCTTCAGACGTTAAGGCACGCCCGAGACCTAACCCTGCAGAAGAGATTAGTTCTTTTCTTCACCACCCACATCTGAAGGGGTGGCAAAGAGTTCATCATTCATGAGCACCATACGAGAATGGTGGCACGAAGCCAAACCATTTCGTTTCACATAAGAGGGGTTAGGGTAAGCATATGAATAAGCGGAGAAATTCTTCGAGGACTTATGAACATATTGGTTTGAAGAATAATGCACATATTCATAGCCCTTAGCTCTACCTGCGAAAGCAGAGTTGTTAGCACGATGATAATCATATGAGGACTTTGATCCTTTTGAGGAATTTGATCCACGTGAGGAATTTGGTCCGTATGAGGACTTGGATCCATATGAAGAATTTGGTCCATATGAAGAATTTGATCTGGGGTTCCTATTCTTCGCAGTGGTGTCATGAGGACATTCACGAAGACTTTCAAGGCACTTCTTGGGAACCCAGATTTTCTTCATAGGGGAACCGTTCCTGCGATTAGCGCCAACATATCTAGCAAATACTTCACCATTCTGATTTTTGAACAGTTTATAGTTGGAGTCAAATGACTCATCGGAAGAATGAGGAGATTCGCATGTAAAGCCGGATAAGTTAGATGGATCAATCGGAGGTCCCTTTGCAGAACCCATGAGGTTTTGGGATACCGCTCGGGCTTCCAATATGTTCCATCAAGATTGAGTTTCCTCTCAAAGGCAATACCCTCTTTCCTAGGGTTCCTGTTGAGGATCTGTTTTAAGCACATCACAAAGAGTCTGATGCCCTTTGAGGCTTTTGTACATGTCCATCATATACAATTCCTTCAGCCTGCATCGTCAAGGATACTAGCAATGTCCTCGGATGAGGAATTAGTGATAACAGAGGCAAGTGAAGAATTTGTAACAGTTGAAGCATTTGAACATTCAGTGAAGAATTAGCGATTCACGCTCAATGCACTTTAAGCATGGAGGAACAAATTCTTCTTGAGAAGCGCTGATTTGTTCAAAAGTAATGAATCGCGCTCCTTCAAGATCTTCATAACTCACTCTTAGCTTCTCAAGGTCTTTCTTTCTCTCAAGAAATTCATAAGAAAGTTTCTCATGATCGAGATAAGAGAGTGTTATGATGACCTTGAAGGTTATCAAACCTAGACTGAAGTCTCAAGATTTTCGATCAGGGCTTTAGTGCGATCCATTTCTTCACCTAACATATCATCACTCTTATCTAGCATGTTTTGAACCTTTTCCAAAGCCCTTTGTTGTTTTACAGCAATTTTAGCAAGTTTTGAGTAATCGGGCTTTAGATCTTCATCGATTCATTTTCACTAGATTCGGAGGAGGTATATTTGAGTACCTTGGCACCCTTTGCCATGAAGCAATAGGTGGGAGTGTAGTCATCACTATCTTCATCAGCATTGTTGGTGAGGTTATTTTCTTGAGTTGAAGATGGACTTCTTTAGCAAAGCGATGGCGAGAGCTAGACTCGCCACACCTGACTCAGATTCTTCTGATGCCTCCTCTTCCTCATGTTCCTCAGATTCAGCTTCAGAGTCCATTTCCTTGCCAATGAATGCCCGAGCCTTTTTGGAGCTGCCCTTCTTGTGAGAAGAAGGCTTTGAGGATTTTGATGATTTCTTCTTCTTCTTTGCGTCATCAGAACTGTAATCCTTGTGTTTCTTCTTCTTTAATTCCTTTTCCCACTGAGGACAATCTTGGATGTAGTGACCAGGTTTCTTGCATTTGTGACAAAGTCTTTTCTTATAGTCACTAGATGAGGATCACTGCTCCTTGAGGATTTTCCAAATCGACCACGTCTTGAGAACTTCTGGAATTTCTTCACGAGCAGTGCTAGCTCCTGGCCTAATTCTTCAGGATCTCCAAGGCTACTACCAGAGTCTTCACTCTCAGATTCGCATACGACCTTGGCCTTGAGGCACGTGTTTTTCCATAGCTAGAACCATAGAGATCTCTCTTTTCAAAGAAGTCGGAACTCATGAGTATTTAGCCTCTCGAGGATATCAGCAGGATCAAGTGACTTGTAGTCGATGCGCTCTTGTATCATCGATTGCGAGTATCAAATGAGGAATCAAGCGATCTTAACAATTTCTTCACCACCTCATGGTCGGTGATGTCAGTGGCGCCAAGTGCTTGAAGCTCATTTGAGATGTCAGTGAGGCGATCGAAAGTTTGTTGAACATTTTCGTTGTCGAGTCTTTTGAAGCGGTTGAAGAGATTCCGAAGAACATCAACTCGAGAGTCACGCTGAGTTGAGACTCCTTCATTCACTTTGGACAGCCTGTCCCAGATGAGCTTGGCCGATTCCAAAGCACTCACTCTTCCATATTGACCTTTGCTCGGATGGCCACATATGATATTCTTCGCTTGAGAATCGAGTTGCTTGAATCTCTTCACGCCGGTGACATTCGGAGAAGGTGTGACCGAGGGAACACCATTTTCCACAACATACCGTAGATCGTTGTCAATTGCTTCAAGATGCATTCGCATCTTGTTCTTCCAAAGAGGGGTAGTCCGTCCCATCAAAGGTAGGACACCCTGCCGAGACCTTGATCATACCTGCGGTCGACATAGCTAAAACTCCGGTGGTTAAACTAAAATCACACGTAACAAGGGAGTACCTTGCTCGATACCAATTGAAAGTGCGTTATATCGACTAGAGGGGGTGAATAGGCGATTTTTATGAATTCTTCAACGAGGAATTTGCGGTGAGGAAATTCCTTAGCGAAGAACTACTTGCGGAATAAGTACTCGAGTAAGCATAATAGAATACTCGCATGGTCATCATGATGAAATGAAGACAAACACAGAGTACGTAAAGCGTAATCACAGGATAACACAAGATGAAGACAAACCGATCAAGAAATTGAACTGAGGAAATTGAGAAAGTCTTCAGTCAAAGTCTTCAAACACAGATATGAACAAACACTCAACACAGTAATGAGTAAATGAAAGGGTTGAGGAGATAGAACCAGTAAGGTTGGTGAAGACAATGATTTGGTAGACCAGTTCCAACTGCTGTCTTAGTTGTACGTCTGGTTGGAGCGGCTGAGTATTTAAACTCGAGGACACACAGCCCCGGACACCCGCCGCCGAAAGCACGCAGCTCAGGACACCAAATCCTCACCAGATTCTCCTTGAACTAAGGTCACACAGACCTCGTCCAATCACTCATGGTAAGTCTTTAGGCGACTTCCAAACCTTCACAGACTTGGTCATTCGGCGATCCACAATTCCTCTTGGATGCTCTAGACCATGACGCCTAACCGTCTGGAAGAAGCACAGTCTTCAAAGGTAACAAGCGTCGGATCCACGCAGGATCAATCCCTTCAGTGATGCTCAATCACTTTGGGTTTGTAGGGGTTTGGTTTTTGGGTTTTTCCTCACTCGATGATTTTCGCTCAAAGTCTTCGGAGGATGGGTTGCTCTCAAATGACAAGTGTCAAGTTTCTCTCGAGCAGCCAACCAGCTAGTGGTTGTAGGGGGCGGCTATTTATAGCCTAGGGAGCAGCCCGACATGATAAGACATAAATGCCCTTCAATGATATGACCGTTAGGTGGATAAGATATTTTGGGACAGTCAAAAGAAGATAAAGCAATGGTCGGAAATTTGAATCTCAAATTCCTCGGGGCTATCATGTTCCTCATCGTAGGCAATCCGTGACTGGCGAATTCCTAACTCCTCGGTCGAACAAATTCCTCGGCGACTGGAAGAACTTCGTCTCACATCAAGAAATTGACTGAACTGTATGAGATTTCCAAAGGCTTCACTCGAAGGGATTGGTAGGTGTAGGATTTTGAGTTGAGCATCACATGGAAATTTTTCCTTAGTATTTCCTCGACCCCCTTTAACGATGCGGTGTTTCCTATGAGTCAAGAAAGAGAAAATGAAACTACGAAAACAAAAAGTCTTCACGCTTCATGTTCCTCAAATGAATACCAAGTCTTCAAGGTCACACCAATTTCTTCACTTTCAAAGTCTTCAGAAAGTCTTCAGAATACCAAAGTCTTCAGCCAAAGAACTTCATTTTTAGGGGTCGACTTTCTCTGTAAATATCAAACTCCTCATAGACTTATAGACCTGTGTACACTCACAAACGCATTAGTTCCTTAACCTATAAGTCTTCAATCCACCAAAAGCACTAAGGGGCACTAGATGCACTTACAAGAGGTCCTGCCACAGTTCCTTGTTCTAGTGTTTTCCCTACACATGTTAGGATCTACCTCATATATGCATCTTGATCTATTGTCTGCTCGAGAGATGATCGGTTCTAGCTCATATATGCATATGTTATTTACCTTCGCTTTGTCAAATCGCATGACTTGTTTTATCACTGCTATACTAGTCCTGCTTTATCTAGTATTTTTGTTAATAAAATCATTCGGTAAATTGCTCATTTTTCCAACAATCCAAAAACCTTATTATAGGCAATTTACATCAAGTGGTTTTGCTGCTTCCATGAGACCTCCTATGTTTGAGGGTATCCACTATAAGAGGTGGCGCGTGAGAGCTGTCTTATGGTTTCAAACCATGAGTTGCTATGATGCCACTCTTGGCAAACCTGAAGGAGAGCAAGATGCCCAATAGGCACAAGCTTTTCAAAAAATGGATACCTTGTTTAAGGCTGCTCTCTTGAGTGTTCTTGGTGAGAACATAGTTGATGCTTATGCATCAATTGATAATGGAAAATATATGTGGGACGCACTCGAGGCCAAGTTTGGGGTCTCGGATGCTGGCACTGAGCTGTACATTATGGAGCAATTCTATGACTACAGGATGACTAAAGAGCGCTCCGTGGTTGAGCAAGCTCATGAGATACAGTCATTTTCTAGAGAACTTGAGCACTTCAATTGTATCCTACCGGACAAGTTTATTGCCGGAGGTATCATCACTAACCTTCCTCCCACATGGAGGAACTTTGCTACCTCACCGAAGAATAAGAGGCAGGAGTTTTCCGTTTCGGATATCATTGGTACTCTTGATGTGGAAGAAAAGGTGAGAGCAAAGGACAACCGTGCTCGAGGTATTGAGGGAGGTTCTAGTGCCAATCTGGTACAGAAGAAGAACTCCAAGCCCCACAAGTTCAAGAACAAGGGCAAGTTTGATGGTAAAGCAAAGTTTGATGGGAAGAACAAGGTCAGGCAAAGACACGAACTTCAAGAAGAAGAATCTCAAGAAGAAAGGTGTTTGTCATGTGTGGGGATCACGATCATTGGGCTCCAAGTTGCCCTAACCGCTATGACAAGCGTCATCTCGAAAGGCGGCAAGACCGCTAATGTTGTCATTGGAGACACCGACATGAAGGATGTTGGGTATGGTATATTTCCCACTATTCTTTCAAGATGTCATTCTCCGATTGGTTCATTGACACGGGTGCTAATGTGCATGTATGCGGTGATATTTCCATGTTTTCGTCTTATCGCATCACAGGGACTTCCATCGTCGGCCGATGGGCAACAGTTCAAGTGCTTACATTTTGTGGTGTTAGCACGGTCGATCTGAAGTTTACTTGAGGAAGATCGCAGTGAAGAACGTGCATTATGTCCCTCCGTCAATAAAAATCTTGTTAGCGGATCTCTTACGTGTAGAGATGGCTACAAGCTTGTCTTTGAGTCGAATACATTTGTAATTTCCAAGTATGGAACCTTTGTTGGTAAAGGCTATGAGTCAGAGGCCTATTTCGCTTATCCTTATCGACGCTTGCAATAAAGTTGTTAATCATATTTGCAACAATAGTGAATCAAATGTGTGGCATTCACGTCTTTGTCATGTTAACTTTGGTTGCATGTCGCGACTAATGAAGTTGAACTTAATCCCTAGTTTCACCACCATCAAGGGATCCAAGTGTCAAGTGTGTGTACAAGCTAAGCAACCTCGTAAGTCTCATGTGACTATGGAAACGAGAAATCTTGCACCACTAGAACTCATACATTCAGATCTATGTGAAATGAATGGTGTTTTGACAAAAGGTGGAAAGAAATATTTCATGACTTTAATTGACGACTCCACTAGATACCGCCGTGTGTATCTTCTGAAATCTAAGGATGAGGCTTTGAACTTTTTCAAGATCTATAAAGCTGAAGTGGAAAACCAACTTGATCGAAAAATCGAGAGGCTTAGGTCCGACCGTGGTGGAGAGTATTTTTCCAATGAATTTGATGGTTTTGTGCGGAACATGGTATAATCCATGAGAGGACGCCTACCTATTCACCTCAGTCAAATGGAGTGGCCGAAAGAAAGAACCGTACTCTAACTGATTTGGTTAACGCCATGTTAGACACATCGGGTCTCTCCAAGGCATGGTGGGGGGAGGCGATATTGACTGCATGTCATGTCCTAAACCGAGTTCCCACAAAGAACAAAGAGATAACTCCATTCGAGGAATGGGAGAAGAAAAGGTTAAAGCTCTCTTATCTACGAACCTAGGGTTGTTTGGCGAAAGTCAATGTGCCAATTCCAAAGAAGCGGAAGCTGGGACCAAAAACTGTGGATTGTGTTTTCCTGGGATATGCTTTTCATAGCATTGGTTATAGATTCTTGGTTGTAAAATCTGAGGTACCGACATGCATGTCGGTACGATCATGGAGTCGAATGATGCGACTTTCTTTGAAGATATCTTTCCCATGAAGGATATGGCTACCTCATCTAATCGGAGATGCCTAGTTCATCGAATCAGAACCGATTACAATTCTTGAACCTGCCATTTTGATGGAACACTTTGAAAGTCCTGTGGAGGAGAACAATGAAGTTCCTACTAGGAGCAAGAGATGAGGACTGCAAAGTCCTTTGGTGATGATTTTCTTGCGTATCTCATAGATGACACTCCTAGTTTCTATTTCGTAGGCCTATGCCTCAAGATGTTGACTTCTTGGAAGGAAGCAGTTAAATGGCGAGATGGATTCCATCTTGGCGAATGAAACTTGGGAGATAACTGATCGCCCTTATGGGTGCAAACCTATAGGATGCAAATGGGTATTCAAGAAGAAGCTTAGGCCTAATGGTACAATTGAAAAGTACAAGGCTCGGCTCGTGGCTAAGGGTTATACCCAAAAGGAAGGTGAAGATTTCTTTGATACTTACTCACCTGTGGCTCGACTGACCACTATTCGAGTTCTACTTTCACTAGCTGCCTCACATGGTCTTCTCGTTCATCAAATGGATGTTAAGACTGCTTTCCTAAATGGAGAGTTGGACGAGGAAATTTATATGGAACAACCAGATGGTTTGTAATAGATGGTCAGGAAGGGAAAGTGTGCAAGTTGTTGAAGTCTTTGTATGGAATCAAGCAAGCACCCAAACAGTGGCATGAGAAGTTCGAAAGAACTTTAACAGCTGCAGGCTTTGTTGTGAACTAAGCTAACAAATGTGTGTACTATCGCCATGGTGGGGGCGAGGGAGTTATGCTTTGATTGTATGTTGATGACATACTGATTTTTGGAACAAATCTAAATGTTATTAAGGAGGTCAAGGATTTCCTATCTCGCTGTTTTGAGATGAAAGATTAAGGAGTGGCTGATGTCACTCTGAACATCATGTTGTTGAGAGACGATGATGCTGGGATTACATTGCCTCAATCTCATTATGTGGAAAAGATCTTGAGGCGCTTTGGCTACAGTGACTGCAAGCCCTCTCCAACACCATATGATGCTAGTGTGCTGCTACGAAAGAATCGAAAAATTGCTAGATGCCAATTAAAATATTCTCAGATTATTGGCTCGCTTATGTACTTAGCTAGTGCTACAAGACCTGACATCTCTTTTGTTGTTAGCAAACTGAGCCGGTTTGTCTCAAAACCAGGAGATGTGCATTGGAAAGCTCTAGAGAGAGTTTTGCATTATTTGAAAGGCACTGCGAATTATGGAATTTACTACACTGGGCACCCAAAGGTGCTTGAAGGGTATAGTGACTCAAACTGGATCTCAGATGCTGATGAGATAAAGGCCACGAGCGAATATGTATTCACTCATGGAGGTGGTGATGTTTCTCGAAGTCTTGCAAGCGCACCATCTTAACAAGGTCAACAATGGAAGCAGAACTCACAGCACTAGATACAGCCTACGGTCGAAGCAGATTATTTCACGGCTCTTGAATGACTTGTCGGTTGTTGAGAAACCTGTACCGGGTATCCTTATGAACTGCGACAATCAAACTGTGATCACGAAAGTGAACAGCTCAAAGGATAACATGAAGTCATCAAGACATGTTCAGAGAAGGTTTAAGTCTGTCAGAAAAATGAGAAACTCCGAAGTTATTGCATTGGATTATATCCAAACGTCTAAAAATCTCGCAGATCCTTTCACTAAGGGTCTATCACGTAATGTGATAGATAATGCATCGAGTGAGATGGGTATGAGACCCACAATATGAGTTGTTCACAGTGGTAACCTATTCTTTGTGATCGGAGATCCCGTGAATTAGATCTGGAAGATAAGCTATTGGTCTACTGGGAGGAGAGTACCCTTACTATTAAAAATACCACTTCATGAAGATGCAATACTCTCCTAATCTGCATGGTGGGTTGATGTATATCTTAATGTGTTCTAAGTGGCTCTTTGAAGCAGAGATGTTGTTCTGCAGAACATCTTTTGAAGAACGCACCTATATGAGTCTGATTGTTAAACGTTGCAATCTATGAGAGTAGGGTTCTCTTTAGTAAACTCATGAAAGGTCTCGGAGTATGATGCATAAGCTCCACCCGCGGGGAAGACCCACGGTAGCCACGTACCGGTCAAGGCTTTATGTGAAGCTAGATTCGCAGAAAACTTGCAGTTCAAGGCCCAGTCCACTGTTCAAGTTGCTTACTAGTGTAGCATAGAGTTCTAGGTGGAAGTTCAACTTAACAGTCTCCGCAGCATCGGTATATAAAACAGTGTTTTGGAACCAAAGGCAAATTTTGTGTGCCTCTGGGATCTGGTGGGGGATTGCTGGAATTTTTGTCTATTTGGGCCTAGCCCGATAGTAGTTTCAGAAATTCCTAATAAATCCTAGAGGCCCACGCAGCCCATTCGTGCAAGGCAAGAGGTGGAATTAAAGTTTAGTCCCACATTGCTAGTTTAGAGGGAGTTGGACCTCTTTATAAGGGAGGCTCTTTCCCCACTTGTATGAGCATGAGAACAAGAGGGACATCCACGCGCGCTCCTCCTCCGCCGCCCACCTCGCCACGCCACGCCATGCCACGCCACGCCACGCTAAGCCTCGTCACGACGCGCCGTGCCGCGCCGGGTTGCGGGAATGAGCCGAGCCGATGTTAAATTTTTGCCACTGGTTCCAATCTTTGAGCTGTTGTTCTCTTCCTCATTCCGGCTTGCGGCGTGCACCGCGAGTCGGGACAGTAGGCCTCCGAAACTGCACCTCTTTGAGTCCTGTACGGGAGAAGGGTGATAAGGTTTTTGGGGAGCGCTCTGTACGACTCATCGACTTCTTTCGTCACGGACGCCCGGACTCAAGCGACTACTTCCGCGACGTCGACAACCTCCTCGACGACATGGAGGACACCGACCCCAAGTCCAAAGGCTCTCGCTCGGGCTGCTGTCCAAAGACGTGTTCTTGTTTTTCCTGTTAGAGGTCCTGCCACAGTACCTTGTTCTAGTGTTTTCCCTACACATGTTAGGATCTACCTCATATATGCATCTTGATCTACTGTCTGCTCGAGAGATGATCGGTTCTACCTCATATATGCAGATGTTATTTACCTTCGCTTTGTCAAATCACATGACTTGTTTTATCACTGCTATACTAGTCATGCTTTATCTAGTATTTATGTTACTAAAATCATTCGGTAAATTGCTCATATTTCCAACACATACTACCATGAATTTGTAATTGCTACGAAAATAATTACAAACCATTGATTTTCTTTCACGTGTAGACATACTGAATCTGCTAAAAACGATTTTGTTGGATAAATAATAAACAATTACACTACTTTACCGGCAAAAAGTTGAGCACCCTACTTGCACTTCACAAGAACACTTCCACACGGGCCCTCGCGTTAATATAAAAAGAAATTAAAAATGATGTTGTCAAACGGGTAGCACATTAAGCACAACATTATTCCTCTTGATCAAACCAGAACTCGACTTCAGCTGACAGCTGCGTTGCACTGGACGGCATGCTTGTCCATCCCACGCGCTTCTTCTCGGCGACGCCTCGACACGTGCATGCCTTTCCCCTTTCTGCCCCTGCCTCCAGCCCGCGCTATCGATACAAATAAGGCAACAAAAAAGAGCGCGAGTGGAAAGTCTTCGTACCCTGTGTGAACACGCTGGAATTATCTCGCTGCAGCTACACCCCCCTGATACGTCCATTTTGCATCATGCTTTTATATCAATATTTATTGCATTATAGGCTGTTATTACACATTATATCTCAATACTTATGGCTATTCTCTCTTATTTTACAAGGTTTACCATGAAGAGGGGGAATGCCGGCAGCTAGAATTCTAGCTGGAAAAGGAGCAAACATTGGAAACCTATTCTGCACAGCTCCAAAAGTCCTGAAACTCCACGAAACATCTTTTTGGAATTAATAAGAATTTTTTAGTGAAAGAAATACACCAGGGGGCCCACACCCTGTCCAGGAGAGTGGAGGGTGCGCTTGCTGTATGCCGCCCTATCTCCGTGGGCCTGGTGGGCCTTCAGTCCATCTTACGCTATATCGTAGCTTTTACCCAGGAAAAATTGTTGGCAAGCTTACGGGACGAAACTCTGCCGCCACGAGGCGGAACCTTGGCGGAACCAATCTAGGGCTCTGGCGGATCTGTTCTGCCGGGGACACTTCCCTCTGGGAGGGGGAAATCTCCATCAACGTCATCACCAATGATCCTCTCATCAAGAGGGGGTTAATCATAAGTGGGATGCTTGTCCAAGTAAGGGCAGTACCCAAGTGCCGGTCCACCCACATATCAAATTATCAAAGTACCGAACGCGAATCATATGAACGTGATGAAAACTAGCTTGACGATAATTCCCATGTGTCCTCGGGAGCTCCTTTCTCATTATTAGAAATTGTCCAGGCTTTTCCTTTGCTACATAAAGGATTGGGCCACCTTACTGCACTTTGTTTACTTTATTTACTTTTTACTCGTTACTATTTATCTTAACACAAAACTATCTATCACCTATAATTTTAGTGCTTGCAGAGAAAACCTTACTGAAAACCGCTTATCATTTCCTTCTGCTCCTCGTTGGGTTCGACACTCTTACTTATCTAAAGGACTACGATTGGTCCCCTACACTTGTGGGTCATCAAGACTCTTTTCTGGCGCCGTTGCCGGGGAGTGTAGCGCTTTTGGTGTGTAGAACTTGGTAAGGAAACATTTATATAGTGTGCTGATATTTTCTGTTACTTGTCACTATGGAAACTAATCCTTTGAGGGGCTTGTTTGTGGTATCTTCACCCCAACCATAAGAGCAAAGAGTTGGTCCTCAACCTACTGAACTTTATGAAAATATTTACTTTGAGATTCCTTTGGGTATGATAGAGAAATTGCTAGCTAATCCATTTGCAGGAGATGGAACATTGCATCCCGATTTACACCTTATCTTTGTGGATGAAGTTTGTGGATTATTTAAGCTTTCAGGTATTCCCGATGATGTTGTCAAAAGGAAGGTCTTCCCTTTATCTTTGAAGGGAGATGCATTGACATGGTATAGGCTATGTGATGATACGAGATCTTGGAATTATAAGCGGTGAAGCTAGAATTTCACCGTATGATCTATCCTATGCATCTTGTTCATCTTGATCGTAATTACATATATAATTTCTGGCCTCATGAAGGAGAAAGCATCGCTCAAGCTTGGGGAGGCTTAAGTCAATGTTATATTCATGCCCCAATCATGAGCTCTCTCGGAAATGATTATTCGTAACTTTTATGCTCGGCTTTCTCTTGATAATCGCAACCTGCTCGATACTTCCTGTCTTTGGCTCTTATATGTCAAGACTATTGATTTCAAATGGGACTTATTGGAAATAATTAAACGCAACTCTAAAGATTGGGGTTCCGACGATGGTAAGGAGTCAGGTATGACACCTAAGTTCGATTGTGTTAAATATTTTATGGATACCGATGCTTTTCGTGGATTTAGTGCTAAGTATGGACTTGACTCTGAGATAGTAGCTTCTTTCTGTGAATATTTTGCTACTCACGTTGATCTCCCTAAAGAGAAGTGGTTTAAATATAATCCTCCTGTTGAAGTGAAAGTAGTTGCACCTATTACAGTAGAAGAAAAGACTATTACCTATAGTGATCCTATTGTTCCTACTGCTTATGTTGAAAAACCTCCTTTTCCTGTTAGGATCAAGGATCATGCTAAAGCTTCGACTGTTGTTCGTAAGAGTAATACTAGGACTCATACACCTCTTGAGCAAATTAATGTTGAACCTAGTATTGCTATGGTTAAAGATCTCTTGGATGAGGATTTAGATGGGCATGTTATTTATTTACGTGGTGAGGCGCTAATATTGCTAGGCCTGACACTAAGACACGTAGACCTGTCGTAGGCATGCCTGTTATTTCTGTTAAAATAGGAGATCATTGTTATCATGGCTTATGTGATATGGGTGCTAGTGCTACTGCAATACCTTATACTTTATATCAAGAAATTATGCATGACATTGCACCCATTGAATTAGAAGACATTGATGTTACTATTAAGCTTGCTAATACGGATACCATTAAACCCTTTGGGATTGTTAGAGATGTTGAAGTTTTGTGTGGGAAGGTTAAATACCCTGCTGATTTTCTTGTTCTTGGTTCCCCACAAGATGATTTTTGTCCCATTATTTTGGTAGACCCTTCTTGAATACGGCTAGTGCTAAGATTAATTGTGAAAAGAATATTGTCACTGTTGGCATAGATGGTATGTCTCATGAGTTTAATTTCGCTAAGTTTAGTAGACAACCTCGTGATAGGGAACCACCTAGTAAGGATGAGATTATTGGTCTTGCTTCCATTGTTGTTCCTCCAACTGATCTGTTAGAACAATATCTGCTAGACCATGAAAACGATATGTTTATGAAGGAAAGAGAGGAAATATATGAAGTGTTCCTTAAACAGGAACCTATGCTGAAACATAACCTTCCCGTTGAAATTCTTGGGGATCCCCCTCCAACCAAGGGTGATCCCGTGTTTGAACTCAAACCATTACCTGATAATCTTAAGTATGCTTGTCTTGATGAAAAGGAAATATATCCTGTTATTATTAGTGCTAACCTTTCAGAGCAAGAAGAAGAAAGATTATTGAAAACTCTGAAGAAGCACCGAGCAGCTATTGGATATACTCTGGAAGATCTTAAGGGCATCAGTCCCACATTATGCCAACACAAAATTACAGTGGAGAAAGATGCCAAACCAGTTAGAGATCCTCAAAGACGATTAAAACCCAAGATGAAGGAAGTGGTAAGAAAGGAGATACTAAAGCTCCTTGAGGCAGGTATTATTTATCCCGTTGCTGATAGTGAATGGGTAAGCCCTGTCCATTGTGTTCCTAAAAAAGGAGGTATTACCGTTGTTCCTAATGATAAAGATGAATTGATCCCGCAAAGAATTATTACAGGTTATAGGATGGTAATTGATTTCCATAAGTTAAATAAAGCTACTAAGAAAGATCATTACCCTTTACCTTTTATTGATCAAATGCTAGAAAGACTATCCAAACACACACATTTCTGCTTTCTAGATGGTTATTCTGGCTTCTCTCAAATACCTGTGTCGGCGAAGGATCAATCTAAAACTACTTTTACTTGCCCTTTTGGTACTTTTGCTTATAGAAGTATGCCTTTTGGTTTATGTAATGCACCTGCTACCTTTCAAAGATGCATGATGGCTATATTCTCTGATTTTTGTGAAAAGATTTGTGAGGTATTCATGGATGATTTCTCAGTTTATGGATCCTCTTTTGATGATTGTTTTGAGCAACCTTGATCGAGTTTTGCAGAGATGCGAAGACACTAGTCTCGTCCTGAATTGGGAAAAGTGTCACTTTATGGTTAATGAAGGCATTGTCTTGGGGCATAAGATCTCCGAGAGAGGTATTGAAGTTGATAAAGCCAAAGTTGATGCTATTGAAAAGATGCCATGTCCCAAGGATATAAAAGGTATAAGAAGTTTCCTTGGTCATGCCGGTTTTTATAGGAGGTTCATTAAGGACTTTTCTAAAATCTCTAGGCCTCTGACTAATTTATTGCAAAAGATATTCCTTTTGTCTTTGATGATGATTGTGTAGAAGCATTTGAAACACTTAAGAAAGCTTTGATCACTGCACCTATTGTTCAGCCACCTGATTGGAATTTACCTTTTGAAATTATGTGCGGTGCTAGTGATTATGTTGTAGGTGTTGTTCTAGGGCAAAGAGTCGATAAGAAATTGAATGTTATCCAATATGCTAGTAAGACTCTTGATACCGCCTTGCAGAAATTATGCTACTCTTGAGAAAGAGTTCTTAGCAGTTGTGTTTGCATGTGATAAGTTTAGACCTTATATTGTTGATTCCAAAGTTACTATTCACACTGATCATGCTGCTATTAAATATCTTATGGAAAAGAAAGATGCTAAGCCTAGACTCATTAGATGGGTTCTCTTGCTCCAAGAATTTGACTTGCATATTATTGATAGAAAGGGAGCTGAAAACCCGCTGCGTATAACTTGTCTAGGTTAGAGAATGTTCTTGATGACCCACCGCCTATTAATGATAGCTTTCCGATGAACAATTAGCGGTCATTAATGCTTCTTGTCTTGCTCCTTGGTATGCAGATTATGCTAATTACATTGTTGCTAAATTTATACCGCCTAGTTTCACATACCAGCAAAAGAAAAAGTTCTTTTATGATTTAAGACATTACTTCTGGGATGATCCACACCTTTATAAAGAAGGAGTAGATGGTGTTATTAGACGTTGTGTGCCTGAGCATGAATAGGAACAGATCTTACGTAAGTGTCACTCTGAATATTATGGAGGACACCACGCTGGAGATAGAACTGCACACAAGGTACTACAATCTGCTTTTTATTGGCCTACTCTCTTCAAAGATGCTCGTAAGTTTGTCTTATCTTGTGATGAATGTCAAAGAATAGGTAACATTAGTAGACGTCAAGAATTGCCTATGAATTATTCTCTTGTTATTGAACCGTTTGATGTTTGGGGCTTTGATTATATGGGACCTTTTCCTGCCTCTAATGGTTATACACATATTTTAGTTGATGTTGATTACGTTACTAAGTGGGTAGAAGCTATTCCAACTAGTAGTGCTGATCATAACACTTCTATTAAAATGCTTAAAGAAGTTATTTTTCCGAGGTTCGGAGTCCCTAGATATCTTATAACTGATGGTGGTTCACATTTTATTCATGGTGCTTTCCGTAAGATGCTTCCTAAGTATGATGTCAATCATAGAATCACATCTCCTTATCATCTGCAGTCTAGTGGTCAAGTAGAGTTGAGCAATAGAGAGCTCAAATTAATTTTGCAAAAGACTGTGAATAGATCTAGAAAGAATTGGTCTAAAAAACTTGATGATGCATTATGGGCCTATAGAACTGCATACAAAAATACTATGGGTATGTCTCCATATAAGATGGTTTATGGAAAAGCGTGTCATTTACCTCTTGAACTTGAACATAAGGCATATTGGGCTATTAAAGAGCTCAGTTATGACTTCAAACTAGCCGGTGAGAAGAGGTTACTTGATATTAGCTCACTTGATGAATGGAGAACCCAAGCATATGAGAATGCCAAGCTATTCAAAGAAAAAGTCAAATGCTGGCATGATAAGAGGATACAAAAGCGTGAGTTTAACGTAGGAGACTATGTATTATTATTCAACTCTCGTTTAATATTTTTTGCAGGAAAACTTCTCTCAAAATGGGAAGGTCCTTACGTTATCGAGGAGGTCTATCGTTCTGGTGCCATAAAAATCAACAACTTCGAAGGCACGAGTCCAAGGGTGGTAAATGGTCAAAGAATTAAACATATTTCAGGTAATCCTATCAATGTTGAAACTAATATTATTGAAACCGTAACCCCTGTGGAATACATAATGGACACTTTCCAGAACATTCCAGACTCCGAAAAGGTATAGGTATGTGGTACGGTAAGTAAACCGACTCCAAAACAACTCCAATGGCAATTTTTATCAGTTTTGGAATATTTAAGAATTTTAGGAAGAAAGAAGTAGTCCGAAAGGGACACGAGGCTCCCACGAGAGTGGAGGGCGCCCCCCCCCCCAACTGGGTGCGCCCCCTGTCTCGTGGGCACCTCGTGTGCCTCCCGGACTCCGTTTTCTTGCATATTACGTATTTTGGTCGGTAAAAATTCATTATATATACTCCCGAAGGTATTGACCACCGCATCACGCAAATATCCTCTGTTTTCGTTTCGAGCTGTTTCTGTTATAGATCTGGAGCATCATGACGTCTCCAAGCACTCCCAAGGACAAGTTTTTTGAGAGGGTTATCAACCCCTATCTCGCGGAGGTGCTGCAACACCCTCAAACCATTGAGATGCGTGAGGGGGTGCTGCACATCCGCGATGTGGATGGACCAAGGCGTACCGGGAGCGTGGATACAAAGCTCGAAGTCGTGGAGCAGCAAGTTTTCAAGTGTCAAGGGATGGTGGAGCGTGGACTCAACGCCAACCAGATGATGATCATGGAGTTCACCAACAACCACAAGTTGGATGCCAAAGTCATTGGGGAGACCATATTCAAGCTTCAAGAGAAAATCGAGCACCTCCAAGCCCAGATCTATGACCTGCAAAACCAGAACTGTGAGTATGAATATAGATTCAAGAGGATGAGTTTGGCTGCAGATTTAAGGATCCCGGAGACTCGATCATCCTTCTATGATGGAGAGCCTATTCCTTGGAAGACGGACGACAATCCTAAATCATCAACAACTCCTACTTCAACACCTCCGAGGACATAAGCACATGGGTATGGGCACTCCCCTTGGCAACTGCCAAGCTTGGGGAAGGTGCCCCGGTATCGTATCACCATCACACTCCTATCGTTACTGCTTTATTTGGTTCGATCCTTTTAGTAGTATCTTGATCTAGTAGATTGAAGTTTTGATATCAAGTAGTTTGATTTTTGCTTTGTGATCTCTTTTTGTAATCGAGTCTGTGAGCTATCTATAATAAAGATTAGTGTTGAGTCAAGGGCTTTGCTATGTTGCTATGATCTTGAGAAAGTAGAAAGAATAAAAGAGTTCATATTGATCTTATGGATAGTGATAACTTCACACATAGAAAGTATGAGGCATAAAAATTGTTGAGAGTTGATGAACGTAGTTTTGGTCATCGTTGCAATTAATAGGAAGTGATAAGGAAAGAGGGGTTCGCATATAAATATATTATCTTGGACACGTTTTATAATTGGGAGCACTCATTAAGTATGACATGCTAAAAGAGTTGACGTTGGACAAGGAAGACAACGTAATAGTTTATGGTTTCCGACATCTCAGTTAAAGTATATTGTCATTGACCTTCCAAACATTTTGAGCTTGCCTTTCCCCCTCATGCTAGCCAAATTCCTTGCACCAAGTAGAGATACTACTTGTGCTTCCAAATATCCTTAAACCCAGTTTTGCCATGAGAGTCCACCATACCTACCTATGGATTGAGTAAGATCCTTCAAGTAAGTTGTCATGTTGCAAGCAATAAAAATTGATATCTAAATATGTATGACTTATTAGTGCGGAGAAAATAAGCTTTTATGATCTTGTTGTGGAAGTAATAAAAGTGACGGACTGCATAATAAAGGTCCACATACAAGAGGCAATATAAAGTGACGTTCTTTTGCATTAAGATTTTGTGCATCAACCCTAAACGCACATGACAACCTCTGCTTCCCTCTGCGAAGGGCCTATCTTTTACTTTATGTTTTTACTTCATGTTCGAGTCAAGGTGATCTTCACCTTTCCCTTTTTCATTTTATCCTTTGGCAAGCTCCTCGTGTTTGAAAGATCATGATTTATATATCCAATTGGATGTAAGTTAGCATGGGCTATTATTTTTGACATCACCTAAAGGTGAATATGTTGGGAGGCAACACAATAAGCCCCTATCTTTCTCATTGTCCGGCTGAAACTCCATAACCACAAGTACTGCGTGAGTGTTAGCAATTGTAGAAGACTACGAGATAGTTGAGTATGTGAGCTTGCTGAAAAGCTCTATTGTTGACTCTTTCTGATGTTACGATAAATTGCAATTGCTTCAATGACTGAGATTATAGTTTCTTAGTTCCCAATGAAGTTTTTTAACCATACTTGACATTGTGAATTGATTGTTACTTGAGCATAAGAAATCATATGATAAAATCTATATATGTTGCTGTTATAAGAATGATCATGATGCCCTCATGTCCGTATTTTATTTTTGTCGACACCTCTATCTCTAGACTTGTGGTCATATTTTTCGATTTCGGCTTCCGCTTGAGGACAAGCGGGGTCTAAGCTTGGGGGAGTTGATACGTCCATTTTGCATCATGCTTTTATATCAATATTTATTGCATTATGGGTTGTTATTACACATTATATCTCAATACTTATGGCTATTCTCTCTTATTTTACAAGTTTTACCATTAAGAGGGGAATGTCGGCAATGAATTCAATGGAAAAGGAACAAACATTGAAACCTATTCTGCATGCTCTAAAAGTCCCAAACTCCACGAAACATCTTTTTGGAATTAATAAGAATTTTTGAGCGAAAGAAATACACCAGGGGCCCACACTGTCCAAGAGAGTGGGGCGCCCCCTGTATGCGCCCCTCTGTATGCCGCCCCTATCTCCTGGGCACCTGGTGGGCCTCCGTGTCCATCTTCCGCTATATCGAGCTTTTACCTGGAAAAAATCGTGGGCAAGCTTACGGATTTAAACTCACGCCACACGAGGCGGAACCTTGGCGGAACCAATCTAGGGCTCTGGCGGAGCTGTTCTGCCGGGGACACTTCCCTCTGGGAGGGGGAAATCATCACCAACGTCATCACCAATGATCCTCTCATCAAGAGGGGGTCAATCTCCATCAACATCTTCACCAGCACCATCTCCTCTCAAACCCTAGTTTATCTCTTGTATCCAATCTTGTATCAAAACCACAAATTGGCACCTGTGGGTTGCTAGTAGTGTTGATTACTCCTTGTAGTTGATGCTAATTGGTTTACTTGGTGGAAGATCATATGTTCAGATCCTCTATGCATATTACTACTCCTCTGATTATGAACATGAATATGCTTTGTGAGTAGTTACGTTTGTTCCTGAGGACATGGGTGAAGTCTTGCTATTAGTAGTCATGTGAATTTGGTATTCGTTCGATATTTTGATGAGATGTATGTTGTCTTTTACTCTAGTGGTGTTATGTGAACGTCGACTACATGACACTTCACCATTATTTGGGCCTAGAGGAAGGCATGGGGAAGTAATAAGTAGATGATGGGTTGCTAGAGTGATGTAAGCTTAAACCCTAGTTTATGCGTTGCTTCGTTAGGGGCTGATATGGATCCATATGTTTAATGATGTGGTTAGGTTTACCTTAATACTTTTTTTGTAGTTGCGGATGCTTGCAATAGGGGTTAATCATAAGTGGGATGCTTGTCCAAGTAAGGGCAGTACCCAAGTGCCGGTCCACCCACATATCAAATTATCAAAGTACCGAACGCGAATCATATGAACGTGATGAAAACTAGCTTGACGATAATTCCCATGTGTCCTCGGGAGCTCCTTTCTCATTATTAGAAATTGTCCAGGCGTATCCTTTGCTACATAAAGGATTGGGCCACCTTGCTGCATTTTGTTTACTTTATTTACTTTTTACTCGTTACTATTTATCTTATCACAAAACTATCTATCATCTATAATTTCAGTGCTTGCAGAGAAAACCTTACTGAAAACCGCGTATCATTTCCTTCTGCTCCTCATTGGGTTCGACACCCTTACTTATCGAAAGGACTACGATTGATCCCCTACACTTGTGGGTCATCACCCCCACGTTAACTACATCTGGTGGGCCCCCCGTCCAAATGAAACAACAAACAAACGGGCCGCAGCCGCAGCCGCGGGAAACCCCGTCAGTCAGTCACCAACGTAGGCTACCACGCGTCTCTCGCCATCACGTACACGCATTAACTATACCTTCTTCTGCCAGCTGCAACACCACGGAGGTCCCGCATCTCTAGGCGAACGAAACGTGATACGATACAGAGAGCGCGCGAGCTCGTCCACGCCAAGTAATTTTCGCACATTTAGTTACTATATATAACTAGAAGAACGCCCGTGCGTTGAAACGGGGCCACATTAACTTTAAGAGTTCAATATTACGACATTGGCGACCTTTTTTACTATCAAATCCTCACACACACACTCTCTCCTCCTCCCTCTTCCTCACTCTCTCTCCCTCTCTCTCTCTAACACACACACGCACATAGCCTATTCTCCCCGCCAATAAGACTTACTCAATTGGCAATAATGTGTGGACTTGTGGTGAGCTTGACTGAACTAATGGATAGTGTGATATATTCCCCCAATCATTTAACAATGAAATTTCAGAAATGGGAAGAATAACACCTCAAGTCGTTAGCTACAGTGACCTCCCCCTAATGATGCCATGTCATCAGGCTTGCTAAGCCAAACTGCCACTTGATAAAAATCAAAGCCCAATTCAAATTTAACATAAAGTCAAATGAATTATTTTGTCAAACAGTAAAACTAAAATGTTCACCATATTCTATAAATTCCACTGATCTTTGACATGTTGAGCCCAACATTATTTGACCCAAAAATTAAATCTTGTCAAATTAATAAGAGGTCCAACAATAGTTAAAATAACCAATTAAATATAAACCTAATTTTATGTATTTCCTTTTGGCCCCAAACTTTTTGTGCCACCTAAAAATATTGTGCTCGAATTGTGTGCATAGTTTCACAATTAACAAAATCCATTTAGTTGATATAAGAATAAATAGAAAACGGTGTTAAAATGGAGAAACGGATTAAAATACATTAAAAACCAAAAGGACGATGAAAAAGGGGATTCCCCCTACCCCGGGCCTTGCCACCGAGCCGGCCCAGTGGTCCGATCCCGTCAGACGGTCGTCTTCTCCTGCTCCCGAGCCTGTCGCTACAGAAGTCGGGCTCTGCCCACCACCTCGTCGGCATCGAAGGAATGGATAAGGGTGACGCCCTGCCTCCCCGCCCCCATGGCCTCACCTCCTCGACGCCCCCTTGATTCACTTCTCCTCCTCGCTCGCCGATCCCGGATGATCTGGGACGAAGTCAGATGCCACGGCCACCATGACCGACCCCGTCCACACGACCACTGCCCTCCCTGTTGGCTAGGAGCTTGTCGAGGAGCTCCGAATGCCTTCGCTACTTCGTCTGCGCCAACGAGATCAAGTCCAGCACCCCCAGATCGACGTCATTGCCATCTTCCTCAACCCTCGGCCACCGCGACATTGCCGTTCGATTCGCGCCGCCCCGAGCTCCCCTATCTTCCCCTAGGGTGACATTGACACCGCCATGATCTCCTCTTGCCTTTCCCTAGTTTCCCCTCTCGTTTGCTCTCGTTAGGTATTTCGCCGTGGCCGAGAACCGCCGTCCACCATGGCCATTGCAGGGGTAGCCACTGAGCTCCTCGGATTGACCCTGTGGCACATGCCCGCTCCTATGCGCGCCCATGCCCGAGCCTTCAGCTCTTCTCCGCGCCCGCGGGGTCACTCCCTCTCTAGCTCTCCATGCCCACGCACGTGCCACACCGCGTCCGTCGCGCCCGCCATTGCCATCACGCTCGCCACAGCCACCGCTGGTTGTGCCCAGCGTGGCCTTACCACGCGCATCACACTCTCATTCGCTCGCCGTCTGCTGCAGCCTATCCCTTCGCTTCGCCCGTTATGTCGCGCCCGCCTCGCGCCGCCTCTGTCATGACCATCTTCTCTGCCGCCCCCTCGCCACGCCGGCCACATCTCTGCCCTCCACCGTCGGCCGCTCGCCTCGCTGCGTGCTTCTTCCTGCTGCTATCGCTGCTCTACCAGCGGTATTGTTGCGCCATGCCCTCGACACCGTCGTGGACAGATGTGGCGGAGGGATTATCAATGGAGTACGAGGAGGAGGTGGCGGAGAAGGTGTGGAGAGGCAAGAGGTCTAGGGTTCAGCTGGTTGTGGTGGAGGTGATTATGCGAGAAGGAGCCGGAGCGGAAGGAGAGGTCACAATTGGAAAGAATCGCAAAAAAAATCATAACCCTCCAAAAAATGCTAATATCGATGGAGGGGTGATTTCCTTCAATAGCTGGAAAACATAGGAAATATTGGATGTTATCAAGGAAAGGTAAAAATTTAGAAAAGTTAGGATTTTGAACTGATTTCTATGCAAATGGGGTTTTATTGTTTGGTAACATGTTATCAGTACCTGCCCGTTTGTGGCGTGTCTGATTAGGAAATTTGCAAATGTTAAGAAACTATTTATTGGGAGGAAAGTTTGTGACGTGTCTGTTATTTGTTTCCTCCTAAAACAAATTTCACTAATGGGAGAAATCGATTGATTTAGATAAGTTAAGAAAGTTAGATTCAAATCTATTATTTGTTTCTTAAAAATTTATTATTTGTTTCCTAAGACAAATTGAACCAATAAAAGAAATCGATTGATATGAATAATTTAAGGAAGTTAGATCCATGATTTGTTATGCGTTATGAAAGTCCTGATTGTAATAAAGAGTGGAGAGTAAAATAAACCAATTAACCAGGATGGGAGCGGATGGTGGGAGGAGAGACGAAAAAAACTCAACGAAAATAAATTATGGAGACTATTCATCAACTGCTTCATTAAAAATAGAGATTTGGTGGACGATTTTGTGGCACCAAAGTGCGAGGCATGCAGATTTGTGGCCGCCCGATTGCCATGTGATTGGAAACTGGTTTGCTTTTCACATCTGCTTTAGCTCTTATTTAGATGAGATCCGTGTGCGGAGCTTTTGGTAGCTCCATCCATCCTACCTCCCATACTTTTTCTTTGGACTTTCATATTTGAATCTTCTATATATTTTGAACGGAAAGTCAAATTTAAATTTCTTTTTGAGATTCTTGTTGCTTGTGACAAGAGCTTTGAAATAAGACCAGCTTCGAACTGTTTTGACACGTTTTAAAATTTCACTAAGTTTCAACTAGCAAAACTTAATAAAATGAGTGACAACATTACTAAGTTTCAGGAACTAAAACTAAAAAGCGTTCAACTTTCTGAAACTTAGTAATTGTGTCACTCTATCCTGTTAAGTTTCGACAGTTAAAACTTAGCAAATTTTAAAAAGGTGTCAAAATCTATTAAAAATGGTCTTGATTCGAAGCCCTCGACACAAACTACACAGATCTGAAAATGAAACTTAAATTAGACTTTTCACCAAAAAAAATATAGAAAATTCAATTTCAAAGTATAGAGAAAAAAAGCATGAAAGATGAGGTGAATGGTGTATACAACTCCTGCAAAAGCTGCGAAAAGCATGTATGAATGGACCCGCCCCACATTAATCAAATGCCTAAAGCTAAACAAGTTTACGTATAGTAAAGCAATCAAACCACCGGACAGCTGAGCAGGTCGTGTCCCTGCTATTTTCTTATACAATTTCCCTTCCCTTGCATATACTTTTTCGAGAGTACACATATTGTGTATCATCATTGCTTTATAGAAAAAGAGAATTACAAGTACAAGACGACTACCACTTACTGCAAACAACGAGCGTAGTACAAACTCCGCACCCAAGCTAGTCCAAAGACAGCCACCAACGACAACACAACTACAAAGCAAAAGAGCCTGCGCAAAACCAAAAACCTCGCCGCGTCTCGACCAACGTCGGTCACCTCCAAAGAATAGCAACTCCCGCGAAGCTTTCCTTGTCAACGCACCATCCCCTTTATGCCTAAAGGAGGTGGCAAGAGGATGGCAGGACTTGATCCGACTCGAGGAAGCCATCGTCTTGGATTCACCAGAGATGGCCGTACATTGCGCCGCAATAGCTCGATCATGGGCAACGGCGCACACCGGAGGAGCGCAACATAGGACCCCGTATCCAGACACGATGCTCCCAACAGAGGTACGATGTCGAAGACATCGCCATCGTGCCGATCCTACTACAAATCAAGGCTTTTGCCCGGAGACAGCTACCACACCAAGCGAGCGAGGGAAATGGCGACACACTCGACGACGCCTCCAACGAGAGGAATGACACCCATGGGCGCCATCGCCGCCGGTCCGGCAAGAACCGGACAGGATTTTCATCTGTATTGCCGCACCTCTCCACACCTCCAAGGTTTGGCCAGCACCATCCACGAAGCCTCACACTGCCGCCACCGCAGCACCTTGCCGTCGAAACTGCGCAGCCATGGTCCACCAACACCGCGCACTGCAGGAGAACGTAACCCAGCAACCTCCATCGACCAGGAGCAGCAGCCTCCCACCATCTCAGGCACGAACCAAGGCCACCGCGATAGCCACCCTCCGCTCCAAGGGCGAGCCACGTGACAGATCTCGCCTCACAAGTACAGATCAAATCAACCGGATTCAGGTCTGACCAACTCCACATCTGCTCCAGCCCTCACCTCCCCTGCACCAGCACCGCCGGGAGCAACGCCGCAGGCGACGACGCGTAGGTGGCCAGCCCCCGCTGCCCGCCAGGAGCTCCTTCCTGGCTAGCTAGGCCTCCACAGCGGCACCACCTCCCGGCCATGAACAGGCGCCACCGCCTCCAGCGAGCGCCAACGCCCACACCAACTCCGCCTCCACTTCTGCCTACCTTGCTGGACCTCCACGAACCACGCCGCGCGCCGGCGAACGCCACCGCGACCACGCCCCGCCGACCACATCCCCACCCACGAGCTCCGATGATGCCCCGCTCCGCGCGAAGCGGGCCCGTCGGGGAGCGCCGCTGGCACCCGCCGCCTTTGGCGGCCGGGCGCGGCCGCCACCGCCGGCGCCGGCGGCGACATCGGCCAGGGGAAGGGGATCTGGTGTAGCTGCTGCCTAGGGTTTGGGGGTCCTCCGAAGTCGCACGCGCGTGCGACCCGGGAGGAGAGGTCCACATTGTATAAATTGAGTTAGAACAGTGGTCTGGGATTGAGCACTGTAAACTGGAAAAAAGGGAGTATGTCCCGGATATTCATTTCTGAGCTTGGGCCCAAATGTTCCTGAAATCTCTCCCGTCAGCTCTCATGTGGATCTGTGCCTGGTGGCGTATTCATCTGTGTAGAGAAGATATATGGGAATTAATAAAAACTAGGCAGATAGGTGCATTTAATGTGCAGGCAGCCGTTATGGTTAAACCAGAATAGAAACCAGGAGAACGGCTTAGTTGTTTTCCTGTGCTACGCTGAGCCGTCTCCAGTCTGCTTCTGACCACCGCCGTCAGTGTATCCCGTCCCGCTTGCAGCCAATTCAAACATAGATGGAGCCATGAGCAGGGGAAGCTGGGATCAATTTTTTTTTCAAACTCTACCAGTGGATGCCGAATCAAAAGAATGGCTCGCAGTCCAGCTAGTGCAGCGGGGTGGCGTCCACCAGCCAGCTCTGCACAAACTGCATTTACCCGGTTCAAATATTGAAAGCCAAGGCGCACAAACTGGCGTCATGCCAAGCTGCATGACATGGCTAGCTTCAGTAATTACACGCGTGATGACAACAGTACAAAATACTCAACTCCACATCAGGCATGTCACTCAAAAACTTTCAAACGTGGATAATTTAAACTTTCATAAGTGTAAACTCCAACAATTTATTGATCTACAACAACAAAGTTTACTCATTAATTCAACATGTCTATTGTATTGAATCAAAAGAACAAGCGTGAAGCAAATGCTCGCTCAAACGCACCAGAAAATCCTCAGTTTACAGAGTTCTGCAATCTACAAAATCAAGCATCAAAATTATTTTTCTCAGCTATAACAAGTGGTCGTGTTCCGTTGGTGTCCTTCCATCACACAGTTCTTGCATTTGCCATGTTTTTGTCGTTTCTTGGGGCATCCCCAGTTAAAGGCAGGTGGTTCGCTTACCTTCGCACCGACAAATGCTGCAGAAACATGTTCGCTTGCTCAGCCTCTCGTAAGGAACCTTCTCTCTGTTGAGTTGGACGTCCGAGACCTCTCTGCTTATCTGATGCAGCTAAACCGTGTAGGGCATTCACACTTGTAGACCGGTCACCACTCTCTTCACGACAAGCACCGTCAGTGCTCACAAAATCAACCTCCCCATTGCCTGCCATTCTACCACCAGGCAGAATTGCCAGGTGGTCCTCAAATCCTAACCCGTCCCTTTTCTGGGCGAAAGGAGCTCCGCTCACCACCAAAACTTCAGGTTGGCAGACATGTGCCACAAGACAGAAGGATAATTCCTTTTAACCAACAGGCCGGGGTTCTCCTGTTGCACAGTCATTCTCAAAATTCATTTTATTTAGAGAACATGCTTAGTTTTAGAGCTGCAATTCAGATCCGAAATTGCAGGGTAAATTTGGTCATCATCGGGTAAATAACATGAATGAAGACAAATAATATGCACATCTATGACAGCCAAAATCTTTCTCATAAATCATTTTATTGGAACTGGCTTACTTAAGAGCAATTTATATCTGAAAATTGCACATATAATAAATTTGAGCATCACCAAGTAACAATATGAAAAAAGCAATGATATGCACAGGTGTGGTAGCCGGAAAGTACAAACCAGAACATGATAGTGATGTGGTGAATATTCAACCTAATATGACATGCAGAGGTGTGCACATACTGAATATTCAACCTAACTCAGTCAACCTGTCCTGACCTTGTGATTCTTCGGCTTAACACCTAAATCCAAGGGCTTCTCCTGGAGACTTGTAATTTCTGAGCTTACCAAGTACCTTTTGGGCCTGCCATGTGAATGATCATTTCAAAACAAAAACTAGTGATTTGGTGAGAACCAAAATCCAATTTTAGTCAGAAATGCTACTGAACATCTATGTGCATATTTAGTACCAATGCATATTTGGTCAACTTAGCAATTACTTCAAGATTTCAATTGCAGCAATACATGATATCTTTTCTACATAGCTAGGAGGTAGACTAAAAAAGAAAACAATTTAATATTCAATGATTTGTAATGCCCGATGCCTCCTCCACAAGAGAATTATTAATTTCTCCAGAGCACATAAACTAATCCAACCTGAATTTTTGAAACTAACCATTACTACATCTGAAACTTTTCACATGTACATCAGACAAATTTTAAAATGTTGTGCCATCTAATCATCATATAACAATATGCATATGTAACAAGCTTAAGCTTTCAGTTAGCTTCATCATGAATTCAAGTGAGACCAAAACAAAATTAATATTGCCGCAGGCTGAGCATGTAAATGAACGTACGGCGGTAAACAGGTTACCCTGTCAATAGATTGCCCAGACGCAGTGGGCGATATCTCTCGCTACCGTCGGTCGCCGCAGCTCGGCCTACCAGCGGCACCACCGTCAACTTGCTGCCGCATCCAGATGTAGCATTCCGGGCTTCCTGGCCGGCTGGATTCGCTTCGTCAGGTGTTAACAATGCAAGAGGTACTGGATCTGAGTGTTCAAGGCTGTCGTCAAACTCCTCCTGTAGGAGAAATCTGAAAGAAAAAACAAACAATGGCGGGTGGACAATCATCGATTCAGTTATCTTGCACAAGCATGCCGTCAAATAAAAAAACAGAAACAAGGAGATTAACAGATTCATGCGGGAGACAGATCCACTTACCGGTCGACGGTACGCAGAACTCAAGGCCGGCATCTTCCATCACTGCTACGCCGGGGATTCAAGCAGCCGCCGCAGGTCCAAAGAGTTCTCGGATTCGGGCAAGAGACGGTTGAGTGGGGGTGCGATTGGATCCCTGCTCATGGTTGGCGTTCCAGAACAACCTAGACTAGTGTCGTCGCCTCCCGTTTGCGCACTGCTTTCCCAACGGCCCAGTTAAGTTCTAACGTATGTACGGCCTACGAGTCCTTGGCTCAGCACAAAAGCCAACGTTCTGTGTTACGGATCAGAACGCCGCGTGCGCGGGCGCGGACGGCCATACGGTTTGGGCCCGTGAGAGGTCCACTATTCTCTACTGTATAGCCGGTGTACGGCAGATTTCCTCATTTTCTCTGCGTTTTATCAGATAGAATTTTTCAGATCCCAAGACTCATGTTGGACGACGAGGATTACAGGAGCATCTGAGCTCGGGCGCTGAATCGTCGCGTCCAGTATGTCCTTGTTTCTTTTAATGATACTATTCCTAGTCCGTCATAGACCCACTACGTGGCTCCTAGTTCGATCTAGAGTCGTGGAATCACGTTTAGGTTCCTCCCAGTTAACCACTTGCTTACACAACGTAACACCACGGATGGCCAGAGATTTGAGGATATGGAGTAAATCGCTGTTCAGCGACGCCAAAGTGCAGCTACACCTTGCCACAGAAATTGTCCTGCGCCTAGACCAAGTACAAGAGAATAGGTGTGACGCCCCCATTCAATCGTACACTAATCATACACGCGAACGTGTACGATCAAGATCAGGGATTCACGGGAAGATATCACAACACAATTCTAAAATAAAATAAGTCATACAAGCATCATAATACAAGCCAGGGGCCTCGAGGGATCGAATACAAGTGTTCGATCATAGACGAAGTCGTGAAGCAACAATATCTCGAGTACGGACATAAATTAAACAAGTTTGCCTTAAGAAGGCTAGCACAAACCGGTATACAGATTGAAAGAGGCGCAGCCTCCGCCTAGGATCCTCCTAAACTACTCACGGTCGTCGCCGGGCTGCACGTAGTAGTAGGCACCTCCGGTAGTAGTCGCCTGTCGACGGTGTCGTTCGCTCTCGGTCTCCGACATCCTGGTTGCGACAACCGTAGAAAGGAAAGGGGAAAGGGGAGAAAGCAACCGTGAGTACTCATCCAAAGTACTCGCAAGCAAGGAGCTACACTACATATGCATGAGTATATGTGTAAAGGGCCATATCAGTGGACTGAACTGCAGAATGCCAGAATAAGAGGGGGGAAAGCTAGTCTTAGCGAATACTACGCTTCTGGTCACCTTCGTCTTGCAACAAGTAGCAGAGGGTAGATTGAAGTCCTCCAAGTAACATCACATAGCAATAATCCTACCCGGCGATCCCCTCCTCATTGCCCTGAGAGAGAGCGACCACCGGTTGTATCTGGCACTTGGAAGGGTGTGTTTATCAAGTATCCGGTTCTAGTTGTCATAAGGTCAAGGTACAACTCCAAGTCGTCCTGTTACCGAAGATCACGGCTATTCGAATAGATTAACTTCCCTGCAGGGTGCACCATCTTACCCAAAGACGCTTGATCCCATTTGGCGGACACACTTTCTGGGTCATGCCCGCCGCGGAAGATCAACACGCCGCAGCCCCACCTAGGCACAACAGAGAGGCCAGACGCGGTCTAAACCTAAGCGCAGGGTCTGGGCCCATCGCCTCGAGCACACACTCAAGACGTTCTTGGGCGGCCGGAAGCAGAACTAGCCCCCTTAATACAAGAGCAGACTTACGTTCCAAACCGGTGTGCGCCGCTCAGTCGCTGACGTCACGAAGGCTTCGACTGATACCACGACGCCGAGTGCCCATAATCATATCACAGTGGTTGGTTAGTGCGTATAGGCCAAGAGCTGACTCGGATCAAATACCAAGATCTCGTTAAGCGTGTTAAGTATCCACAACGCCGAGCAGGCCAGCCCACCTCTCTCCTAGGTGGTCTCAACTTGCCCTGTCGCTCATACAAGGATCCACTCGCGGGTACTCCTCACGAGCCGACCCGTCTTTAATCACCACATGTATCATGTATAAGTATAAAGTATATACCCGTGATCACCTCCCGAGTGATCACGGCCCGATAGTATAGCATGTAAGACGGACAAGAATGTAGGGCCACAGATGGAAATACTAGCATCCTATACTAGGCAAGTAGGATTGCGGTAAAGGTATCAATGTAAGTAGCAAAGACAAAGCTATGCATTAGGATAGGAATAACAGAAAGCGGTAACATGCTACACTACTCTAATGCAAGCAGTATAGAGGAGAGTAGGCGATATCTGGTGATCAAGGTGGGGGGGGGGGGCTTGCCTGGTTGCTCTGGCAAGAGAGAGGGGTCGTCAACACCGTAGTCGTACTGCATAGCAGCGGCGTCGGTCTCGGTGTCTAGCGGAAGAAGAGGGGGAAGAAACAATGAATACAATGCAAACAGATGCATAATGATGCATGACAAAGCAATGCGTGATGCTAGGCGTGCCCTAACGCGGTAGTAGGTGATACCGCGTGAAGGGGAAAACATCCGGGAAAGTATCCCCGGGGTTCCGCGTTCTCGGGCAGAGGTACCGGAGGGGGAAAGTTGCGTGTTCGGTATGCTAGGGGTGTGTGGCGGACGAACGGGCTGCATATCCGGATTCGTCTCGTCGTTCTGAGCAACTTTCATGTAGAAAGTGTTTTCATCCGAGTTACTGATCACAAGATATGATTTTCTAAAAATTTAAGTCATTTTCTGATTTTAATTATTTATTTAAATCCAACATTATCCAAAACAGTGAATGATGACGCAGGCATGACATCAGAGTGATGTCAGCAGGTCAACTGGTCGGTTGACCAGTCAAACCAGACAGGTGGGTCCAGTGGGACCCACATGTCATTGTCAGGGGCATTAACAGAGTTTTAAAACTAACTAAATAGGTTAATTAGTGGGTGGGCCCCAGCAGTCAGTGTCTAATTAGGTTTTAATTAATTAATTTAATTAATTAGCAGTTTATATATTTGTTTTTATTTGATTTATGGCATGGGGCCCGCATGTCGATGGCGATGGCCACGTCGGTGGAGTTGACTTGATCAACGTGGCGATTAGCCCCTAGGCCTGACGATGACCTGTGGTGGACCTCGGTGCCCGGCGAATGAGCCGAAGTAGCTCCGCGAAGCTTCGCCATGGCCGAACCCCGGCGAAGCTTGAGTTTCGCCTATGGGGCACCAAATCGGGCGCGCGGCGAGCTCTGAACGGCCTCTTCGCGCGCGTCCGATGGAGGGGAACGCGTCGGCGGAGGTGACGGAATGGCCGCGGCGCGCAGACGGCAGCACGCACGGACGGGATCGCGCAACGGGTGTTCGAACGAGGCGGGTTTGGGACCAGACTGACGAGCGTGTCGAGGCGCATCTAGTGGTGGCGGTGGCGTGGCCGGAGGAGGGCCGCAGCGTGACCGGTGACGAGCAGGGCGGACGGCGGAGTTCGATCGTCGTCGAGTTCGGAGTTGCGGTGCGCTAACGAGCAGCGTGAGGCGCCTACGGCGTCTACTCGACGCGAGGAGCGGAACGGTGGCACGCACGAGACCAAATGGTCACCGTGGACACGCCGGCGACGAGGCCAGGTGGCAGCGTGTTCTGGTGAGCGGGGAACGGGCACTACCGGTGTTCAGAGGAGGCAGGGAAGGGCGCATCCGGCGCGGAGGCTCACCTGGGGAGCGTGGGGTCTGGGCAGAGGGCTCGGGGAGGACCAGCGGTGTAGATCGAAGGCGAGTACGACGTAGTGGCCGAGCCGGAGAAGAAGAAGAATGCGGCGATGCGAGGGGGTCCGGGGCTCGATCCAGCGGCGTAGTGGAAGTAGAGGACCACGACAGAGCTGCATGACTTGCCAGGGCGACGAACAGACGATGGTGGCCGCGTCTTCTACGGCGGCGAGGCCATGGCGGCGCTCGGATGCGGTGGGGAACGAGGGGGGAGCGAGGTGGATCTGAGGGGAGAGGGAGAGGCGGAGAGCGGGGTGAGTGGGAGAGGGGCCCGAGGAGGCGGGTGCGCTGGCGACCTTATCCCCTCCTCGACGCCGGCGAGTTGGTCCGGCGGAAGCACGCTCCTGTTCCGACCCTGGTCGGGGGAACAGGAAAGGGGGAGAGCGACCGGGGGAACGGGCCGGGTCGCCCGGATGGCCAGGTGTGCCGGCCTGGCTGCGAGCTGGGCCGTCTGGTCCAGGAGGGGGGCTTCTCTTTTTTTTCTTAATTTTTCTTTTACCGTTTTACTTTTAGTTTCTCTTTTATTTTAGTTTTAGTAAATTACCAAAGTGGCACCTAAATAGATTTTACAAATTATGCCACTGCCACAGTAGTTTAATACTTATAACAAATTAGTTTTGAAAATATTTATTATTTTTAAAGCATTTAAATAACTGTATTTGCTACTGTTTTATTCATTTTAGGGTATTTAAACATTTTATAAAAGTGTGGTTTCTCCATCATAATTACCTATGCATTATTTGGCTCATTCCGAACATTTTAGTTTTAATATTTGAAAACTTTTATTGTTTGCTTGATTTTGAATTTGAATTCGAACCGGTTTCGAACTAACGCGAGATTATCAACAGTAATCGAGGTGACGTGGCATCATTAGCAGAGGTTTACTGTAGCTTAAATATCCGGGCGTCACAATAGGGCACTCTCCAGCAATACTACACCTATGTAGGGAGATTTACGTATCCTACGTAATTGCTGAGTTGGCAGTTACTGATTGGGCATTAGTTGGCGGCACGGGCCCACCCTGAAAATCAGGGGGGGGGGGGGCAGTTTGATTAGCGCTTCAGCAAATTACGTAGGTTACGTAACAGCTGTTCGTAGGTCTAGCATCTTTGGGCACTCTCCAATGATGAATTCCACCTTCCAAACTGTTAAAGCTTCGAATTTTAGTACTAGCTGCAATTGAGCGGGCAAGAAAACGGCAAGCCTCCCAAGTTACATGGTTGCGGGCTGGAGACGCACCGACCGCCTTCTTTCAGGCAAAGAACAGCTTTAGAAATAGAAAGAGATTCATCCACACTCTGCATGGGCCTGCAGGTGTGATCACCTCGCAGGAGTACAAGGAAGCATTAATCCATGATCACTTCAATTCCTTGTTGGGAACGACAATCCACCGCGACACCACCATCCACTGGAGCTCTATCGATCTGCCTCGCCTACATGGGGGAGGCATGGACAAACCTTTTGCTGAAGAGGAAGTATGGCTTGCGATCAAGTCATCTTCGGCCCGAGCGATCACCGGGACCGGATGGCTTCTCTGACACATTCTTCCGATCTTGCCAGACTGTCATCAAGGATGACATCATGGTGGCATTTAGCCAATTCTACAACTAGCTAGTAGGAATTTTGCATCAATCAACACGGCCCTGGTGGCCCTGCTCCCAAAGAAAGACGGGGCTTCCTCCATCAGTGATCATAGGCCAATTAGTTTAATTCATTCCATCGCCAAACTGATCTCAAAGGTCCTCTCGATGAGGCTGGCCGCGGTCATCCATATGCTAATCTTCCCAGCGCAATCGGCATTCCTTCGAACCAAGTGTATCCATGATAGTTTCCTTTACGTCCAAAATAGCGTCAAAGCGCTCCATAGAAGGAAAACCCCGACCCTACTCCTTAAACTCGACATCGCCGAGGCTTTCAACAACGTGTCCTGGGAATACATACTGGGGCTGCTGCAGAAACTAGGTTTCAGTGCTCGGTGGAGAGATTGAATTGCCCTTCTACTCTCTACCTCATCATCGTCTTCCTTGCTAAATGGCACCCCCGGGAGGTGAATCCTCCATCGTCGAGGACTACGGCAAGGCGACCCCCTTTCGCCTTTCCTGTTCATCCTAGCGATAGACCCGCTGCATCACATACTAGAGGAGGCTATCCAGCGACAACTGATTGCACCAAATACCAGGAAGGGAGCTAAAGCTTCGAATTAGTCTTTACGCTGACGATGCAGTGATCTTTGCCAACCTTGTGCCACATGAGATAGATGCACTCCTAGGCATCCTCAATGACTTCGGGAAATTAATCAACAATCCTACATATAAACCCCTCCAAATCATCTGCCCTCCCCATTAGGTGTGAAAGTATAGACCTCATGACCGTGCTACAAAATTTTGGTGGTACAATAGGAATTTTTCCGACTACCTACCTCGGGCTCCCGATCACCATTGCTAGGCTGAGATTAGCAAACCTGCAATTCATCATCAATAGAATCAAAGCTAGGTTGGCATGCTGGAAGGGCAAGCTGCTACCCATTGCCAGCAGGAGAGTGCTGGTTCGATGTGTTCTTAGCGCCATGCCTACTTTTGCGCTCACTGTACTAAGCGTTCCCAAGAAGCTACTGAAAGAAATTGATAAGTGCAGACGTCGGTTCTTATGGAAACAAGACGAATAGTTAACGGGGGCCAGCTGCAAGGTAAGCTGGTTGGTGGTGTGCGCGCCCACCTCTCGAGGGGGCCTGGCCATTCCGGACCTGGAACGCTTCAGCCGCGCCCTGAGGCTGCGCTGGCTCTAGATTTCCTGGGCAGACCCGGGACGCCCGTGGGTGGGCATGACGCCACCATGCAACGATGAAGACAAAGCCCTGTTTGCGGCTGCGACGACAGTTACAATTGGAGATGGCTCAACAGCTCTGTCCTGGCACTCCTCTTGGATTGGCCCAAACACGCTCGCCTCTGCCTACCCAGCTCTCTTCAGCCACTCCAAGCGCAAGACCAGTACAGTACGCGACGCACTCATAGATGACACTTGGATTGAGGATCTGAGACATGGTGACACCCAACCGCTGCTGCAACAGTTCATCGAGCTTAATCGGTTGATCATCGCCGCTGTCCCGGAGCACCGGGAAGGAGAAAGCGATACAATACGCTGGAACCAGGAGGCAAGAGGAAAGTACACATCCAGCTCGGCCTATGCTACACAGTTTCAGGACGGCTCCAGTCAAACTTGGATGAGCTCATTTGGAAAGCATGGGCACCAGGGAACACAAAGTTCTTTGCTTGGCTGTTGCTACAAGATTGCCTCTGGACAAACGATCGCCTCCAGAGATGCGGCTGGCCAAACAACTATTTCTGCCAGCTCTACGTCCGCAACCTGGAATCAGCTCACCACTTGCTCTGGAGCTGCCCAACAGTCGTTGAGGTCTAGGATACGGTGGGAAAAAGAGAAGGATGTCTGCAGCTATCTCCACACAACTCCTGGCACAACTCTACCACTCTTGAGATCATGCAGCGGATGATCAATAAGACCCCGCCGGCCAAAAGGAAAGGCACAAAGACTATCATGCTTTTGACATGCTTGGAGATCTGGAAAGAGCGGAAAAATTGCACTTTCAGAGGTAAGCAGTCGTCAGTGAGGGATATCGCAAAGGCCATCGAAAATTCAGTTGAGCTTTGGCGGCAGGCCGGAGCAACATGCTTGGAGAGACCCTTTTGGGACCCGCCATGAGATATCAGCCCTTGTAATCTCTTCTTTTCTTCGGCCATCAAATGTTGGGCCAAAACAGAGTTGTTGTACCTCATTGTTGTACTAGTCCTAGGACCCTCCACACACTTTTTTGTCTTCCATTGCTTTCTGGTAATGATATGAAAAGCCAGAGATTGCTTTAAAAAAAACACACAACGTAACACTAATGGCCTGATATAACAATGGCCATAAAGAGAGGCAACTATCTCCTTGGAGTAGTACGTACCAAGACTATACTAGCTAGTACTATATCTCGAGGACATTAGTTGGGAGTTCGACTAATGCAGGCATTACTCGCTGGCCGCCCGCTGCGCAAAACTATGGTTCATGAGAGAATTTCTTATTTGGTTTTTTCTTAAATTTTGTTCCCTTTTTAGCCCAAGAAACTTCTTTTTTACCTTTTTGACACTTAAATTTTATTTTGTTCCCTACGTGACATTTTTATCCATTTTTCCGTCTGGCAATGTTAAATAGCATGTACAAAGACAATTTTATTCTTGATGATAGTATGTCCCCAAAAAAGAAAAGAGAAGGAGCGTGAATAAAAATGAATGAAAGTGTTACATGTTGGAGATCTCACGTTCAAATATTCATATCCACCACTGCCCAACTAGTCGCGTTGCAGCTTGATCCGCGGGAGCCCGGCATGACGTGCATCCGGTTCCGAGTCCTGACGCTAGCCTCTTTCTCCTCCTCTGCTCCTCACCACGTCCGTGACCTGCAAACGCTAGACCAAATCACCCAGGTGCTCACACACGTACGTGCAAAGCTAGCAGAAGAAGCACGCTAAGCGGGACGTGATGCATCTGGACACGAGCACATATGATCAACACCATACACTATTACATCTGGATCTGTGCCGCCCAAACTTGATGAGCCATGGCCCATCACTCTGTGTGAAAGCTGGTCCGTGGCACAGGCAGTGGGCTGTTTTAATTTGCATGCATTTGCCGGGGCGTGTGTGTGCATATTCCCATTTGTGGTGGAGGTGGATGAGAGCACAGCCCTGATGAATGTAATTCAGAAATATTTAACGCGTATTTCAAAAACAAATTGTCCTGTATTTTGAAAACGTTCAGAGAGTATTTTAATGATCATCGTAGTGCATTTAAAACAAATGTTCGTCATGCATTTCAGAGATGTTCACCATGTACTTAAAAAAACATCATGTATTTAAAAATGTTTATTAAGTATTTTAAAATACGTTCATAGTGTATTAAAAAATATTCATCGTGTAATTTACACAAAATAAATCATCACTTTTTTTGAAAATGTTTGTCATGTATTTTAAATATGTTTATAGCATACTTTATAAAACGTTCGTCGTGTACTTCAGAAATGGTCACTGCACATTGAAAAAAATCATCATGTTTAAAAATATATACCATGTTTTTAAAATATGTTCAGAGTGTATTCTAATCGTCATGTAATTTACAAATGTCCGCCACACATTCAAAAAACTTAACCTATTTTTAAAAAATATGCGTCATGTAATTTTAATTGTAATCATAGTGTATTTTTTAACATGTTCGTCGTGAATTTAAGAAATATGCATAGTGTATTATTGAAAGCTTCAGCATGTATTTAAAAATGTTTGTCGTGTATTTTTGAAATTGTTCCTAGTGTATTCAAAACAAAACGTGCATCATGTATTTAGAAAATGTTGGTCTTCTGTTCTCAAAATTATTCACCGTGTATGTGTGAAAAGAATACCTGAACACTTCATTATTGGCATGAACAGTTTTTGGACCACTTTTTAAATTATATGAACACACTTTGTAGAATGCATGAACTTTTTTCCAATAGTGTAGTAAATCAGCCATGTGACCATAAAGCGGAGAGAAGGCTCGAGGGCAGGTCAGACAAGCCGGGCGTCAAGTATTCATCAAATAATTCAGGCCTGAGTGCATCGAGCAAACACTGAAAGTGTTAGACTACCATGGCTCCGCTGCTCTTTTATTCCTTTAGTACCTTTTGTTGTTCTTCTCAGCTTCCTTCTTAACTCTTTCCTACAAGATAACTTGATCTTCCTTTTCTACAGCCTCACCCCTGTTTTCATCATACCAGCCATGTTCAATCACCTCTTCTAATTCAGCAGAAATTTTGTATATCATCAAGTCCTTGTGAGTGACCTCAATAAAAGTAGGTATTTTTTCAAAGTTCCTGACCCCCAACTTTAGCTCTGACTTTTTCATGCATAATGGTTCCCATATCTATTTGTAGCACAGGCCCCAGTGTGGCAGTCACCTCATACATCCCAAAAAAATGTCTGAATCCCTCATGCACCTGCCCAAAGTTCACCAGCACTGTGTGCAGTTTTCCAATTGCCTGGGTGTCATAAGTCCATTTTTTACATTGATAATGGCTTTAGTCCTCAACAAATTGAAATCATCAAACTTTTGGAGTTCCATCAGTCGTCCTTTCTTTGGAGATCTCACCAGGTAAGCATTTTTTCCATGCTTCTTGCACCTCCATTGCCAGTTCCAGCTGAACATATATTTGAATCCTTCGATGAATTGTGTCTCATTTATCTCTCCAGAAACCACTCTGATGATGGGATGTGACGCCCCCGATTTAATCGTACACTAATCATGCACGCAAATGTGTACGATCAAGATCAGGGACTCACGGGAAGATATCACAACACAACTCTACAAATAAAATAAGTCATACAAGCATCATAATACAAGCCAGGGGCCTCGAGGGCTCGAATACAAGTGCTCGATAATAGACGAGTCAGAAGCAACAATATCTGAGTACGTACATAAGTTAAAACAAGATTGCCTTAAGAAGGCTAGCACAAAAGCGGGATCTGATTGAAAGAGGCGCAGGCCTCACCGCCTCGATCCTCCTAGCTACTCCCCGGTCGCCGTCGCCGGCTGCACGTAGTAGTAGGCACCTCCAAAGGTAGTAGTCGCCATCGACGGTGGCGCTCGCTCCGGCTCCATCGTGCAGTTGCAGCAATCGAGTAGAGATAGGGGGAAAGAGGAACAAAGCAACCGTGAGTACTCATCCAAAGTACTGCAAGCAAGGAGCTACACTACATATGCATGGATATATGTGTAAAGGGCCATATCAATGACCGAATCGCAGTAATGCCGTAATAAGAGGGGGAAAGCTAGTCTTAGCGAAGACTATGCTTCGTCACCTTCGCCTTGCAACAAGTAGCAGAGGGTAGATTGAAGTCCTCCAAGTAACATCACATAGCAATAATCCTACCCGGCGATCCCCTCCTCATTGCCCTAAGAGAGAGCGACCACCGGTTGTATCTGGCACTTGGAAGGGTGTGTTTTATCAAGTATCCGGTTCTAGTTGTCATAAGTTCAAGGTACAACTCCAAGTCGCCCCTGTTACCAAGATCACGGCTATTCGAATAGATTAACTTCACTGCAGGGTGCACCATCTTACCCAAAGACGCTTGATCCCATTTGGCCGGACACACTTTCTGGGTCATGCCCGTCGCGGAAGATCAACACGCCGCAGCCCCACCTAGGCACAACAGAGAGGCCAAAGACGCCGGTCTAAACCTAAGCGCCAGCAGGGTCCGGGCCCATCGCCTCGAAAGCACACCAAGACGTTGCGAGGGCGGCCGGAAGCGCACTAGCCTAGCGTGCGTTCAGCCCAATCCGGCGCGCCGCTCCGTCACGACGTCTCAAGTGCTTACCGATACCACGACGCCGGATACCCATAACTACTCCCTGCGTAGATGGTTAGTGTGTATAAGCTCAGAGCCAACTCGGATCAAATACCAAGATCTCGTTAAGCATGTTAAGTATCCATGAACGCCGAGCAGGCTGTGCCCACCTCTCTCCTAGGCGGTCTCAACCTGCCTGTCAGCCTCCGCCACAAAGATCCATCCAGAGGGCCGTCGGGACAAAGGTCCTTTCAAATTTCAAGTGAATCACTCATGGGTGCTCCACAAGCCGACCCGACTTTAGTCACCACATGTATCATGTATAAGTATAAGTATATACCCGTGATCACCTCCCGAGTGATCACGGCCCGATAGTATAGCAATGAGACGGACAAGAATGTAGGGCCACAGATGAAAGTACTAGCATCCTATACTAAGCATATAGGATTGTAGGTAAAGGTAACAACCAGAGTAACAAGGACAAAGCTATGCATCGTGATAGGTATAACGTAGCAAGAACATGCTACACTACTCTAATGCAAGCGGTATAGAGTAGAATAGGCGATATCGATGATCAAGGGGGGGGCTTGCTGGTTGCTCTGGCAAGAGAGAGGGGTCGTCAACACCGTAGTCGAACTGGCCAACAACAGCGTCGGTCTCGTAGTCTACCGGAGAGAAGAGGGGGAAGAAACAATGAATACCATGTAAAAAGATGCATATTGATGCATGACATGCCAAGTAACGATGCTAGGCGTGCCCTAACGTGGTATGAGGTGGTATCGTTAAGAAACATCCGGAAAGTATTCCGGTGTTTCGTGTTTTCAGCGAGAGGAGCCGAGGGGGAAAGTTGCAGGTTCGATAGGTTAGGGGTGTGTGGCGGACAAACCGGACGTATCCGGATTCGCCTCGCCGTTACGAGTAACTTTCATGTTGAAAATATTTTAATCCGAGTTACGGATTAAAAGATATGATTTTTAAAGATTTTATTAATTTACGGAATTTAATTAATTAATTAATTCGAAAAATGTATTTATGACGTCGGCATGACGTCATGCCGACGTCAAGATCAATAGGGTTGACTAGGTCAACCTCGACATGTGGGTCCTGCTTAAGTCATACTCCGTTAACTAATTACCTTAGTTAAGTTTAATTAACAGTAGTTAATTAGGTCAATTAGTCATTAGTTTTAATTAATCAGGATTAATTAAATTAATTATTTACTTAATTAATTAATTTTATTCATTATTATTTTTATTAATTATATTTATTTAAATTACTTTTCCTTTTCTTTTTATTTTAAAAGCGTTCTATGGGGGTGGGCCCCCCATGTCATAAGCGAGGTGGGACCGGTCACCAAAGTCAACAATCGGCGGGGCCTGGGCCCACCCATTGTGCGGTGGCCCGGGTCGGCCACGTCGGCCAATGACGTTAGAGCTCGGTGGGCGTCCATGGCGGAGGGCCGGACTTGAATCCGCCGTCCGTGACAAAAGCGTGGGCGGCGCGTTCAGCGGAGGACGCCGTCCATTGGTAAGGCCACGGCCGACTCGGCGGAAGCAGCGCCATGAGCGGCGGAGGCGGCGGTAGGGTTCGGATCCCGACGGAGCGCTTCTGGGCCGGTGGCTTGCGCGGCTGAGCACCACGGGCTCGGCCCGTGACCATTTGGTCATCGAAGCGCCATGGCGAGATCCACGCCAAGGCGTTGCTGGCGGCTCGGGCGAGAAGGGAGAGGAGGCCGACACGTTCCGTGCTCCGTGGCGAGGAAGGAGAGAGGGCCGGTCTTGCGCGAGAAGGCGGCCGAGCCGCCAGCGTGGCGCAGTGGTGGTGCTCGGGAGGGGACGAGGGAGAGGGATCCACGGGCGAGCTCACGGGCGCAGGTCTCGAGGCGTGCTCGGAGGCAGTCGGGGCGGCACCGTGAGGAGGGAGGCGAGGCGCCGAGGCGGTGCGGATCCGGCGAGGTGGTCGTCGGGCGGGTCACCGAGACGACGAGGGGCCTCTTGCGCGCCGGTCGGGAGGAGGAGGGGGTGAGGATGGCGAGTCGCCGCATCGTGTGGGGGAACGGATCGCGGAGCCGATCCAGATCGTGAGGAGGAAGGAGGAGGGATCGGGGGGGCGAATGGGTGGCTAGGGTTTCCACCGACGGGGAGGTGGATAAGGGAGTGGGGGGTTGGGCCTGGGGGCCGGCTGGGCCAGTGGGCTTGGCCTGGGCTAGCCAGTGTGGGGTTTCTCCTCCCATTTTTGTTTTATTTTGCTTTTCTTTTTTTTTCTTTCTTTCTTTTCTGTTTTAATTTATTTAAACTATCCAGACACTTTACAAAAATGTGTGCACCCCACCATAATTAACTTGGTAATATTTGACAACCCCCGAACATTTTAGTTTTAATTTTTTTGAAAACTTTTATTGTCATCATAAATTTGAATTGGAATTTTGAAACAGTTTTGAATTAACCCGTGCTTAACTACAGTGACAGAGGTGACGTGGCATCATTAGCGGGATTATCCGTAGCTTAATTACCCAAGGCCACAATTCTCCTCCACTACAAGAAATCTCGTCCGAGATTTAAGAGGGAGTAAGGGGAAAATTCGTTACGATATTCTAACGGATCTTCTCGAGGAAGTTAATCCCTTTCGTTGATGTCTTCAATCCTTTATTCCGATGCATCATGATAAACTTGTCATCATTTCTTGGGAACTCCATCGTACTTCACGAAAAGATAAGGGGCAGCTCACTACGACATAATGCTTTTGAGGGAAACAATTGGGGTTAACCCATGAATTAGTATAAGATTATCTCTCGAGTTGAACACATGAAATACCTCGAGAGTAAGGTACGAAGGTACCATAGTAGGCTCCAAGCGGATAGATAGTTGCTCAAGCCCCAACCAGAGTGCGAAAGGGGTTCAGAGTAGCGAGAGTAAGTATTGCGTCGATACCGTAATAGACCACTAGGGCGGTGGCCCGTGGATTACATACGAGTCCACGCGCGAGGAATAACTTCGGGAATAGGGGTGTACAGGATACGAGTTTCGATCCTGTGGAACTGTGGGTTATGGGCCCACCATGTGGGTTTTTTAATAGGAGCAGTGACATCTTTCACGGTCATGATAGCATGGCATGTCGAGAGTACCATGTCGCTTATGTCGGCATCAACGTTGGTACCAAGGGCGAGGGACGAAGAGAACCACTTTCTGCTCGTTGAACGAGGCGGACCAATAGGCAAGGTTCTCGCCCATCGGTGGCTACCGGAATGTCATCAACAATAGTAACAGGTCTTACCGATGTAATTGCACACCGAGGAGTTTACATAAGCAAGAGAATATTGTTGCTTAGATCATATAGATCACATGAAAGGTTCAAACAACCAATGGAAAATAAAATATGATTATCATATTAAATGTAACAATGGAAAGGAAAATGTGTTTAAACACATATTTCGTGGATATATCCTTCCCAAGGACAAGCGAGCAAGATATCCACGACAGAGATAATGTAGAAAACCCTTTAGGTAAGGGAGAGAAATTTCATGACATTACCCATACAACGGTGTTTGGATAATTGAGCAAGAAACATTTAGCATTGGGCTTCGAATGTTCTTGTTGAAAATCGTAGTATCACGTACATGCTTCGAGATAGCATTGACATGGTCTTGGTGAAGATCGGACTTTGGAATCACGAAGGATCCATCGAGAATAACTTGTAGAAACAGATTACAATTCCCTCATGGATGAATGGATAACCCTTTGAAAAGGAATCTATAATGATAGGTCCTCCACTGGAAGTGCTAGGCATGACACCATGCTACCGGGTCATCAAAGGATCAATATCATAACGCTTGGAAAGTTGTCCCAACCATCATATCGACCGAGATCCATATCCAATTGGTGTCATGATACCTCGCACTCGGGGTCCGAGAGGAAAGGGTGCAACACAAATCGGCGAAATGACATTTCAAGATTCTCGTGAAATGAACTACGGAGGCGGGTTACGGAAGCAATAGTTCATCCTTAAACCAAGGAGGGATGAGAAGGTGGCTGATGGGCTCGGCGACAATTCATCGAGAATTCCAAACGGATGGATTTCCACGATAATGTGAACAAGAAGATGACATTTGTCACCAAATGGTATAATGATGTATGCTCGAGGAAAACATACACAACTAAACATTGGTTGAAAGGTGCACCCGAAATATGGGCTGGGTTGCACGACCAACATCGGAATGGTGATTCAATAATCAATAGTCTAAGAATTTCACTTCAAAGCAAGAGGCTTGCTAGAAGTTTTGAATTCACACGTCATAGCTCAATTGTCGGTATTCCGTTGAAAACAATACGGGGCCAAGGAATGAACGAAGATGGCAAGAAGTATTATGATATCAAGAATTGTAAGATGTGGTGAAATTTTCACCACATCCTTGACAAAAGGAGATGGTAATACTTCCGAGGTAAGGAAGATCAACTGCTGGGTAGCAGGGATCCCAAGGTTTACACAAAACACGAACAACTTGTGTTGAATGGAAGGCAATAAAGTGGTCGATGATAATACAATTCATCAAGGGCAAGGATGGTATTTCTCATCATGGATTCAATTGGTATCCTGGATGAGCTCAGAATGTTGATGATCACGACACCTTTGTCGCAAGAGTTCATGAAGATGTAATCGATCGGCGACGACAACAAGTCAAAGTAATGATGAAGTGAAAGGTTATTGGAACCAAGGGTACGACACAAACTCGAAACCAAGCTTGTTGTTCAAGGCGAAATGATATGACGATGAGGATCGGCGTAAGGTTAGTTCATCGTCGAAAATTGCGCTCGAGAAGAAGGACCGTAGCACGGTTAAAATAATCACGGCAATGATATAGCCAAACAGGCTAGGAATGGCGTGATCGGTTACAAACTTCGTGCTTAAAGAAGATTATCATGTCGTTGAACCGTAGTGCGGACTCGGTTCGATTATCGGTGTCTTTGAGTGTTTAATAACTTCGAGCCCGCGAAAAATTGGAATCGGTGGGAAGGTAGCACTTGATGAAGAACTCATAAAAGTTATGCAGTTTCATGATAATCTCGAGATACCGGGGTAATACTCGACACAAGATCAAAGTAAAGGTTGACTGGGTATTGCTCTCACCAAGACAAGTGCTTAAACTTGCACGAGAAATGGTATTTAAAGGAGAACATGGTTGGAACCACGATTGCAAAGGCCAGATTCCGGATATAAGATGAACTTATACCAAAGGAATAATTAATTTAAGAGAAGCTTTAATGATAAGATCTACATCGTGTCCATGGGCATGAACACAAAGTTCAAGGTCGACTCCCACTTCTCCAATGCATAACCTTTCATTCACCGCTCACGTTCGATGAAGTTGCGTGTTGAAAATTTTATCTGGCGAAGCACCGAAGAGTATGATTCGTGAAAACTTTCGTGTTCACACGGTTTAGTGAAGGCATATGTTCAACCCATAGGGGCTTCTTGGAATCATATACCGTAATCTTTTAGAAATAATTAACTCAAGCTCAAGGCGAGCATGGTTGAGAAAGCGAGAGGATACAATTTACCAAAGGCATTATGTATTAGAGGAAAGGCTCACAAGGTTATTGAATATGAAGGGCGTTGTCGAGATAAAATCCAACAAAGGATCCGTGGTCCACAAGGGATCTGACGTGAGCATCAGTACTCAACTAGAGGAAGAAGAATGCAAGGAGATCAAACTATAGAAACAACTGACTAACTCAATTGTCAAATGCAAAGGAATTATGATTCCCAAATCAAGGGGTCAGAAGCAATGCTCTGATTAGGGATGGATAAGTTGAATAGCCTTAAGGTACAATCAACGACACTTGGATTGGTCGAGAACCAATTCCAGCTTAAAAGAATGGCAAATTTCAACGGAAAGGTAATTTATAAGGATCAATGATGATTGCGAGTATTCGCAAACATATTGAGTCAACAGACTCAAAATGATAATGACAAGGAATGTCAATATGACTACAAGACTTATGGGATTAACCATAATGCAATCAAGCAAGAATTTCAAGAGCCAAAGGCTCGAGAGGATTTACGGAAGATCGAATAGTATTTTGAAGACTTTTGTGAAACACATGAACAACTGGGGATGAGCGGATACTCGACAAGTGCGAGGATTTATTTGAAGGGGTATTCATGTGGCAAAGAACTGCTAGGCAGTAGGCACAAAGTATTCTCGGCACAATAGAGAAAACTTCGGTATCTTGTAATAACAAGGTCAATGGGGGATGATCGTAAGAATGCCAGGTGTAAGTAGTTTTCCATACGGGTTTATCGGTGGTCGGGAATAGCAAAAGTGACGGGCACAAAGTTTCGAGAGAATATCAAAGAGTATCTCCGAAATCTTCTGGTGCAGTCGGTGATCATCCGGACTGAAGGGCCTCTCCGTAGAAAGTATTTGCGAGAACCTAAAGTTAGTTTTGTTTTAGCAAAATCATTTAACCCGAATAGAAGAGAGTTCGTAATCCCGGAGTAAAGATCGAGGAGTAAAAGATCCTAGTACCACCCAAATGGCGGCGTGGGCCGTAAGGCACACAACCAAGTTAGTAAAAGTTTTTGCAATGTCTAGACTCGACTTCGCCAAGGAGTTGGAAGGGGATTCCTACAGCAATGGCTCGATACCAACTTCAGGACGCCCCGATTTAATCGTACACTAATCATGCACGCAAATGTATGCGATCAAGATCGAGACTCACGGAAGATATCACAACACAACTCTACAAATAAAATAAGTCATACAAGCATCATAATACAAGCCAGGGCCTCGAGGGCTCGAATACAAGTGCTCGATAATAGACGAAGTCGTGGAAGCAACAATATCTCGAAATCTGAGACATAAGTTAAACAAGATTGCCTTAAGAAGGCTAGCACAAACCGGGATACAGATTGAAAGAGGCGCAGCCTCCCGCCTGGGATCCTCCTAGCTACTCTGGTCATCGTCGGTGCTGCACGTAGTAGTAGGCACCTCCAAATTAGTAGTCGCCATCGACGGTGGCGTCGCTCTGGGCTCCATCGTCTGGTTGCAGCAATCGAGTAGAGATAGGGGGGAAAGAGGAACAAAGCAACCGTGAGTACTCATCCAAAGTACTCGCAAGCAAGGAGCTACACTACATATGCATGGATATATGTGTAAAGGGCCATATCAGTGGACTGAACTGCAGAATGCCAGAATAAGAGGGGGGAAAGCTAGTCTTAGCGAAGACTATGCTTCTGGTCACCTTCGTCTTGCAACAAGTAGCAGAGGGTAGATTGAAGTCCTCCAAGTAACATCACATAGCAATAATCCTACCCGCGATCCCTCCTCATTGCCACGAGAGAGCGACCACCGTTGTATCCGCACTTGGAAGGGTGTGTTTTATCAAGTATCCGGTTCTAGTTGTCATAAGGTCAAGGTACAACTCCAAGTCGTCACATTCAAGATCACGGCTATTCGAATAGATTAACTTCCTGCAGGGTGCACCATCTTACCCAAAGACGCTTGATCCCATTTGGCGGACACACTTTCCTGGGTCATGCCCGGCCGGAAGATCAACACGCCGCAGCCCCACCTAGGCACAACAGAGAGGCCAAGACGCCGGTCTAAACCTAAGCGCCAGGGTCTGGGCCCATCGCCTGGCACACCTGCACGCTATGCGAGGCGGCCGAAGCGCACCTAGCCTAGCAGCATTCCACCAATCAATCTGGCGCCCGCCGTCAGCCGACGTCCCCAAGTGCTTCGGTGATACCACGACGCCGGATACCCATAACTACTCCGCGTAGATGGTTAGTGCGTATAAGCTCAGAGCCAACTCAGATCAAATACCAAGATCTCGTTAAGCGTGTTAAGTATCCGCTGAACGCCCGAGCAGGCCAGCCCACCTCTCTCCTAGGCGGTCTCAACCTGCCTGCCGCCGCCACAAAGATCCATCCAGGGCCGTCGGGACAAAGGTCCTTTCACCCCAATCCGTGAATCACTCATGGTGCTCCACAAGCCGAATTCGACTTTAGTCACCACATGTATCATGTATAAGTATAAGTATATACCCGTGATCACCTCCCGAGTGATCACGGCCCGATAGTATAGCACTACAGACGGACAAGAATGTAGGGCCACAGATGAAAGTACTAGCATCCTATACTAAGCATATAGGATTGCGGTAAAATAACAATGAGTAACAAGGACAAAGCTATGCATCGTGATAGGTATAACAGAAGCAAGAACATGCTACACTACTCTAACGTAAGCGTGATAGAGTAGAATAGGCGATATCTGGTGATCAAGGGGGGGCTTGCACTGGTTGCTCCGCAAGAGAGAGGATCGTCAACACCGTAGTCGAATCGGCTGAAGGCGTCGGTCTCGTAGTCTACCGGAGAGAAGAGGGGGAAGAAACAATGAATACCATGTAAGAAGATGCATATTGATGCATGTCATGCCAAGCAACGATGCTAGGCGTGCCCTAACGTGGTATGAGGTGGTATCGTTAAGGGGAAACATCCGGAAAGTATTCCGGTGTTTCGTGGTTTTCGAGCGAGGAGGAGCCGGAGGGAAAGTTGCAGGTTCGATAGGTTAGGGGTGTGTGGCGGACGAACGAACTGCGTATCCGGATTCGTCTCGCCGTTCTGAGTAACTTTCATGTTGAAAATATTTTAATTCGAGTTACGGATTAAAAGATATGATTTTTTTAAAGATTTTATTAATTTCTGGAATTTAATTAATTAATTAATTAATTCGAAAAAATGTATTTATGACGTCAGCATGACGTCATGCTGACGTCATCAGTCAACATGTGGGTCCCGTTCGTCATACTCCGTTAACTAATTACCTTAGTTAAGTTTAATTAACAGTAGTTAATTAGGTTAATTAGTCATTAGGTTTAATTAATCAGGATTAATTAAATTAATTATTTACTTAATTAATTAATTAATTAATTAATTTTATTCATTATTATTTTTATTAATTATATTTATTTAAATTACTTTTCCTTTTCTTTTTATTTTAAAAGCGTTACGTAAAGGGCCCGCATGTCATAAGCGAGGTGGACCTGTCATTACCAATCAACAATCGGCTCAATCGGTGGGGCCTGGGCCCACCAACGATGGCTCAGTGGCCGGTCGGCCACGTCGGCCGACGTTAGAACTCGGTGGGCGTCCGCATGAGGCCGGACTTGGCCGAATCCGCCGTCCGGCCAAAGCGTCGTGGGCGCGTTGTCGGGGACGCCGCGCGTCCATTGGTGGCAGGCCACGGCCGGACTTCGGCCGAGAAGCAGCGCCGGCAGCGGCGGTAGGGTTGAGATCCCGACGGAGCGCCTTCTGGGGGTGGCTTGCGATGCGGCTGAGCACCACGGCCCGTGACCATTTGGTCACCGGGGGCGCCGGACGAGGTCCACGCCATGAGGCGTTGGTCTGCGGCGGCGAGCGAGAAGGAAGAGGAGGCCGAGCACGTTCCCGTGCTCTGTGGCGGAAGGGAGAGGAGGGCCGGTCTGTGGCGGCCGGGCGGCGACGTGATGGTGCCGCCGGGAGGGACGAGGGAGAGGGATCCACGGGGGGGAGAGCTCACAGGGGGCGCAGGGTCTCTGAGGCGTGCTCGGAGACGGTCGGGGGCGACCGGTGAGGAGGAGGGCGGGGAGGCGCTCGGCGGCGGTGCGGATCCGGCGAGGTGGTCGTCGGGGGCGGGGTCGGCCCCCGAGATTTACGAGGGCCTTCAATGCCGGTCGGGAGGAGGAGGGGTGAGGGACGGGCGAGTCGCCACGGTGTGGACGGATCGTGAGCCGATCCAGATCGGCGGAAGGAGGAGGAGGATCGTGTGGGGAGGCGAATGGGTGGCTAGGGTTTCCACCGACGTGAGGTGGATAAGGAGCGTGGGTTGGGCGGGCTGGGGGTGGCCAGTGGGCTTGGCCCAGTTGGGCCAAATGGGGGTTTTCTCCCTCCCATTTTTGTTTTATTTTGCTTTTCTTATTTTTTTCTTTCTTTCTTTTCTGTTTTAATTTATTTAAACTATCCAGACACTTTACAAAAATGTGTGCACCCCACCATAATTAACTTGGTAATATTTGACAACCCCCGAATATTTTAGTTTTAATTTTTTTGAAAACTTTTATTGTCATCATAAATTTGAATTTGAATTTCGAAACAGTTTTGAATTAACCCGTGCTTAACTACAGTGACAGAGGTGACGTGGCATCATTAACGGGGATTACTGTAGCTTAATTATCCGGGCGTCACATGGGATTAGCTTGCTCAATGTTCAACACATCCTTGGAGTTCTGTACCAACAAAACCCCCAATCCTTTGGCTGCATATCCTACAAACTTTGGAACATGCTTCATTTGCTTTAACCAGGCACAGTCTTTAGTGATGTGAGAATTCTTCCCACAGATGATACAGTTCCCCAACTTACTATCTTTGGTTAGGTGTCTTGAGTCTTTACACTTGTTGCAAACTGTCTTGGTGAAATTGCCACTTTGTTTCCCTTTACACTTCCTCTAGTGTATCCCCAATTTTGACTTGGCCCTAGATCAGATGTATTCCTGGTTGTAGGTCCACTTCTTCCTTCATAATTGACTTCAATCACAACTGTTGCTGGCTGTATTACAAGTTTACCTTTGGCTATCTCCTCAGCCCTACTCAAATTAGAGCCCACCACAGGATTCCCACTATAAATGTATTCTAATTAGTGTGTATTTTGATTTCCTGAATTTTCCTTCAAAATTATATTTCACGTTTTGTCCTATTGTTTTCAACCTCCGTGAAACGGTATATATATAAATTGCTATATGACGTTATTGTGGAAAATATTGTATTCATTTGTGGTCAAATTTGATTAAAATGGGTGAAATTTCGATTTTTGCAAGTCCCCTCCTTTTTCCCTTGGTGTCCAAACAGCAAAGTGGTATTACCCCGGGATCCTAAGTGAGCAGGGAAACCCCCCCTTGGGGGTTTACTGCCCAGTGTTTACCATCCCAATTGCGGACGAGACTTGCCTGAGCTCCACGCGTGTGCCCATCCGTACTCCCGCGTACGTGTCTTGATTTGATTGGAACAAAATAAAGACCGGGTCCACCCGTTAAAATCAGGGGAAAAGATGATTAGATTAGAAAGGAAAAAGAAAAAAAAACAGCCGTAGGATGAAGTAAGAGCACGTATGGGAGCATGGAGAGGAAGCATGCAAGCCAGATCCCCCAATTGCCAGGAAGCCTGACAAGCAATTAAAACAAGCCATAATGCGATGTGCCAGAAAAGAAAATAAAAAATAATTACCGGCAGCGCCCAACTAATTCGCCTGTGGCGCCGTTGGATCACCCCATTCGCGTCCGCACCGGTCACGGAGCTTGCCGTCACTTCCCCAATCGGATCACTCTCTCCTCCCAAACAGATCAAACGGAGGAAGCAGGACGGGACGACCTCGTCCCCCCAGCAGACAGCTCCCGCCTCGGCAGCTCCGCAGGCCGGCCGTGCTGTCCATACCCACCCCGCCTCGCCCCCGTCTCGCCCCGTGCTTCTCTCGCTCGCTCGCTCGCCTGAAGCTGGTCGGTCTCGCCCCACCGCGCCGGCGAGATGGAGCTGAAGCCCGGCATGTCGGCCCTCGTCACCGGCGGCGCCTCCGGCATCGGTAAGGGAACGCCCTTCCTCCCCCGTCTTCTCGTCAGCGCGTGGGCGTGCGTCTGCGCCGAAATTCTGGCTCTGATCTGATGCGCCCTTACCGCTGTTCTGCGTGGCCAAGTGCGGTTGCTACTGGCTGGGGAATGCTTAATTGCGGGTTGACCTGTGAGCTGGAGCGCATTTGCTTAGTGTAACCTGTTGGTGATAGCTCGATCTGGGAACTGGGTAGGGGTGGGCTAATTACGCCGGGTGGTACTTGATCTGGTGGTGATGAACTGATGGGTTACTGCCTGGAAAGCATTGGTTAACAGTTGCAACATCATTGTGCCTGTACAAATGAACGAACGGGGGACGCATGCAGTTGTACTTCTTCGGCTGCAATAATGGATTAATTTACTATCGTGTACTTGAACTATGAACGTCACACCGACAGAACTATCAACTATTCTCACAAAAATTATCAACTTCTTCGATTATCTATGAATCAATAATGGATTAATTATCTTGGTGCTAAATTGTGTACTGCTGTTGTGCCCGTGGCCCCGTACACATCAAGAAATGTCTCAAGAGTTATAAGATACTAGCACGGTAGCAGGCAATCTATACTTGCACCTGTACAGTATCGCTATTCGGTACCTGTCAGCTACTATGCCAAAATGATGTTCCCACCTTTGAAATATGTTGCCTTCCTTTCCTCATCGACTTGATTTTGTGCAGGGCAATCATTTTAGTAGATTGCATTGCATTAACACATCGACCGCTAACTCCTTTTTGATTTTCTGAAGGGAAAGCGCTCTGCATTGCTTTTGCACAAAAGGGTCTATTTGTGACCGTGGTCGATTTCTCTGAACAAAATGGAAGAGAAATCACTTCGCTAGTTCAAAAGGAAAACAGAAAGTTTCATGGAGATCTTGGAGTACCGTCTGCCATATTCGTCAAGTCTGATGTTTCTATTGAAGGTAAGAGTTGTTTTAGGGGAAGCAAGCAAAGAGCAGTTAATTTGCATGAGGACCTACTTTTTAACTGTTTGTTGATGCAATATTTTTGGAAAAATAAGTGCATCAAATCAAAGTATGGTAAGACAAGCGTCACTTCAGCCATACAGTATACTTGTCAAGCATTACGTTCTAAATGTGATATGAAGACCATACCATTGTAGAGATCATGCATGTCTGGTGTTACATCTAATCTCAAACTTTTGCCTTCTAAGCACAAGCTGAAAATACTGCCAAACAAAGCTAACAAATACCAACCATCTCTGCTGTATTTCTACTATCTAGGTTTAATACCTAATGCACCAATATGGTATTTATTTCCGTTCGCTTTAAAGAAGCATCAAATCTCTTTTAACAGGGCTTTTTTATTTTTATTTTTGCACGCCAGGCATTACAAAAAAAATTCTGGTGTGTTCTGATTTGTTTTGTCATGCGGATTACTTGTCGTATGGTTTCAAATGTTAAATAACAGCATGATTTTGCTGCTCTTCAGGTTTTCCATGATTTGAAGTTACAGTGATTTGATATGCAGGTGATCTAGCTGCTGCTTTTGCGAAACATGTAGACACATATGGTGGACTAGATATCTGCATCAATTGTGCTGGAATTGCCAACAAAACATTAGTTTATGATGATATATCTGACGGAACTAGGACATGGAGGCATGCCATAAATGTGAACTTTGTCGCTGTTATTGATGGTACTCGCATTGCAGTAAGTGTTGACTATTGCAATAACATTGTTATATTTATTTGTTCAGCAACTCAATCTGCTAATCTTGTAGTAACACTGAGTGCTGTCTATGGAAATTGTGTTTGGCTCCTGCGCTCCATGGAGCCTGGTTTTTGAAAAAAAAAACTGACTTCTAGATTTTAAAAAATTCTGAAAAAATACACACATACCTATGGATGTATACTACTTTTCTGTAAAATTTCATGGTGAAATACATTTTCATGCGAGCTACATAAAAGTAACAAAATCATGTGTTTGTAGCATATGTACCATTCACTATAGAAGTACATGATTATTTTACACAGCTCACTTCAAAACGCATTTCATAATAAAATTTTATACACATGCAGTATACATCTCCAAGTACCTGTATTTGTTTTCAGTTTTTTTTAACTTAAAAAAGTCAGCTTTTGAATTTTAGAGAAGTCCGGGCTCCATGGAGCCCGGAAGCCAAATATCCTATCTCGTGCTGTCTATGCTTTCTTATTACTTAGACATACTAAATAATATAACCCAGAAGTTCTGCATAGGCTTTAATTGTCTGTTGATCCAGTTGTTTAAGGGAAGAAAGTATTGGGTTTCCCTTTATTTGTTTCCATTAACCATTACTCAAGAAATTAAGTGGTACTGATTTGGTCATAACGTGGCCTGTCCTTATGGTTTCCTTTGGAGCCAGAAGAGGATTTTTGATTTTTTTTATCTTGGAATAATTCGGAAGATAATATCAATTGTTATACATGTTACTTGTTTCTACTTCATCCAAATGACATATGCACAAAACTTACTGTTGGATATATTCACCAGAGTCAAATAATGCGATCCCGGAAGAAGCCTGGTGTCATAATCAATATTGGTTCAGCTGCGGGCCTTTATCCCATGTTCGCCGATCCCATATATACTGGGACAAAAGGTTCATACACCATCCTGTATACTTCTACCTTTTCTTCTCTGGCAGCAGATCACAGTGCCGAGGCAAGGCCAAAGTACATATGAATTCCAATTATGAATGTTGGTTTTATTGTATATTCATGCTGATTGTTTTTCTACATGGTTCAAGATACATGCTACCATAACCTGTACAAAAGTTCATATTTCGGTCATATAGAATGTTACATGCTGTTGCCTACACGTTTTAGTATTAACTTCTAGTCCTTTATGTCATATGATGATATATTTGAAGCATGTGTGCACTTTGTGATCTTAAGCTTTATTTTCGGCAGGTGGTGTTGTTATGTTTACTAGATCACTTGCTCCATTGAAACGCCATGGTGTTCGTGTCAACGTGCTCTGCCCCGAGGTATTAACGAATTGCATGATGGGTGGCAATTATTATACTATTATGTACTCCCTCTGTAAACTAATGATCTAAAACGTCTTATATTAGTTTACAGAGGGAGCATATATTATTTGTCTGTTTATTTATTTTTCTACCACATACTGAGTTTGCTTGCCATATTAGTTCAGCTAGTGCTGTGCATTTTTTTCATTCTAATCTTGTGGGAATCTGCTGATGGGTTTTATAGTCTGTCAAGATATTAACTTGACAATGGTACAGACGTACAGTAGAGCACAATGTTTTATCCAGTACCTAAATTCCTATCAACTTGAAAAGTCACCAGATTAACCAGATAGTGCAGCTATTGCGATCTCAAGTACCAGGGGTAAATATCTTTCAGCACCAAGCATTCCCACAGGAAATCTTACTCTTACACAATCCTCCTTTCTTTACCTGAGATAGATTGGCATAGACATGTAGTTGTGCTAAATGGCAAAAGCAACTAAGTGGGCCAAATGCCAAATTTATCGATAATTCCATCTTAGAAAATTTGAGGATGTCCACTATTTGATGTAATTTGCAGGTGTTGGAGTATAATTTAGAATCCAACTAACTATTCCAGACAGATTAGCATATTATTTTATCTCATTAGTAACAGCTGGAAGGGACAAAGGCCATGATGATCTTTCATTAGTGTTATTTGTGGTATGCAGTTTGTTCAAACTAATATGGCTGAGCAAATAAATCAAAAAATAGTACATGCAACTGGTGGATTTTTGAAGATGGAGGAAGTTGTTAATGGTATACTACACCTCACCTTTTAAAGCTGTAGTTAAATATGTCATGTACTTTCAGCATTTTTCCATATTGTATGCGTCACAGTTATCGCATGCTACTATTTGGTCTTCGATGAATTGTTTGAATCTTTATTTGAGGTGGGATGTTCTAAATGATGAAAATTAACATAGGCATTTGTACATTCATGGGTATATTATTATAAATTGATAAAATACATGCTCACTTGACTCTTCAAGCTTACGAACTTCAAATTTCTGTCCTTCAATTTGTATGAGTGAGGGCTGGCCAAAACTTAGTGTGGTTCCCAGAGATGGTTGAAATGACAGTAGAAAATCACCAGAACCTGGTTTTGTTTGGAATACCACCTGCCAGAAGGTCTATTTGTTTGTAGAACCAGTGAGTCCTAAACATATGTTTCATGTCTGTTCTGTTCACTTATCAATTGATGACAACATGACCAACTGAATGTGGGAATGGAATGTCAGTGATGATATCTCGTTTGGGGTTTGCTGATTTGCAAACATTAAAAGGCTAAAGAGCTTAACTGTAAATTTGCATATATTGCTATCGCTTTGCTGGAGCGCATCAATTTGTCCATGTCAAACATCCCTGCTGGGTGAGTATGGTTCGGCCCACCATTTCTACATGTTTAGCAACCTAGAAGTTTAGGTATTTACTGTCATATCTAGGTATGCATTATGTCTTTCGTATGATGTTTTCTCTCTTTCTCTTAATTGTTATCTGAAACGAACCTCTTCTATTTTGGTTAGGTGCATTTGAACTTATAAAAGATGAGAGCAAAGCTGGTGCTTGCCTTTGGATAACTAAGCGGAGAGGGATGGAATATTGGCCATCAGCAGAGGAACAAAGAAAATATCTGTTGAATTATTCCAAGTCAAAAAGAACAGTAACAAAGAATGTATTTCCTAGCATCCAAACACCTGAGTTTTATGAGAAGATGTAAGTAGTCCTGCTATGTTATATTTATATTTGTAAGCACTTGGAATATTCTCAAGTAAACAACAACACAACTCTCTAATCCCCAGTAGTACATCTTTTTTCTCGTACGATTCTATCCTAAGTCATTGAATCAACCCCTTAAACAGGAAGTGAATAACTTTTAGATACATGATTTTCATAGCTTGCAGTATTTTCTAACTATGTGTCTGCACTCTCTAGAGAAGTCCTTTAGACGGAGGGAGTACTATTTTACTTTGTTGCAAGCTTTGCGGATTGAAAGAAAATCTCTGATATTCTGATTTCTGTTCCAGTGTTCTTTTCTTGCTAGTAGCCTGGTAGAATACTTGACCAAATAGCTAATTTTGTTACTTCCATTTGTCATATTGGAGGGTTCAAGCTTTCTTGAAAGACGACACTCGAAAATACCCTCAATTTTGGTTTTGAAATGATATCTCCAATTTCTCCGATAAAAGAGGGTTTTCCCCCAAAAGGTAGAAGTTTGTTACAGTTCTAAACGGAAAATGTTAAAGAGAGCGAATGACTTACAGCAAACTGGCAATTCAAACCCACTGAGCCACACCTCGAGACAGCACAGGTGCTCACTACATAAGTTCTCACATAAGACTGAGAAATAGTAGATGCTCTCCAGCAAAAGCTTGCTGAAGTTCATCTTCCACGCGTGCTCTTGCGGAACATCTAAAAAACATTCCTATCATTGCATCTCTCTCCCCATTGCAGCAACGGAGAACCTTCAAGCCTGTACTCGTTAGCAGGCCTCTACCATCGGCTCTTCTGCAAATGTCACTTGCCACCTACTCAACCAGTCCTGCTCAATTTAGGCACAGTTCTAGGAACACAAGGCAAATCAAATTCACACCAGATTATATTCCAAATTAAACCTAGCCAAAGGGCACACCAGAAACAAGTGGTTGATGCTTTCCTCCTGCCCAAAAAAAATGACAAGTTGATCTCGTTTCCACCCCCTACCTTTCAGGTTATCTTTGGTCAAGATGCTTCCTATGCAGTTTTTACATCCCACAAAAACTTGTGTGAATAATTCCACTCATTCAGTTTCAGGAACTCGTAGAAAGTTAAACTGAAAACTTCCCTTTTGATTAAATGACCAAATCTAACCATCAGAATTGTGCAGTAATCACATATTGCAAAGTTTTCTTTTGAATAATTACATACTCTGTTATGCGTAACAATGGATTGATATTCACAAAATATTATTCTGTTTCTTATAGATGTTATGAATGTCTGTTTCTGAAATATATGTTGTTTATCAGCAACATAGATGAGACCTCAGAGGTATAACAGCAAAAGTATCCAAAAACCATTAACACTATATGTGATCTCGACACTGTATTGCTTGTCAATTAAGTTTCTACACTACAAAATTCCCTAATAGCAATACTTTGTCAGTTATCGTCTTTCACACTATATGAGATCTCAACACTAATGATTGCCTCTATGATTTTGTAGAGTTGTTCACACACTCAGCCATAATTTCCGCAATGCTACAAGACTTGATCGTGTGCGATTGAGATTGCCCATTGAACCACAAAGTGCGCTAGTTAAAATAATATACGCTGGTGTAAATGCTAGTGATGTAAGTCCTTGGATTTTAGTGTCTAATTGCTTTTCTTTGACTCCCTGTTGATTAACTGCTGGAAGCTTTTAATGATGTCATGCAGGTAAACTTCAGCTCCGGACGGTATTTCAGTGGTAGTGCTAAAGAAACTGCTGCACGCCTTCCGTTCGATGCTGGTTTTGAGGTGATCCATATTATTACATGTCTATGTTAATGCCGTCCTCAATGTTGGATAACGTTCTTAAGATGTTATTTTGTGTAACAATTTGCACCATCATTCGGAATTTCTGACAACGCAGCATATGCTTCCATATTTTGACATTTTGACTCAGAATTTCACCAGATAGAGACATGGTACAAGAAATAGGCTATTACGTAACTCTAAATAAATTGTGGGTACACCCGTAATCCTTGACATACTGAAACGATTTGCCAACATTCTTGTCAAACCAACTGCGATCCATACAAGTTAAATCTTCTAAGCAATGTCTGGCAATAATGCTTTTTTTGCATATGTATTAAGAATTCTACTCCCTCTGTAAACTAATATAAGATAGTTTAGATCACTACTTTAGTGACCTAAACGATCTTATATTAGTTTATTTACAGAGGGAGTACAACATAATGATTCCATTGATAGTGCAATTTGTACAAATAATTGTAGGATAAACTCGCACACATCATTCGATGGGGTTTACAAGTCAAGACTCAAGTCAAGTCTAGATGCTGGGTAGCAGCTCATAGACTAGTTGCGACTAGTTGACTACTCGTTCGCTTGCTATACATACCATACTTCTAGTTTACTATGCTACAAAATTTGGAGGGAGGAAGAAAAAAAAAATACATGGCTTGTACTGAATCAGAAGCATGACATCTTGCTATCAGATTCTCGGAGGTAAATATAAACAACTACTTGCTGGAATCAGAACTCAGAAGCAAATCATGTCTTCATTCATAAGCAGATAAGATACACACTTAAGGCTCAGTTTGCGGTTGTTGAACTGTGCTGTGCTGAACCTATTTTATATTCTGCTGCAGAAAACTAGCCGTGGAATTAATAATAAGTTGGTTAAACAAAGTAAGAAACGGTAAAATAGGCAAACGCTGGTTAGCCAAACCAGGTTATGATATTCCACCGTGATGCTAAACGGAGCCTAACACAAGTACATGGTGCATACAAGATTGAAGATACTACCCCAGCGGCTTCATTCATAGAGCGAAATATCCATAAGAGGAGGAGAGGAGTGAATTCACCAACACTTGTTTAATCCAACCAATCGAGCAAGATATCCTGTCAAGACCCAAGTACTGGCTCATAAATCAGTCATGCAAATCTTAATCTTTGGGGGCTATGATTGCACATGATGCAAAAGGGGAAATCTTAATCAGCTTTACTTCCATAACTTCTTGTGTTGTGAAACTGAATCACGATTTAAATTATGGTTGGTACTTAAACAAAAACAAACTGGTACGTCACGTACTTACATCGAAAAAATTGTTGCGCTTATTTTAATATGCTGTTGCTACACAGGTGTTGTGATACTTAACTATGTTGCTGCCCGAAAATACGGAAAGTTTTCTCTTGACATCTTTGTTGGGCGATTAGAATTTCTCATGAGAATTTTAATATCTGCAGGCTGTGGGAATTGTTGCTTCTGTTGGAGATGCAGTGAGCCATGTCAAAGTTGGCAGTCCCGTGGCCCTTATGACTTTTGGAAGCTATGCTGAATTTACGATGGTATTGCGGTCTACGCCCATATCTTTTTGCTACACAACCTTGTCCTCCTTGGAGTGAAAACATCTCCAGTCTTTTGAGTTTGTACCTCAGAATACTATCACCCCGTCTGCCAGTTATAATATTAGTCTTTACATCTTTCTAATGAAAGGTTCCAGCCAAACATCTTCTTCCGGTGCCAAGACCAGACCCGGAGGTCGTTGCTATGCTAACATCAGGATTGACCGCTTCAATTTCTCTTGAAAAGGTTATTTTGATACACTTTTTTGGTCGCATACCTTGCGACTTTGACCTTATATTTAGTCAACTAACCTTTTGAATTTTGAATATATATTCCTTCCTGTTCTGATCTAAGTTGATTTCTGCTGCCTTTAGGCAGGTCAAATGACATCTGGGCAAGTTGTTTTAGTTACAGCAGCTGCTGGTGGAACAGGACAGTTCGCGGTTCAGGTGGGCTGTTGCTATTTTGATACTACTTTTATGATTATTTTTGTTTGATGTTATGCTCAATTGTTCATCCATTTCTACAGTTTACCTAAGCGTATAAATATAATGCTTGACATTGCCGTTTGAAACTTGCACAAGATAACAATTTCATGCAGTTGGGACATGTATAGTTCGTCTTTCATAGTTAACTAGCATTTGGGGCCATGTTTTGGCCATGCAATACATATGGTATTTCTAGGACATGGGCAAGGTTCTCTCTTTTGTCTATTTATTTTTCATTTTTGTTAAGCAACTGTTATTGGATTTAGTACCTAACCATATCCTTATGTTCTGAATATTTCTTATGTTACTTCACTAGCTTGCAAAACTAGCAGGCAACAAGGTTGTTGCCACATGTGGTGGCGAAAGTAAGGCTGCATTTCTAGCTTCCTTAGGTGTTGATCGAGTTATCAACTACCAGCATGAGAAGATCAAAGATGTAAGCTTTCTTCTGTCTCTGCTTTTCATATTTCCGCCGCTTCAAATTCAAATGCTCTAATTTTTTTATAGCATTACCTTTCTTGGTAGACTTGCAAATTGTGCTGGGTATATTCTCTAGCCCGTCTACCATCTAATTTTTTGTGCGCTTGTATCCTACCTCTACTTGCTTACCAGAATATAATCTTCCAAGAAATTAATTCTTACACTTGTATAGCCTTTCACGTGCCACAGATGATGCAGAATGTTGGTTGGGAATGCTTTAATTACATTTATGCTGTAATGCCTCCATGAGAGAATGACTATAATCAGTAGTATGTTGCCAAAATCATAGGTTTCAATTGACTGTTATTTTCACTGATCCCTTATTTGTTCTTCTCAGTGTGTTCAGTAATCACTGATTGTTTGAATGCTTGATTCCAGGTTCTGAAAAAGGAGTTTCCAAAAGGTGTAGATATTATATATGAATCTGTAGGTGGGGACATGTTTGATTTGTGCTTGAATGCGCTCGCAGTCCATGGACGCCTCATTGTAATTGGTATGATCTCTCAGGTAATGTTGACAGCTTCTGAAAATTATTTCGTTTGAATTATTATGTACTGGGATATTGAAATTTTTGTGAAAAGCTTTATGATTTGTGTGTTTTCATTTGGTGGAGTGAATAAGCACCCTCCTGAGAATATTCTGAAGAGTCCTTGCTAACATTATTACATAATATATTCCCATCATGCATCTGTATTTAAACTGGAGGCATGGAGTGCACCTAGGGAAATCGTTGATCTATCTTGGTTTGTACATACCACCTATCTGAATTAGTGTCGGCCAATCCTGTTTTCATTGTAGCTGTTTTTACTAAGATGTCATATCTTAGGGATGAACTGATACCAACTGTTACTGAACAACCCTTGATGTTTTTTTTAGTATCAAGGAGAGGAGGGATGGAAGCCGAAGAACTACACTGGACTATGTGAGAAGATTCTTGCTAAAAGTCAAACTGTGGTATGTGTGCAGCACAGTATCTGATTTTCTTAGTTGGCATATAGGAGTACTTTCTTTGTACTCAATGTTCATTCAATAAGTTGATCGCGAAACTTGTGTTCTCCTAGATCCAAATCATCAAGTAAATTTTAGCAGTTGGATATGATACAAAGAAATAATGCCATCTATGTTGAAAATTTATGTGTTACATTGTTCGTATGTACCATAAGAGTTCTCTCAGCAAGACTAGTCCTTACTGTAGTATTAAAAGAAACATGGTATTTTGGTCCATATGCTCAAAATTCTGTGTACCAAAGCAATAGACAAGCAGCAACCTTTAGCTATGATTGTAATCTCTTTCTGGATCTAGGTCTAGAAATACCATTTTTTAATATCGTATCAGACCTTTCAGAAGCTGCAAACTACTGTACTTCTATGCGTACTTCATAAACTATACAAGACAGATGTTAAGCTGTATAGATAGATTTAAATCCAATAGAACTCTGTCCTAGTGTACTCTTTAGAACTATGACTCCATCCCCGTTGCACAACACTATGAACTTCTTCCTCTCCAATTTCAGGCTGGATTTTTCCTGGTTCAACATGCTCACATGTGGCAAGATCATCTTGACAAACTATTTGAGTTGTATGCCTCTGGAAAGCTAAAGGTATGCTTCACATTATGTGTTTGCTGTTTGCTACTTTGTGTGACATTAATCGAGAAGAACTGCGGGTGTTTGGAACTTTGGGTGCCTACCCTAATTCACCCTGCCAATTAGTGGTCATGTTTAAAGTAGGTGCGCATGTCAAACAAGGGCCAGATTACAAAAGCAAGCAAATTTGGGTTGCCGATGCTGGCCCCACAAATCATATAAAGGGAGGTAGGGTAGATTACTTAACAAGATTTTTGTCACTGGTTTTGCCACTTTTGCTTTTGTCAAATCAACGGAGCCATGCCAAATGTTGGCATCAGTCCAAATAGTCGCCAATTTCATTTCAGCTGAGCTGAGAACTACTTGGAACTAGCAACAATAATAAGGGTTTGCTATTTACTTTCCCATTAGATCATCACCCAATGGGACTTGACTTGCTGTTCTTCATGTTGCCTCTCCCCGCACCCAGCAATAGCTCATTGCTACAGAAAATCGTATCAAATCTGCATACGCTCGTCTTTTCTCTGTTCTAATAACTTGGCTTAACATGTCACACCGCGTACGACAGGTCTCGCTCGACCCTAAGAAATTCCTGGGCGTTGCTTCCGTGGTGGATGCTGTAGAGTATCTTCATTCTGGCAAGAGCGTCGGCAAGGTATGGCCCCACCATCTCTATAACCACAAACGATCCCGTTCTCATGTACGCTTATGTAGCTGACAAATTTCCTTGTGGAACATCTTCAGGTCGTCGTCTGCATCGATCCAGCATACAGCCAAACCCTCGCTAAGCTGTAGCCTGTACTCCGCAGAGACGTCATCACAAAGCATGACGCAGGAAATGTAATTTATGACAAGTGCGTACGTTATATGTGCACATTTAGCGCTGAGGCGAGGAATTTAGTAGTTGCATAGTGAAGTCACCGTGTAGCTCGGTTGTCTGATCAGTTTGCAACAGGCCAAGCGTTATATAGAAACCAAATAAGTGTACGATCCCACATACCATGCCTAAATAAATGAATAGATTGCTCAGTTCAGTGGTGCGTTATACTTCAGGTTTTGTGCAGAACTTGTGTTGGGTGTAAGAAAATTTTGCGCACGTTCATATAGTGAGCTTTTGCTCTTTGATTCCTTCAAAAAGAAAAAGTTAGATGAAAGCTAAGCACGAGAGCTGCTCCAAATGAAATCTTCTTCAGCAGTTTGGACTTTTAGTTGAACTGGCTGAAGCCAGGACCAACTACTCGATCCAAAAAAAGTGTTGCAGTTTTGAGCAAAAACGACACTTTTTTTGGATTAGAGGGAGTACAAAGAATGATGCTTGGAAGTTTGAACTTGTAGATGAACTGGCTGAAGCATGAATTTAATACCAAGTATAAAGAATAAGAATGATACTTGAACCAAGTCAAAAAGAACGACGGGAACATCCAGGAAAACTTACAATATTTGAGTATTTTACCAAGCCCTTGTTCCAGGCTTTGAGCGTGCTCAAGCACTCCATCTTGAACTTGAGACTCAGCTTAACTCTCAACTTCCCATGAAATCGAGCAAGAATCCACCTCACCGCCCACCATAAACTTTCATTATCACTACCTTTCCTCTTCCCACTTGCAGCTGATTCTGCCTAAAGAAGCTCCGCATTCAGGCATGCTGCTGCAGAGAAATCATTTGACCATTCAGTAAATATTACGAAGCAAAAATAAACACAACTAAGAAATACGTAGGAGATATGGCACAAATATTTTGAGCTAGGGGTGCTGTGTACTCCTACATCTAGTAAATTTATCATCAATGTGTATGCTTTAAGACAAATAAACTAAAGCAAACTAGCATGGCATTTAATCAAGTAATCAGCAATCGACATGCCAGACTCAGTGTTTCACGAAAAGGAAAAAAAAGTACCTGGGAGGCACAGAGGGAGTACTTTTATTTCTCACTAGTTTTTTTAGGGAAATTTCTCATTAGCTTATGGTGGCTCGGCAGTGTGTGATGTGAAGCTCCATCGTCTAGAGTAAGCCCATAAAGATATTGCCGGCCCAGGCCTACAAAAAATCAGCCCGGGTTGTAGGTAGCCCAGACCAGGAAACGGACACATCCCCTTCAAAAAAAAAAGGAAACGGATACATTGGCGGGCCGTCTCGCGAACGGAACAAACCAAACGGACAAGAGAAGCGGAGCGAGGCATGGCGAGATTAACGAGAGCGAGGGGCCGACTGCGCCGCCGCGGCGCCTCGTTCTCGCCGCCTGTCCCCGTCTCGGCAGCTCCGCCGGCCGGGCGGGTCGCTACTCTAGTACCTCCCCGGTACCCCGCCCTCGCCCCACTCCGTGCCTTCCTCGCCTTCTCCGCCGCTATTCCCAGACAGGACCTCGTCGGCCCCTCCCCTACGCCGCCGCGATGAAGCTGGAGCCCGGCATGTCGGCCCTCGTCACCGGCGGCGGCTCCGGCATTGGTAAGGAAACACCTCTTTGCCAATGCCGGTCGCGTTCCGTTCTCTGTGGCCGGATTGGGCTTCACACCCTTGCCTATTATATGCCTCAAAAGTCACGATTAAATTGATTTTGTGTAGTGGAACAAGAGATTTCACTAGATATATTGCACGGTCTAACAGTCCTTGTTTGTTCTTCAAGGGAAAGCGCTTTGCATTGCTCTTGCGCACAAGGGTCTATTTGTGACTGTCGTGGATTTCTCTGAAGAACATGGAGAACAAGTTGCGTCGTTAGTTCAAAAGAGAAGGAACCAGATTCATGGAGATTCTAAAGTTCCATCTGCTATATTCGTCAAGTGTGATGTCACTGATGCAGGTAAGAGTTGTTTTTACAAGAGCGGAAGCAGATAGTGGCAATTAATTGGCTTGCTATAACATTTGATCCAAACTTATAGCTTGGCCATGTTGCTGTAATGGAAATGGGTTCAGGCGGGCTTTTGCCCAATGTAGCTTGCTAGAAATTGGAGGCAACAGTAAACATAACATCACAACTGAAGTCATTAATGGCATTACACCGGTGAAGCGTAATTAATGCCATTCGACAAAATTTTCAAGCCTAAAAGGCAGTATAGCTCATTATTTCATTGACATAATGTTACAAACATAACATTTGTTTCAAGCATCACATTTTTTGGCATACATTTGTTCCTGAATAAATTTTTGGCATCACAAAATTTTTAAAATATAGATATTGCTTTCGTGTGCTCTCAAGAAACCTCAATTTGCTTTCCAACATGTCATTTTGTTGTGGTGGATCTTTCATGCACATTCTATCACTCGCCTTATTTTTTGAAACAGATGGTTTTAATGATTGACTGGAAGACTGAAAGTGTAACTTTGAAAAGAAGTGCTGGGTTCCCCCCTCTCCTCCCTCTCGCTCCTTGTGGCAGCTGCTGCGTCTCGGGAAAACCCTAAGCGCCCTTGGCTTTCCCTCCTCCTCCTCCTCTCTCCCTTGCCGCCCTTGAGAGGCGCCCGGCTTGTTAGGCGCCCGTGTGGCGGCCTGTGTCTCCTCGGCGGGGCCTTGGCCCGGAGTGGTCGAGCCGCCGCCAGGATCTTGGCGCTGGCGTGGCGTGTGGCCTTGGAACTGGAGCTCTTGGCGGCGCGTGTGGCCGGCATGACCGCGTGGCGGTGGTGGCGTGCCTTGGTCGCCAGGTCTGGGTCCTTGGCGGGTCGAGGCGGATCTGGGACTGGCGGCCTGGGCGGCGGGCTGCTAGTCTCTGCCCGCCATGGCCTCGGCGGGTGGTGGTGCGGCAGCGGTTGGTGGTGGGGCGGGCTGGCCGGATCCGGCTTTGGCGGGTGGGCGGCGGTGGGCAGCAGATGGGCTCCTCGGTGAGCTTCCTTCGCGATTGGTGGCGGCCCTTGGGATCTCTCCTTGCCGGCGGGCGGGTGTATGTTGGTGGCCTCGCGTGGAGCTGCGGTCGCCGCCGAAGTGGGCGACACCGAGTTGTCCGGTGGGGAGGCAGGCTGGAGGGACGGAGGCGCCCGCCGAGCCCGCCACTGTCGCTAGCACAGGGGTGTGCCGGCCCGGATGCGTCCGCTCCCCCCCGTTCCTCGCCATGTGTGGGCCGACGCAACTCGGCGTTGTTCGAGGCGGGATGCATGCCGCTTTTCTTGATCGGGTCGCCCTTTGGCCCAAGCTGATCACTTTGGTCGGTCTTGGGGTGTCTGATGCAGGCGGCGGCCCCGGCGGAGGCACAGTTCATGGGCTGGACTTGCGCCTGGGTGCGGGCGAAGCGCCACGGCCACAGTGGGTGGTCGCTGGTGGTTGACGGAGCTAGGTTGCTTGGAGGGTGGGCGTCTTTGGGGTTCATTACCTGCCCAATCTTGTATTGGCCGACGGTGGCGGCGTCCGTGGACACCGTATCCTTCTTGTAGGCTCCGTCGCAGTGGCCTTTCTCCTTCGAGTTGCTCCGGGTGAAAACCCGATCTTTGGGATCGGATGGTGGCGGCTATCATGGTCGTTCCCTTCTTGGAGGCACCATCTTGGAGTCCTCGTTCCGTCGTTCCCGTCTCACCTCCCCTCGGAGGAGGAGGTCTCTGGTGGCTCCAAGCAGTTCGTCCTCGCGCATTTGTAGTGGCTTGGTAGTCGTTGGGGTGGTGTGGCGGTGCCCGGCACCCTTGTATCTTGCCTTGGGTGTGTGTCGTGTGCGGTGGTGGCGTGAGTTTGTATCATGGTCCTTGTGGTTTGGTGCTTTATATATAAAGCGGGGCGAAAGCCTTTTTCGGAAAGTGTAACTTTCCTTGCCCTCCATGTTGCCATGATCTTATGGTCATCCTGATTTTATGTCTAGATGCTCTTGCTGCTGCTTTTGGGAAACATGTAAATTTGTATGGTGGATTAGATGTCTGCATCAACTGTGCTGGATTTGTCAACAAATCCTTAGTTTATGATGATACATCCAATGGAACCAAGACATGGAGGCGTGCTGTAAATGTGAACCTTGTTGCTGTTATTGATGGTACTCGCATTGCAGTAAGTCCCTTGCTGACTATTTGAGTAATGTTTTCAAGTTAATTTAGTACTATTTAGTAACTCAAACTATCTGTAGTAACAGAGTGCTGGTATCATCCGCCATCTATTAACTTAGGTAGAGCATTAGGGAGATGTGTATGTATTACAATTTCTGTTGATGCGGTTGTTTAGGAGAAAAGAAAGTGTTGGATTTACCTCCCATGTTTTCATTACCGGAGGATGGAAGGCATAATACCTTTTTTGTCATCATATTGCATGTCGGGTTTCCTTGAGAGCAAGGGACAGGATATAACTTTGAACCAATGAAGATTAAACAATCAGGCTTGCATTATTCATGGAGTTTGAATTCTTCATTAGTGCAATATTTGAAAAGATATATCAATTGCACGAATGGTTATTTGTTCACTACTTATATGGTTCAAAGAGCAAGAGAAATATCACTCCCTGTAAATTGCACGTGTACACTACTTATGGTTGGATTTGTTCACTGCAGACTCAAATAATGCGAGCACAGAAGAAGCCTGGTGCCATAATAAATATCGGTTCAGTTGCTGGCTTATACCCTATGCACTATGAACCCATCTATAGTGGGACAAAAGGTTGATCTCTCTTCGTTGTATTAAGAAATGTACTTAAAATGGCGATTTTGTTTGTATCGTGTAAGCTGTGATGTGCTGTGGTGACTCTCTTTCTGAAATTTAGTGAAGGTAAATATGTAGGCTGGTATTGTAGTGACAGAAGGTATACACTCCTAAAAAATACTCCCTCCGCCCGGAATTACTTGTCATCAAAATGGATGAAAATGGATGTATCTAGAACTAAAATACATCTAGATACATCCATTTCAATGACAAGTATTTCCGGACGGAGGGAGTAGTAATCAAGGTGCTTAGAAGTCATCATGTCGTACTAAAATAAACATGCTATAAACTCCGGTATCAGGTCATCCTTGTAAATTCGATCTTGCTCTTTAGTGCAATTGTTTGAACTTAATTTTTTGCTGTATGTGTATCTTAGTTTTGTGCCTTCCTTTCTTGAACCAAGGTAACGAGTAAGTAATGATCAAAGTTATCCTTAGAATCTTGATTGGAAATGACCTCCCGAAAAGAAATAAGCTTCATTGGGCATGGGCTATTTTACTTTATCTTCCACAACGCTCTACTAAATCCTCTTTGCAGAGCCCCGTTAATCTGCTAAAAAAGTTGGTGAACTATGTATATATACTATGAAGAAGTCCATAATCTTATCAGTCATCTTCATATGCATGTATGAACATGGATGTCTACACTATAAAGTGGACTGCAGAGAGTTGATGTACTCGTTTGCTTCTGTGTTAAAATTTAGCATCCCCCTTTTCAAGTGCAAATTAGCTGCTTTAATATGTGTTTTCTTTCGGAGATTGCTATTTGGTTAAGAAAAGATGTATGTGTTGTAGGCACTAGGCAGACTGAAATTGCTTTTGCAGCAAGTTAGACATATCGTGTATTAACAGTCAAAACTTATACATAAGTTCATGTTGGCTATGTAAAGTGCTCCGTGTTGACATCAGCTGCACAATTACTACAAACTAATTATGTGTTCCTTCTATATAATGTATGATCTATTTTATGCACAATATGACCTCAAACTTCATCTGCAGGTGGTGTGATCATGTTTACAAGATCACTTGCTCCATTAAAACGGCACGGCATTCGTGTCAATGTGATCTGCCCTGAGGTATTAATAATTTGCATGAGGCAAGAGAAATACTTAGAGTTGTATCTGTCACATACTCACTTATTGACTCGCAGTATTGTACTTACATTCAGACCGTGCCTATTTTTCTGTGCTACAGTTGTGAGCATATTTTTGACCGAGAGTGGCACTGTGCAGTGCATTGTATTTTCCGTTACATAACTCTGTGCGGATAGGAAATCTTAGGTTGAATAGCCAGTGTGACTGCTCACTATTTCAATTTTTAAGGTCGTCGGCCAGATCCATTTTAGGGCCCTGACCAGGGCTGTTTTAGAATGACCCATGCACAATTAGAACCTTGTACAATTTTTCGTTCTTGAGCTGAGTTAAATTTGAATGGTAGATAGTTCAGTTTTTTAAAAGCAAACAGCATGACTGTGTGGACCAATTTTATTCACTGTTCCATCTGCGAGAACTAGCTGATGTTAGTGAGTTGATATCCACATTTCTTATTTGATGACAGATGGAGCATATTTTAGATGCTGCAAGTCATTGATAACTTTATATTTGTCGTAAACATATTAGCTTATTATTTTATCCTAACAAATATATTGGACTGGTGTATGCAGTTTGTCCAAACAAATATGGGAGAACAAGTAAACCGCGTATTAGTAGATGCGCTTGGTGGGTTTTTGAAGATGGAGGATGTTATTAATGGTACTGTGTTTCTCACATAGTTCAGTTATAATCAATTTATGTTTTGCCTACATCTGGTGTCTCAGGATTGCAGGTTACAGTTAGCCTTAGATAAGTTGAGACTGGGTGTTTAAATTGATGATGAAAATGAACATGGATGGTTGTGTTTGTTTTTCCATGTGAAACATGTGCACCCATTAACTGACGTGGTTTTAGTTCAAATTTGAACTAAAACCATGTCAGTTATTTCCGAACGGAGGGAGTACTAAACTATGTTCCTAGACTTGTAAAGTATAGTGCTTGTGTTCTGAACTGAAAAAATGCAGGTTTAATTGAATGCCAAATAGGTCAAACTCAAAGCATTGAGTTGTTAAATTACATATGTTGTATCCTTTTATTATAATCAGTCCCTTGGCTATGCCAGCCCTATGTGCCAGGTCGGTACTAGGTACTGTTCTCCTGCCTTTCTACAAGTGCAGCCCTCAAGTTCCTGCCTGAAGTAGCACGGCTGTGCAAGCTTAGAGACCTACTAAACTATTTTGATATCTATGGTCCTACTTATATATACTTCTATATCTTTTGCCTATGATAGTATGATGCTCTGTCCTTTTTCTCCATGTTATCTGAAAGGGAAACAATGTCTTCTGTTTGGATTAGGTGCATTTGAGCTTATAGAAGATGAGAGCAAGGCTGGTGCCTGCCTTTGGATATCTAAAAGAAGAGGGATGGTGTATTGGCCAACATCAGAGGAAGAAAAGAAGTATTTGGTGTATGCCACAAAGTCAAAAATGACACCAACAAAGAATAGATTCCCCAGCATCCAGACACCTGAATTCTTCGAGAAGATGTAAGTAATCCTGCTATATTCTATTCATATTTCTCTAAGGACTTGTCAAATATCCTCACAAAGAAACAGCAATGTGTCAGCATTACTCTATTTGTTCTTTTGTCCATAACTAAAATGCTTAAAGTCACTGCTCTGATCCCTTAAGCAGGCAGTGAGCAAGCTTTTGTTTGCACTTTTTGTGCAAAACTGCAGCTATGCATTGATGGGTATGATTTTATGTAATATCCTGAATCTTTTTTTTGGGAGTTCAAAATTTTTCTTTTGAAAGGTAAGGATGTTGCAACATGATCTATATTATGTTGTACTCCCTCCGTACAGAAATATAAGAGCGTTTAGATAGCTAAAGTAGTGACCTAAACGCTCTTATATTTCTTTACAGAGGAAGTATTTGTTTTTGGAGTTGCTCAATAATACCAAGTTGTTTGAAATTAATTTAGCATATGACAGGAGGAAAATAATTTCCGTAATATCCTGAATCGATTTAGTCATTTGCAATATTTTATTTGAGTTCATCTTGTCTATCTTTCTTTCATGGATTTTTTCCGAAGTCATTTTTTTCCTCTACTGTTATTTCCAGTGTAGTAAAAATTTATTCTGAAAATCAATTTTATATTATATTGATTTTCACTCTCTCATTGGTCCTTGGACCCAACACGTTCCTTAACTTACTTTTTGTCAGTCTATCTCATTCACGTATGTGCCAAAGCATCTCTCTATTCTCTTGTTTTTTCTTTTCTTTTCTCCCTTTCCCTTTCTATTCTGGAAGACAGCGCAGCAATTAGGCCCAAGGCCAAAGACCCATTCCAGCAGGTGCAGCAGCCGCACAACCCACCAGGCCAGCTGATCGAGCGAAGCGTCTTCCACCTCCCGCACGAACGTACAGAACAGAAACATCCATGGCTACCGCCTCATCTCCTCCTTGCCCCATCACTTCTAGGCCTCTTTACTCCTTGCCATCAACACAAAAATTATGCCCCATCCAATCACGGATTCATTCAGACTAATTGTTCCACGCATAGTGGTCTTAATCCCACGCAAGAAACTGACGCACTGAATGCCAGCCGTTGGCATTCGTCACTTGATCTCCCTCCCCGGCCATCATTTTCCGAACCACTCGCATCACTATGTTCGTCTGGACCTCCTCCATAAAAGCCCCATACTCTCATTCTCCAATTATTTTCGCACCACCCACAATCTTCCCCGCAACAGAGCCACATCTACACTGTATTTTCCCTTCCGTCGCCGCGGGTGAGCACTCCGACCCGATTCCTTCCACCAGCCCACCCCCCTCACCATATCCCACCTCGTAGACATCTTCCTTTGGCCATTTGTCGTCATTGGCCGCGCGCACGACGTGGTCGTGCTGATGCCACCACTTGGGACCGATGCCGCCAATCTTTCGAGGACTCATCCGTCGACTCCATCTGCGTCATGGAGTTTCCCTTGTCGCAAGGAGCAGCGCTCACCATCCTTACATCGCCGGAGTTCGAGGACAACGACACGCACCGGAGCTCGTCCGCGTCAACACCAACGTTTTCATCTCCGACGACTGCTCGGTGATCTAAACTCAAGTATAAACCCATAGGGCGATTTTTTATGATGCTAGGAACGTCTAGGAGTTGATGGTTATTATTTTTCATCGAGTAAGATTTGTTTTGCGTTAAGTATATTGGGTATGAGCGCCTATGTGAATATTTTGCTTTGCCGAAGTTTAAGTCATGCAAAATTGTTTAAATTTTAGTATGTCTATGTCTATAGCGTGCCATACTAAAATGTAAACAATTTTGCATGACTTAAACTTCGGCAAAATATTCACATAGACTCTCATACCCAATATACTTAATGCAAAACAAATTTTACTCGACGAAAAATAATAACCATCAACTCCTAGACGTTCCTAGCATCACCAAAAATCGCCCTTTGGGTTTAGGCTTGGGTTTAGATCACCGAGTAGTCGTCAGAGATGGAAACGTTGGTGTTGACGCGAACGAGCTCCGGTGCGTGTCGTTGTCGTTGAACTCCGGCGATGTAAGGATGGTGAGCGCTGTTCCTTGCGACAAGGGAACTCCGTGACGCGGATGGAGTCGACTGATGTGTCCTCGGAAGATTGGCGGCATCAGTCTGAAGTGGTGGCAGCAGCACCACGTCGTGCACGCGGCAAACAACCAACAACGACAAATGGCCAAAGAAAGATGTCTAGGAGGTGGGATTTGGTGGGGGGGTTCGGCTGGTGGAAGGAATCGGCCCGGAGTGCTCACCCGCGGCGATGGTAGGGGAATACAGTGTAGATGTGGCTCCGTTGCGAGCAAGATTGTGGGTGATGCGAAAAGAATTGGAGAATGAGAGTATGGGGCTTTTATAGAGGAGGTCTAGACGAACATAGTGTCGCGAGTGGTTCGGAAAATGATGGCTGGGAGAGGGAGATCAAGTGACGAATGGCAACGGCTGGCATTTGGTGCGTCAGTTTCTTGCGTGTGATTAAGACCATTATGCGTGAAATAATTAGTCTGAATGAATTCGTGGTTGGATGGGGCATAATTCTTGTGTTGATGGCCAAGGAGTAAAGAGGCCTAGAAGTGATGGGGCAAAGAGGAGATGAGGCGGCAGCCATGGATGTTTCTGTTCTCTCCGTGCATGCGGGAGGTGAAAGACGCTTCACTCGCCAGCTGGCCGGGTGGGCTGTGCAGCTGCTGCACCCCGCTGGAATGGGCCTTGGGCCTAATTGCTGCGCTGGCTGTCCAGAAAAGAAAGGGAAATGAAGAAAGATAAAAAAACAAGAGAACAGAGAGACGCTTTGGCACATACGTGAATGAGATAGACTGACAACAAGCAAGGTATGGAACATGTTGGGTCCAAGGACCAATGAGGGAGAAAAATCAATTTAATATAATATAATATTGATTTTCAGAATAAATTTTTACTAACAACAACAAAGCCTTTAGTCCCAAACAAGTTGGGTAGGCTAGAGGTGAAACCCATAAGTTCTCGCAACCAACTTGGTTCCGGCACATGGATAGCAAGCTTCCACGCACCTCTGTCCATGGCTAGTTCTCTGGTGATACTCACTACACTGGGAATAACAGTAGAGGGAAAAAAACAAATGACTTTGGAAAAAATATGAAAAAATCCATGAAAGAAAGATAGACAAGATGAACCCAAATAAAATACTACGAATGACTAAATCGATTCAGGATATTATGGAAATTATTTTCCTCCAAATGACTTGATATTAATTTGAGCAACTCCAAAAACAAATACAATCTAATATAAGATTATGTTGCAACATCCTTAGCTTTTTTGTTTAAAAAAAACTGAACTCCCAAAAAAAATTCAGGATGTATCATTTTATCAGATGCGCTTTCTCTTTACTGAATAATTTATCGTCCATTTTCAAAAAAGGTTGGGCACTTAACACACTTAACATGTGTAGTGGAATATGTGTGTCCATTTCGTGGACATTATATGCATGTCAATTTCTGAAATCTTTATTATGCATCGCCTCCTACAGCTCCAAATTGTTAGTTGTATAATACTTTACATTTAGCTGTGTAATATGCCCATTTCAGAAGGGGGGTTCTGTATATTTACCACACATTTAAGTGCATAAACTTGGCTTATGGCCTCATAGATATACAAGTTGCATATTTTCTGACACGGTAGAGCCAAGAGGTCTTTAGTTCAAGACCCGGCTTGGAAGACATTGATCAGGGGAAGAGAGAAGAAACTGAAACCAATCTGGATGAGAGGAGAGCACGAGTTGTGCATGCGGAAAAAATAAATCCAGATATGATGTCATGTAAAGTTGCATGTACTGTCCAGTTCACCCAAAAGCACAAGTCAATGGAGAAAGGTGGGCAATGCATTTCATGCGGTCTTGTGTGCAGGATTAATTGATTGCACTTCAACATTTGCCTTCCGAACTTCGGTTGGTGGATTTCTTCACGAAGGCTCAGACTAGAGCACAGCACTTCTACCTCTCCAAACACAATGTCCTTAATCCACCACCAGTTTTGTGTGTGTGTGTTGGGGGGGGGGGGGGTAGAGTAGTATTTACATGTGTAATATCCCCATTGATCTGAAAGTTATCTTATAGATGCTAGGTTAACTTCGTCAAAGCACAGTCCTGCCAGTTCTTGCCATGGTAGAATGTTTGCATGGATATTGAAAAACTGTGTCTACTACTAATAGTGTCTGTCTTTTCATGGTGGTTCTGTAGAACGGTTCACACGCTCAGCCATAATTTCCGCAATGCTACAAGAATTGATCGTGTGCAGCTGAGATTGCCCATGGAACCACATAGTGCTCTTGTTAAAATAATATACGCTGGTGTTAATGCTAGTGATGTAAGTCCTTTCATTTATGTTTTCAATTGCTTCTATTTTGTTTACTATTTCCGAACTGTCAGAAATGTTAATGACTTGTTTCAGGTGAACTTCACTTCTGGCCGTTATTTCAGTGGTAATGCTAAAGAAGCTTCTGCACACCTTCCATTTGATGCTGGTTTCGAGGTAACTGATGGTCCCATATGTCCATTTTGAACTTAAAAGCATTTTCAATGTAGGAATATGTTCTGTGAAAAAAAGTACACCGTTCTTGTCATGTCCCCTGAGTGCTGTAATGACTCTTGATAGTTTAATTGTGCCGGCATGAAAAGAACTTTCTAAGACAGCCGAGTTATCAGCCTGTTGCTATGACATCCAACTACATGATGGCACAAACTATGGCTGACCCCGAAGGGCAAGGATAACGTGCTCACTCTTGATCGGCTAGGTGGGAAACAGTTACTCCTGGTGTAGAGTAAACCAAGAACATTGGCATGCCTATGCGACATGCCTCCATCAAACCAGCTTGCACCTCTAACGTTTTGATATGGTGTTGCTGCATTAGTTCTTACATTCTTACAGGAGAATTTAATGTATCTTATCTATAAAAACCAATATACACAGGCTGTGGGAATTGTTGCTTCTGTTGGAGATTCGGTGAGACATATCAAAGTTGGCACTGCTGTGGCCCTTATGACCTTTGGGAGCTATGCCGAATTTACAGTGGTACTGCAGTCTATGTATTTTTGTTACAGAAGAAATTGCCACCTAATCTGCGCCCTCTTTTGAATGAAATCATTTCTGACCTTTTGAATTTTTACTTTTGCATATACTTACCTCTCTTTAAATTTTCCTGCTAAAAGGTTCCAGCCAAACACCTTCTTCTGGTGCCAAGACCAGACCCCGAAGTAGTTGCTATGCTAACATCAGGACTAACTGCTTCAATTTCTCTTGAAAAGGTTATCTTGCTATGCAATTACCACTTTTTGTCGTATACCATCTGTGTTTTTTAGCTCATATTCGATCAACAGAACTTAAGTTCACTTCTGGAATATAAATTCCCTCCTGGTCTGGTCTGAGTTATTTTCTGTTGCCCTTTAGTCAGGTCAAATGACATCTGGACAAGTTGTTTTAGTTACAGCTGCTGCTGGTGGAACAGGACAGTTTGCTGTTCAGGTCAGTTGATTGAGACATCTGGGGCATGTTTTGGCCCCATGCATGTACTTTTCTTGCATTGAATGCGATACTTCTAGGATATGGGCAAGATGATTCTCTTTTTCTCTATGTGCTATATTGTTTTGTTACCCTGAATCATGTCTGTATGTTCTGATATTTTCTCCTTCACTTCACTAGCTCGCGAAACTAGCTGGCAACAAGGTTATTGCCACATGTGGTGGCGGGAATAAAGCTGCACTTCTGGCTTCATTAGGGGTTGATCGAGTAATCAACTACCAACATGAAAAGATAAAAGATGTATGCCTTCTTCCAGCTTTAGTTTTCATACTTCTACCACTTTGCATGCAAATGAAGCAATTTTGCTGCCATGTGTGGTTGTGTGTTGCGCTCATGATTGTCAGCTTCTCCTTTTTATATCTTTGTACTTTGACAGTATGTTAAAAAATGTCCTCCTATTGCGAGATTGTGTCCTCCCTCTACTTATAATGCAGAGTGTGTGTTGGGAATGCTTGAATTACACGTATGTTGTAATATCTCTCTGGAGAATATTTACTATCATAGCAGTGTCTCCGAAATGATTGGTTTGAACTTACAAAATAACTAACTCTGAAAAGAAATATAAGAGCGTTTAGATCACTAAAGTAGTGATCTAAACGCTCGTATATTTCTTTACAGAGGGACTATACTTTATTACACTAATCCCTTATTTACTCTTCTTGATAATTTTAGCAATTTTTTCCTGACAAAAAAAAAAGAAACTAACGTGTGTTTCGTTCCAGGTTCTGAAAAAGGAGTTTCCAAGAGGTGTAGATATAGTATATGAATCTGTAGGTGGCGAAATGTTTGACTTGTGTTTGAATGCACTCGCTATCCGTGGATGTCTCGTTGTAATTGGTATGATCTCTCAGGTATATTTTTGAGATTCTCTGAACCTGCAGTTACCTATTTAAGACTCTGAATGCAACCTTCAGAAGGGGAAATAGGTTATGTTTAATTTGTTCCATGCTTCACCAAAGAGAATATTTCATAGATTTTATAATAAATGAGCAGTTGAGGAGCTGGTTTGTGTAAACTCATTTGTGAAGTAGCTGAAGTGCCGCCGCAAACTGAATGTTGAAATCAACCCATTATCCATCTGCATCAATCAATAGTTGGGAACGTGTTGGTCTATCATGATTATGTTTATACATACCTGATTTCATGTTATTATTAATTATTCTTTTCTCCTTGTACTTAGTTTTGATAGGAACTTGCAGTTTGTCCTTGTACTGTATTGATACTAGTGTGCTGAAGAATAACTGATGTTTTCAGTATCAAGGAAAGGATGGATGGATGCCACGGAATTACTATGGATTGTGTGAGAAGATTCTTGGAAAGAGCCAAACTGTGGTATGTGTATGCAGTAGAACACTGGAACTTCTCAGTTTGCATGCACTGCAATATATTTGCTGCTTAATAATTTGGTCATGAGGGAATCAGGCAAGTGCAATCTTACTGAAGTTAAAGCTGAATGAACCACAACACTGGTAAAAATATTGTTTTCCACTGGACACATTTGATCCGAAGATAACGTGAGTTCGTTTGTTCCTTTCTGGTTAGCACAGCAACAGATGCAGCAACCTTGTTCAAAATTACATGCTTAGTCACAAACTATATGGGGCAGACATCAAGTCATACATGTAGAAAGCTGCATCCAACATATAGTTCTTCTGTAGTGTACTCAAAAGTATGAGCTCTCAATTTCCTTTACGATTTCAGGCTGGATTTTTCCTGATTCAGTATGCCGACCTGTGGCAAAAACACCTTGACAAGCTTTTTGGCCTGCATGCGTCTGGAAAGTTAAAGGTATGTGTTCTCTGTCTGCGACGACAGTCCGCCAAATGTCAGTAACCAGACAGATATCTCTCGATTGAATAATTCAAGTAGGACCTGCATTTGGTGACAGGGCAGAAACCTCAGCAAGCCACGCAAAGCAGAGCCTGATAAATAAATACGTTTCGCAGTAATATTATGTTAAGCAATGAAAAAGGTGCATACGCAGCGTTCCAATCTCCCACGTTGCCTACTTTTAACCAGAATGCTGATGCTTCTTACATTCCAGTTGTTAACTGAATTATTAATATTAGGTGTTGCCCCTCCATTTTCACCATACTTGTTTTCTTCTTCTAACCTAGTTTGCTGCTCACGGTATGCAACAGGTTTCCCTTGACCCCAAGAAATTCGTAGGTGTTGCCTCTGTGGCGGACGCAGTAGAACATCTCCATTCTGGCAGGAGCGTTGGCAAGGTACCACCGTTGCCATAAACCCATAACAACAGGAATGCCTTTCTTGTCAGTTGTATTTCACCTTCCATTTTTTGATTCTTAATTTGGGACTTGTTCAGGTGGTTGTCTGCATGGATCCAGCATACAGTCAGACCCTTGCTAAGCTATAGTCTACACATATATGAGCTGCAACATCAAGATCTCAGAGTATGATACCTACAGAAAATGCAGAGTGATCTGCGATAAATGTGTAGGTTACAAGCCTTGAGGTTCTTCCAACTGTTTTTCATGTCTATCTGGGCGAATCATACGGATTACCGCTATATTTCCTCAGCGCCGCGGTGCTGTTATATATGAGCATGTTTGTTCGTAGCATATAGCACGATGTGAATAAATAAAGAGCAATCAAGTTTAGATCGGCTACATACTAGTCCGGGCGATCATATTCTATTTGAATAAAGTGTTCTGTTCGATGGTGTAATGTTGGCAACTTGGCATGCATGTTCCTCCATGATAGCTTTGCACGTGTCGAGCTTAATAAAATATTTTTCTGTGGGAAACTAGGAATATTTCCTGACTATGTGGACACAAAGATACACGTGGCATCTTAGCCCTGACATCTGATGTTTTAAAACGAAATGTTCTTTTGTACAATTCACAAAATTCTATGTTTTTTTTATCATCTGAGAGCAAGTACGATATGATAATGTAAGCCATAATGATTTAAATATAATACTTGTGCTGAGTTGGAAAAAAGAGAAGAGGAGTATGCAACTAAATACAACCAACAGTTTGCTCTACTATTACAACATCAATAACCGGGCTCCTCAAATGCCCCGTATATTCTCGACGGTAACTATCACGACCTAGCTGCCCTCTCAAATTGGCCCTATATATTCGTTCGGGTTGATAGGATCATATCCAACTTATATCTAGGGTGGATATGCAGAGTCTCAAACGCGCCCTCGAACCCGACAGACCGAACCTGCCCCAAATTTCATTTCATCAAATCATCTCTGGCCTAACCGAACTTGTCTTTTTCCTCTCCTCTCTTCTCCCTCATCCATGCCTAGCCCTGCCATCGCTCCCACCCCATAGTGTTGCGACCATCGCCACAAAACTCCTCTGCGCCATTCTCGCCATCGTGTTATTCCGCTCCTCCCGCTATATGTTTTATTTTCTTTTGTAGGTAAAAGGATGGATTTGTTGGTTCGTCAGATGAGGACTATCGGAACAAGGAGCTTGATGAATTCATTCAAAAAGAGAGTATCGATTCATCGGATTTGGACAACAAAGATGTTTAGTTGATGATGATGATGATCAACATTCAGGAGGGAATGGAGTGTATTGTAAACTTCAAAGAGTTCAATCAAAGGAAGAAGAGTTCTAAACTAGGAAAATGGAGGGAATGACGCACTTCCAACCCGGACCAACATTCCATGAACCGTTTTTCGTAGACGCTTCCATATGGGCAAATCCTTGTTCTTCCACGTGGGGGAGGGAGTGGAGGCACATGATCCCTACTTTAGTCCTCAAGAAGGATTGATGTGGAAAACTCTCGTTCTCTCTGTTGCAGAAATGCACGGTTTCTCTAAGGATATTTGCATTAGGTACCGTCGACGATGCTGTTGGTGAGATGGTTCAGATGGGAGAGAGCACTTGCCATGGTGCCACTATGAGATTTTCTCGCGCCGTGGTGAAGGTGTTTGGATCGGAGTGTAGAAACGAAGTATGTCTACCAGAGGGGGGGGGGGGTTAATGGGAGTTTTAAATTTTCTTTGGAAACTTGAAAACTCTCGAAACCCAGCATCGGGAAGAATGAAAATATATTACAGTGAGCGAAAACAAACTAACGAACATGAACTGAACTCATGCATCAAAGGGAATCACATGATCGAAAGTTAACATACAAAGCAATGAAAACGCAAATAGAGGGGAGTAGAGGTGACAAGTGATGCTCGAAGGCGACAAGATATTTGGTAGACCAGTTCGCCCTTCTGCAAAAGGACTACACCTGGTTGGAGGGGTTATGATTTAACATGGAAGATAAACTCTCTTCGCCTATTCTCCTCGACAATTGGTTCGTCAACCAATGTTGATCACTCGTGGTAGATACTTGAGGTGATCTCCGAACCTTTATAGACTTATTATTCGAGAACCACAATCACTCCTGGTCTCTGAAGAAATTGAAACCTAACCGTCTAGAAAGTTCGCAGATCTCAAGAGTAATAGGTGAAGTGTACTGGACTTAGATTCGAGTGATGCTAAACCACTATATAATTTTTCGGCTCCGGGGTTTTTCTCTCTGTGGATTTTAAACTCAAATCACTTAGGAGAGAGGGTTGCTCAACAAACTTCTCGGAATCAAATGGAGCAGCCACCGGACAAAGCCAATGCGGGGTGGCTATTTATAACCGCAGCCTTCCCTGATGGGAAATGGCCATTTTGGACACACAGTCCAGCCATTGACCAACCAACACGTTCTCAACAGTCGTATTTTGGGAGCAAAAGTAACATTAATTGAGGCACAAATAATGCTAACTCCTCGGCCAAAGACAAATTTGTTGCGGCGAATAGGAACACAGTCTCTTGCTGACAAGTATTTTCTAGGAACATAAAGAGATTTGCTCAGAACACAAAGAGATTTCTCTCACAACTAGCATAGGATTGGGTTTAGCATCAGAGAATCAAAGTTTAGGACACTATACCCCTCTTAATGGTACGGTGGTCCAATGACTCAATAAAGAAAAAGAAGAAGAACGAAATAAATGATATGTCTTCACTTCATCTTCAAGTTCTCGGTTGCAGTCAGTTTCTTCGGACAGACACCGAACCAATTGCTTTGCGTCAACAATTTTTGGGGGTCACACTCAACAGCATAATCTTCAAAGGATAATCCTCGCTGCCATAAAGGAGATTATCTTCGGAGTTTGAACCAAACTCCCCATGACTCCAGGGAATTGTTACTCTGTGTGCACTATAAAACACATGAGTCACTTATTGTTTATGTCAACAATCTCCAAAACACAAGGAAGCAAATTATTGCACCAACAGTCTTCCCCTTTTTTGACGGTTATTGACAAAAACAGATAATCATCAAAGCAGGGATATATATCCGAAAAGTAAATCAATCAAGGATGAACAAGTGTTACTTTGCTCGAGGATAAAACAGACTCCTCCTATGTATGCAGGGAAATAGATATGAGATATAATCTCCTGCAAGTGTTGATGTATATGGAGGAAATTTCAATCATTCGAGACAATGATTCACACTGATGAGATTAAATCCATCGAAAGTGTAGTGCAATCATTCATAACGTCCGATAATAATTCCACCTATCCGATAATAATTCCACCTGCAAGACACATACTTTGAGAGAAACGGTGCATCAGGAGGGGTTATTAACATTACAACATAGATGTTACCAAGAATTTTACAACTTAGTACAGAAAAGCATAAGCCAGAAGTTGTAAACTCGAGAGAAAACGAATCTAAATAAACACCAAAAGGCAAATATATCAAAACTCGATGTAATTCTCCCCCTTTTTGTCAACAAGTGGTAAAAGGATGATGAATAACACGAAGCTTGAAGCGCAGGACTTGGTTCACTCCGAGGCATCTCTAGATGAATTGTTAAAGGTGTCTTCTTCTTCCTGAGAGGTCACTGGAGGCACGAGAATCTCTTCGTCATCAACATTAGCAGATTTCCCTTCAGGTAAGTTACTTGAGGCTGAGCAAACGAACTCGGCATGTTGGGATCAGCCGATGGAGGAGCGCGAGTCAAAACATTGCCTTCAAAGGGTTTCATAGTCGGTGAGGTGGCTTCAGACTCATTGAGCATTTTGCAAAGCCTGAGATGAAGGAGATCCCTCGTAGGTGCATGAGCAGGAAGAGGTGGAGTACTGCGCTCTTGAAAATTTTCAACTGTAAAGCCCTTGTCGATGCAATCGTACAACTCTTGGAGGTTTACACTCAGGAGTTGTTTCTTGCTAAAGAACTTCCGAAGCAATTTCCAGAATTGTTTCTTGTTTTCATCCGCAATCAAATGCACCAGCCATGTGCGTTTGTTGATAGCATTTAGCTCAGAGGCGAGATGTTCCTTTTCTTGCCTATCCTCAGCGATATGTTGCAGAAGAAGTTACTGCGTGCGCGGACTGACTTCAAGCTGCGATGGCGGTTGAGAAGAAAGCATTCAGTCGCGCTGAGGAAGTTTTGGACCACCAAATTATTTGTGGTAATCTTGAGATGACACTGAAGAGTATCCCGAAGTAAATTCTTCCTTAACTTGTAGTGTATCGCGAACGGGAGGTATGCAGCTTTTGTGGCTTGCCTTCGCCAGATGCACTGTGTCCATTGCATGACCAATGGCCTTTTGAATTCAGGGTACAAAAACTTTGATGCAGAATGAATACTGAGCACAGTCTTCCAGAATGCGAAGAAACATGTCTTCAACATCAAAGATGTATCACTCTGAGATTGCGTATTTGGCATTCCAAAGAACATCAGAAATTGACTTGTCAACATTCATCCTAACCAAAGGGCAGATGGTGTAGGACATCATATGATACAACATCTGGTTCTTGAATGCTAAATGTGAAAGTGCAACTATCCCTAGGTGGTTTTGGTAATTCCTAACAACATATAGCTCATTGAGCTAACATCATTCCAAGATGAATATTTCAGGAAAAGCTCAATGGATGGCATGGCATGGATGAGAAAAGTGGATTCCTCAAATTGCTAAGGATAAAAGGATTGGATCAATCTCAAAAGTTCAAGACTCTACATTTCATATTTTAGTGATCCAAGATCACATTGAGTCTATAGGAAAAGCCAATACTATCAAGGAGGGATGAGGTGTTGCTTAATGAGTTTCTTGCTCTACAAAGGCTTAGTGAGATGCTCCAAAACCCTCAGCTACTTTCTCATATCCACATATGACCTAAACCCAAAGTCAAACTCGGCCCTACTGATTATTTCTACCCGGCGCCACCGAAGTTCGAGATGTCATAGCCACTGCCACAAACCCTAGGCAAATCGGTCTCACCGATAGGGATCTCGATCTCATCGAGATGGGATTGTAATCTCTCTGTTTCCCTTCGTAACGTTTCGGTCCTACCGAGATGAGCGATCGGTCCCACCGAGATTGCAATGTAAACTCTCTGTTTCCCTTTCGTAACATTTCGGTCTCACCGAAAAGAGCGAATCGGTCCCACCGAGTTTACCTGACCAACTCTCTGGTTAGCTTATTACCAAAATCGGTCTCACCGAGTTTGTGTAATCGGTCTCATTGAGATTACATTATGCCCTAACCCTAACCATATCGGTCCTACCGAGTTGCATGTCGGTCCCACCGAAAATCCTAACGGTCACTAGATTTTCTAAATCGGTCCGACCGAGTTTACCAATTCGGTCCCACCGAGTTTGGCAAGTTATGTGTAACGGTTAGATTTTGTGTGGAGGCTATATATACTCCTCCACCTCCTCTTCATTCGTGGAGAGAGCCATCGGAACAAACCTACACTTCCAACTTGCTGTTTCTGAGAAGGAACCACCTACTCATGTGTTGAGGCCAAGATATTCCATTCCTACCAAATGAATCTTGATCTCTAGCCTTCCCCAAGTTGCTTTCCACTCAAATCTTCTTTCCACCAAATCCAAATCCCGTGAGAGAGAGTTGAGTGTTGGGGAGACTATCATTTGAAGCACAAGAGCAAGGAGTTCATCATCAACACACCATTTGTTACTTCTTGGAGAGTGGTGTCTCCTAGATTGGCTAGGTGTCACTTGGGAGCCTCCGACAAGATTGTGGAGTTGAACCAAGGAGTTTGTAAGGGCAAGGAGATTGCCTACTTCGTGAAGATCTACCGCTAGTGAGGCAAGTCCTTCATGGCGGCGACCATGGTGGGATAGACAAGGTTGTCGCTTCGTGGACCCTTCGTGGGTGGAGCCCTCCGTGGACTCACATAACCGTTACCCTTCGTGGGTTGAAGTCTCCATCAACGTGGATGTACGATAGCACCACCTATCGGAACCATGACAAAAACATCCGTGTCTCCAATTGCATTTGAATTCTCCAAACCCTTCCCTTTACATTCTTGCAAGTTGCATGCTTTACTTTCCGCTTCTCATATACTCTTTGCATGCTTGCTTGAATTGTGTTAAGATTGCTTGACTTGTGCTAAGATAGCTAAAATCTGCCAAAGACTAAAATTGGGAAAAGGGTAAGTTTTTAATTGGTCAGGTAGTCTAATCACCCCCCCTCTAGACATACTTTCGATCCTACAAGTGGTATTAGAGCTTTGGTCTCCATTTGCTTTGATTTCCATAGCTTTTGGTGGTCATAGCCTTGGTTTCACAACCTAGGAGAGTATGGCGTCTGGCGAGGGAAATTATCACCGTAGAGGTCCTTACTTTGATGGTACTAATTTTGCTAGTTGGAAGCATAAGATGAAAATGCATATTCTTGGACATAACCCGCCGTTTGGGCTATTGTGTGTATTGGCTTGCAAGGTGAATTCTTCGATGGGAGAGAACCGAATCGTGAAGCTAGTGGAAGAGTTGAAGATGCTGCAATACAACGCTCAAGCTTGCGATATCCTCTTCAACGGATTGTGCCTCAAGAATTCAACAAAATCAGCCGCCTTGAGAATGCAAAGGAAATTTGGGATACTTTGATTGGTATGCATGAAGGTACCGACTCCGTCAAGGAATCCAAGTTGGATGTGCTCCAAAGTCAACTTGACAAGTTCAAAATGAAGGATGGTGAAGGTGTCATTTGAAATGTACTCTAGGCTTGCTCTTATCACAAATGAGATTGTCGGCTTAGGAAGTGAAGAGATGATCGACAAATTCATCATCAAGAAGATCCTAAGAGCTTTGGATGGAAAATATGATACCGTGTGCACATTGATCCAAATGATGCCCAATTACAAAGATCTCAAGCCAACGGAAGTCATTGGAAGAATTGTTGCTCATGAGATGTCACTCAAGGATAAGGAGGAACTTCACAACAAGTCAAGTGGTGCTTACAAAGCCTCATGTTAAGCCCCCACATCATCAAGTGAGAAACAAACCTTCAATTAAGAATTGAGCTTAATGGTGAAGAACTTCAACAAATTCTACAAGAGTAGAAGCAAAGAAAGAAGCTCCAAGTCAAGGTCCTACAATGACAAAAGATCTTCTAGTCGGGAGCGTAATTGCTACAATTGTGGAAGACCCGGACACTATTCCAATGAGTGTACGTCACCCTTCAAAAGAAGAGAAGATTCTCCAAAAAGAAGAAGTAGAAGAGAAGAATCACCACCAAGAGAAAGAAGGAGTAGAGATGATCGTTATGAACGAAGACCCTCACGGAGAAGCAAGGATTCGTAAAGGAAGGACAAGTCATCAAGGAGCTACACAAAACAACGACATCAAGCTCATGTTGGTGAATGGGTATCCGGCTCCGACTCCGTCAATCTCTCCGAGAGAAGTTATCACTCTGACTCCGAATATACTCAAGATGAAGGTGTTGCCAGTCTAGCACTTGTGTCAACCAACTCCTACGCCATATTTTATTCACCAAATGAAGGAATTGGAAGATGCTTCATGGCCAAAGGCCCAAAGGTAACACACCCCGAGTATGTTGATTTCAATAGTGATGAAGATGACTTGCTAGGTGATGATGATTTACTTGTTGACAACTCTAGTGATGAATACTATGATGAAACGTCAATTAATCATGCTAACCAAGATAAAACGAATGACAATGATAAGGAGAAGATTGAGCTTCTAACTAAAGAAATAAACACTCTTAAGTTAGCTCATGAAACTATCTTAGAAAATCATCGAGAACTTTTAAGGACTCATGAGAAGTTTCGCTTTGAAAATCTCAATCTTGAGCAAGAGCATGAGTTCTTAAAAGCAATCAATGATGATCTTCGTAAGAAAAGTTCTTCTTACATTGCCAAGCGTTTACTCTTATCTACTTACATGCCTCAAGTCAAATCCACTAACAAAAACAAGAAGGATTCTTCCTCTAGTAGTAACAATAATCATGCTAAATCAAATGTTGTTGCTTCTAGTAGTTCTCTTGATTCCACTAATGATTCTCTTAGCCAAGTTACACTTGAGCAAGAAAATAGCTTATTGAAGGGAATTATAGAGAAAGGTGTTTACAAGAGCCTTGCCGGGAGTAAGAAATTTGAAGAAATTATGCATAAGCAAGGAAGGCACCGAAGAATCAAGGTGTTGGTTTTGAATGAAAGTTCAATGCCAATGGGGTTGAGTGGGAAGAAGATCAATATTCCAAGACGAATTTTGTTCCTCAACAAGAGAAGTATGATCCTACTTCCTTCAAAGGGACACAAGCTCAAGATGATCTTGCACCACAAGACCACAAGCAAAAAGGCAAGGACAAGCTTCAATAGGAGATTGATGCATTTGAAGAAGCTCCTAAGGCCTTGGTCAAGTGGGTTCCCAAGACTACGACAAGTTCTACTTCATCAAGTACGACTACAACTCCAAGGATTCCCATCAAGATGATGTGGATCCCGAAGAAGAAGAACTAGAGAGTTCTTGAGGGTGACTCCGCCAACATATTTCACTCATATCATTTTGGCAATAACGAGTGCAATAAACTTCCACATCTTGTACTAGTTCAAGGAGTCACAAACCCTCTTGTTGGTAAGACAAGGGACAAGGTAACCTAATGCTTTCATAGACATCATCTTATGTGTGCATCACTCTATGTCTATGGATATCCTTGTTTGTTCCTTGTGGGACTAACTTGTGTAGGTATTGAAAGTGCAACTCACTCCAAAAGGATTGCTCCAAATGATCTTCATCAACATTGAGCATCCACATCTTCAACACCTACATGAAGTCATCATCGACAAAACCCAAGGTTAGTTCATCCCTCTAAGGGGGGATCTCACATCTAAGGGGAGCTTTACTATAAAGAATTGAGCTAAAGCAACTCTAATGGTGTGAACACAAAAATGCATTATGTAAAAGTGGTATCCCCACTTGGGCTTAAACGATGAGTATGACCTATGATCAAATGTTCTCATTTGACTCCTAAGTCAATATACTCATATATAGATGACCTAGTCATCGCCAACTGTTTGATAGATGCTAGAATTGTTTGTGCATGCTTTGTCACATATTTCATTTGTCATTTTATTGTGTGAGCATGTCGGTTGCATATTTTACTCATTCGAGGACATCCACTTGTGGTTTTGATCGATTGGTTTATTTTTCTTTGGCCAAGTGAATGGACAAGAATGCCTAAGAACCTTCTCTAGCTATCTATGCTCTTCTCATCTCAAACTCTATTCATGCTACATCACAAAATTTGATCAAGTCAGATTCGAACCACTCTGTGTGAGGAGCACTCGGAGTCCCCGATTCGTCATAGACTTAAACTTCCAAAACTTCTTTGTGCTTTTCGGTCTGACCGATTCCTCCATTTTGGTCATACCGAGATCACTAAGTCGATCTAGGTTTTCAATCTCGGTGCAACTGATTTGAACTTTCGGTCACACCGAGTTGCTTTATAACGATCAATAGTTATGCATCTCGGTGCCACCGAGTTGTTCCACTCGGTCACACCGACAGGGTCGGGCTATATATACTCACGTGCAAAAATTTGGAAACTTTCTCCGAACCCCTTTGCCCGCGCATAGCTCGCTTTGCCTCCAGGGTCTCCGGATCATCCTCCTCGTCGCCAGCCGCCTCCTATCGCTGTTCTCCGCCGCCGTCAACGGAATTCATCCCCGCCGTTGCCGCCGTAGCGAGTTCATCGCCGATCTAGGGTTTGGACTCGATCACAGTGCTATCCCCGTCCGATTCCTAGCACATTGTGTTCATCATGATTCTTGCCACGATTGAAACTACTCTATCCAGTCAAAAAAATCCATAGTTTAGAGATGAATTGAAAATTTAGGGTTAGGTTTCCGCCGAAACCATCTCGGACCCACTGAGTTGTAGAACTCGGTTCCACCGATTCGGCTAAGGCCATTGCACATGTGGTTCTCGGTCTGACCGAGAATTGCAAATCGGTGTGACCGAGTTCAGGACTTTGTGAAACCCTAGCAGTCTCGGTGCCACCAAACTGTGACTCGGTCTGACCGAGTTCACTAGTTTAGGTTCCAAAAGCTGCTTCAGTATCACCGAGTTTGCAAATCGGTTGATCCGAAATGCTTTCTTTGGAAAACTAAAACTAAGTTTTTGACTCATTCTTTTGCAAAAATCTTTGTATTTTGTGATGCTCATCCACTCTATCTCATCTATATCTATTCACAGGGTCTACAGTCAGTGTTTGCAACATGCCTGATCAGAGTGACAACCAGAACAAGTCAGAGGAGCAGATTCAGATGAGTGAGGGCACTAGTCCCTCTAGCAGCTCAGATGAGGGTAGCAGAAGCACTCCAAGCAACTTGCCCAAAGCTGCTACCAGGATAAGGAAGAAGAGAGCCTCAGAATCTAAGAATGAAGATTATGTGGCAGTAGAGGATGAGGCCATTTCAAAGAAAACGGTGCTCAAGAAGGAGTATAGCTCAGCTGCAGTTAAGCCAGTCCAAGACCAAAAGGCCAGCAGGAGGACAACCCATGTCTAAAGCCAGAGCCTCCAAGCATCTTTGGAATCCCAACCCAAAGAGGCTGCTACAGAAGGAAAGAAAAGGAAGGAAAGGGTCAAGAAGACCATGGCTAGAGTTATTGGAAAGCCTTCCATGATGGAAGAGGAGGAAGAAGAAGAGGTTGCTACTCCAGCACCCAAGGCTCAGAAGCTTATGGGTGATGCTATTAAGTCAGGGGCTGCATCATCAAAGCCCAAAGAAGCACCCAAAGCTGCCTCCAAACCAAAGAGTGCACCAAAGAGGAATACCAGGAACATATCTGCTCTTTGAGAAGAACAAGGCCCCAAAGGCTTGAGACCTGTTTGAAGAAGAAGAAGATGAAGAGCAAATCTGAGAAAGTTGAAGCCAAAGATTCCAGACCACAATGATGCTCATCCTGTGGTGAGAACATGAAGATCAGGAGAGACTCGTGGTTGAGGCTATGGAGAGAGTCGATCCATATGCCACCAGAAGAAGGACTGCTGTTGATTACAGGTTCCACACAAAGGAACAACAGGACTTCTATGAGACAATCTTGTTGGACAAGAAGCCTATAGTGTGTGATATGAGGTGGGTCAACTGGACCTACATAAAGGAGAATGAGGAACACTATCCTGGTGTGTATGACAGTTTCAGTGCTTGTGGAGTTGCAGACTTTGTTGGGCAGAAGCTCACAAAGTGGAATGAGGAGCTCATAATGCAATTCTACTCCACAGCCCACTTCTATCCAGATGGCAAGATAGTATGGATGTCTGAAGGTACAAGGTACCAATCAACTATTGAGGAATGGGCCAATCTGATCAATGCACCTAAGGAGGAAGAGGATGACTTGGATGTCTATGCCAAGAAAAAGATGGATCATAACACTATGGCACGTATGTACAAAGAGATTCCTGAAGCAGATCTTGAGACTCACCGGTTTGGATCGGTGGAAACACTTCTTTGTCGAGTGCGCCTACAATCAATTGGATCCTCGGGCACACTCTCTTGCCTAAGTCCGTGATCACAGAATGATCGAGAGGCCATGCAATAAACTTGCTACATATATTTGATGCGCCCACGAAGTTCAAGGTCATGAGCCTTATAGTTGAGACTATCAAAAGGACAAATGACGACCAGAAAAGAAGTTGTGGATATGCCCCAAAGATCCAGGAGCTGATAAACTCCAAGATGGGCACAGGCACATACATGTTGGATAAGGAGCATATGCCTATCTATCCAGACTTCGAGGACAACCAAGTGGTTATGGATGAAGATGAACCATCCTCAGTGCAAGCACAAGCTAAAAAGGAGAAGGCAAGGGCAGAGAAGGCTGCCAAGATGCCAACAATGGAAGAGGCATCCCAGTACCTTCTGAAGAGCAAACAAGATCAACTTGGCTACTTGATTGCATCCACTCTAAGGATTGAGAAGGAGTTGACCACCTTGACTCGAAACCGGGAGAGCTTGGAGAGGATCATGGAGCAAAAGTTCTATGACATGGATATAAAGGTAACTGAGATCCAGTCTGTTGTTGAGCAGCTTCAGGATGACATGCAGGAGAGGAAGGGCAAGACAACCACAAATGCATTTGCCAGAGTGCCTAGAGCTCACAGATCAGCTGCGGTGCAGTGATGGCAGATACCAGAGCCACTTCATCTGCACCAGCCATACTTCAAAGGCCACCAGCTCCAGTACCTACTCCACCAGCTCCATCTACATCAACAGATGTTTTCGTCATTGGCGTCCTGTCCACACCACCACCTGAAGATCAAGCCTGAGAGTCGATTTAGTAGTATGCATTTTCTATGAACTTTTTGGTAACTTGTTGCCAAAGGGGGAGAAAAATGTATAGATCATAGGCTTCGAGAGAGAGTGTTGCTTTTTGTTCTCTCTTGCTTTGGTGGTTGAACTTTATTTGCTTGTTTGAGATACATTATGTCTCAGATGATACCGGATGATCATGTGTTTGATCATATGCTACAATTATGCTTGTTGGATGATATTATCTTTTTTTATCCCTATATGATCATTCATTTTGCTTGGTGATGAGTGCATGTATTTAATCATTATCATTTTGAGCGCTCCACCAAGATGTATGTGGCATGGAAGAGTTACCCATGAGCCTAACTCCTTGTGCATTTGCAGTCCAAAGCAAATCTTAAACTGTGCACAAATTTAGGGGGAGCTCTTGCTTCTCACATACTTCTCAAAGCGACAATGTTTTACACTCTTATTATCATTTATCGAAGCTTTGATCTATATGTTGTCATCAATTACCAAAAAGGGGGAGATAGGAAGTGCAACCATCCCTAGGTGGTTTTGGTAATTCCTAACAACATATAGCTCATTGAGCTAACATCATTCCAAGATGAATATTTCAGGAAAAGCTCAATGGATGGCATGGCATGGATGAGAAAAGTGGATCCCTCAAATTGCTCAGGATAAAAGGATTGGCTCAATCTCAAAAGCTCAAGACTCTACATTTCATATTTTAGTGATCCAAGATCACATTGAGTCTATAGGAAAAGCCAATACTATCAAGGAGGGATGAGGTGTTGCTTAATGAGTTTCTTGCTCTCTGATTGCTTAGTGATATGCTCCAAAACCCTCGGCTACTTTCTCATATCCACATATGACCTAAACCCAAAGTCAAACTCGGCCCTACCGATTCTTTCTACCCGGCGCCACCGAGTTCAGATGTCATAGCCATCGCCACAAACCCTAGGCAAATCGGTCTCACCGATAGGGATCTCGGTCTCACCGGATGGGATTGTAATCTCTCTCTGCTTCCGTCAGAACGTTTCGGTCCTACCGAGATGAGCGATCGGTCCCATCGAGATTGCAATGTAAACTCTCTGCTTCCCTTCGTAACATTTCGGTCTCACCGAAAAAGAGCGAATCGGTCCCACCGAGTTTACTCGACCAACTCTCTGTTAGCTTATTACCAAAATCGGTCTCACAGAAGTTTGTGTAATCGGTCTCACCGAGATTACGTTATGCCCTAACCCTAACCATATCGGTCCTACCGAGTTGCATGTCGGTCCCACCGAAAATCCTAACGGTCACTAGATTTGCTAAATCGGTCCGACCGAGTTTACCAATTCGGTCCCACCGAGTTTGGCAAGTTATGTGTAATGGTTAGATTTTGTGTGGAGGCTATATATACCCCTCCACCTCCTCTTCATTCGTGGAGAGAGCCATCACAACAAACCTACACTTCCAACTTGTTGTTTCTGAGAAGGAACCACCTACTCATGTGTTGAGGCCAAGATATTCCATTCCTACCAAATGAATCTTGATCTCTAGCCTTCCCCAAGTTGCTTTCCACTCAAATCTTCTTTCCACCAAATCCAAATCCTGTGAGAGAGAGTTGAGTGTTGGGGAGACTATCATTTGAGGCACAAGAGCAAGGAGTTCATCATCAACTCACCATTTGTTACTTCTTGGAGAGTGGTGTCTCCTAGATTGGCTAGGTGTCACTTGGGAGCCTCCGACAAGATTGTGGAGTTGAACCAATGAGTTTGTAAGGGCAAGGAGATTGCCTACTTCGTGAAGATCTACCGCTAGTGAGGCAAGTCCTTCATGGGCGACGGCCATGGTGGGATAGACAAGGTTGCTTCTTCGTGGACCCTTCATGGGTGGAGCCCTCCGTGGACTCGCTGCAACTGCTACCCTTCGTGGGTTGAAGTCTCCATCAACGTGGATGTACGATAGCACCACCTATCGGAACCATGACAAAAACATCCGTGTCTCCAATTGCATTTGAATTCTCCAAACCCTTCCCTTTACATTCTTGCAAGTTGCATGCTTTACTTCCGCTGCTCATATACTCTTTGCATGATTGCTTTAAGTGTGTTAAGATTGCTTGACTTGTGCTAAGATAGCTAAAACCCGCCAAAGACTAAAATTGGGAAAATGATAAGTTTTTAATTGGTCAAGTAGTCTAATCACCCCCTCTAGACATAATTTCGGTCCTACAAAATGTTCGGGAAGAGGAGGACCAAAGTAGTCACGAATCTTTGCTTTGTCCATAGTGCATCAAAAATCTTCATCAGAAATGATATGAATGTTGTGTGCCTAAATTTCATTATCTTCATGCTCGAAACGAGGGAAATAGAAGTGCAAGATGAAATCCATTGAGGTGCATTTGATACGTTTGCCTTCAGTTCCATTCCGTGATCCACTTGGGATTGTCAGTTTCATCACCAAAAATGTATAGTGTGGCAAAGAACTAGAGAATTATCTCGTGATTCCATGGATGCTCGAATTCAAACACCTTGGTCAGAAAGAAATCATCCAATTCTTGTAGCAGTTGGTCGAAACATCCAATGTTTTGCATTAGAGGGACATTCAGATATTCATGAGGAAATATCTTTCGGATGCCATACAGTACCCGAGAATAATAGATCGCATGTTCCTTGGTCCAGAAACGAGGTGATTCAGATGTTTGTGGTCCATCGTACGGGTTGTCTTGAAAGAATTGTGGATGTGCATTTCTATTAAACAATGGACCTTATGCGCTAGCACCACCAGAGAAGATAGGTAGCTCTTCACAAGGATTTGGATATTTAAGTTCTTCCTCGGGAGAGAGAAAGTCATGTCCATACACCAAAGAGTCTGGATGATGAGCAAAAACTGATTTTTGTTTAGAGGGACCAGCCTCATTAGCTCTTGTTGCGGTATCAACAGTTAACTTGATCGGAGAAGGAACTGTTGCCACAGACCGCGGTGCTCCAGACATAGTTGGTTGTTGTACATGTTAAACCACGGAGGCACTGGGGCCAAATCTTTTGTTGGAGGTGATACTGGAATTTGATGCACTTGTTCGGTCACAATGGGATCCGAGGCTATTGGATCATCCTGAGGAGGATGAGCATGAGTTTCGGAGCGAGGGGTTTCACCTTCTTGAGAAGCGGAGTGCTTTGAAGGAATATTGGCTCAAGTAGGGGAGGCCACATGCACTGTTTCAGTTGGCCTTGACGAATGATGCGCTTTCGAATCCTTCATAGGAATCTCCGAGGGAATGATGGGATCATGAGTAAATTCCTTCTGGATGGTGTAGCAGTTGGATCAGGCGGATTATCATTCGCTGCCGGAGCAACATTTTTCTTCGCAACTTTCTTTTGTTGCCTCATCTTCTGGTGAGTGAGGGAGTCCTGGATTAGGGGGTATCCAGACAGCCGGACTATATACTTTGTCCGGACTATTGGAGCGTGAAGATGCAAGACTCAAGACTCTGTCCCGTGTCCGGATGGGACTCTCGCTGCGTGGAAAACAAGCTTGGCGCTCCGGATAATATATTTCCTTCCTTGTAACCGACTCCATGTAAACCCTAGCCCTCTCCGGTGTCTATATAAACCGGAGAGGTTGGTCCTTAGAAGGCCGATCACAATCACAATCATAATCATCATAGGCTAGCTTCTAGGGTTTAGCCTCTATGATCTCGTGGTAGATCTACTCTTGTACTACTCATATCTTCAAAATAAATCAAGCAGGAAGTAGGGTTTTACCTCCATCGAGAGGGCCCGAACACAGGTAAACATTGTGTCCCTTGCTTTACATTACCATCAGCCTAAGACGCACAGATCGGGACCCCCTACCGAGATCCGCCGGTTTTGACACCGACATTGGTGCTTTCATTGAGAGTTCCTCTGTGTCGTCGCTGAAAGGCTCGATGGCTCCTTCAATCATCGTCAACAACACGGTCCAGGGTGAGACTTTTCTCCCCGGACAGATCTTCGTGTTCGGCGGCTTCGCATGTTGTGAACGTTGCAGAAAATAAAAATTTTCCTACGTTTCACCAAGATCTATCTATGAGTTCATCTAGCAACGAGTGATATGAGTGCATCTACATACCTTTGTAGATCGCGAGCGGAAGCGTTCAAGAGAACGGGGTTGAGGGAGTCGTACTCGTCGTGATCCAAATCACCGATGACCGAGTGCCGAGCGGACGGCACCTCCGCGTTCAACACACGTACGGTTGGGGAAGACGTCTCCTCCTTCTTGATCCAGCAAGGGGGAAGGAGAGGTTGATGGAGATCCAAAGACGACAGGCGTGGTGGTGGATCTGCGAGGATCCCGGCGGGGCTTGTAAGCTCTACGGAGGAGGAGGAGGTGTTGGAGTGGCGGAGGGAGGTGCCAGGGCATGGAGTGCGGCTGCCTCCCTCCCTCTTTATATAGGCCCCCAAGGGGGGGCACCGCCCCGAGATGGGATCTCCCAAGGGGGCGGCGGGGGTGGAGTGCCCCCAAGGCAGTGGAGGCGCCTCCCCTAGGGTTCCCAACCCCTAGGCAGGGGGCCCAAGGGGCGCACCAGCCCACCAGGCTGGTTCCCTCCCACTTCAGCCCATGGGGCCCTCCGGGATAGGTGGCCCCACCGGTGGACCTCCGGGACCCTTCCGTGGTCCCGGTACAATACCGATGACCCGAAACTTTCCCGATGGCCGAAACTCGACTTCCCATATATAATTCTTCACCTCCGGACCATTCCGAAACTCCTCGTGACGTCCGGGATCTCATCCGGGACTCCGAACAACTTTCGGGTTACTGCATACTCGTATCTCTACAACCCTAGCGTCACCGAACCTTAAGTGTGTAGACCCTACCGGTTCGGGAGACACGTAGACATGACCGAGACGACTCACCGGCCAATAACCAACAGCGGGATCTGGATACCCATGTTGGCTCCCACATGCTCCTCGATGATCTCATCGGATGAACCACGATGTCGAGGATTCAAGCAACCCCGTATACAATTCCCTTTGTCAATCGGTACGTTACTTGCCCGAGATTCGATCGTCGGTATCCCAATACCTCGTTCAATCTCGTTAGCGGCAAGTCACTTTACTCGTACTGTAATGCATGATCCCGTGACCAAACAATTGTTCACTTTGAGCTCATTATGATGATGCATTACCGAGTGGGCCCAGAGATACCTCTCCGTCATACGGAGTGACAAATCCCAGTCTCGATCCGTGTCAACCCATCTACACTTTCGGAGATACCCGTAGTATACCTTTATAGTCACCCAATTACGTTTTGACGTTTGGTACACCCAAAGCACTCCTACGATATCCGGGAGTTACACGATCTCATGGTCTAAGGAAAAGATACTTGACATTGGAAAAGCTCTAGCAAACGAACTACACAATCTTGTGCTATGCTTAGGATTGGGTCTTGTCCATCACATCATTCTCCTAATGATGTGATCTCGTTATCAATGACATCCAATGTCCATAGTCAGAAACCATGACTATCATTGATCAACGAGCTAGTCAACTAGTGGCTCACTAGGGACATGTTGTGGTCTATGTATTCACCACGTGTATTACGATTTCTGGATAATACAATCATAGCATGAATAAAAGACAATTATCATGAACAAGGAAATATAATAATAATCCTTTTATTATTGCCTCTAGGGCATATTTCCAACAGTCTCCCACTTGCACTAGAGTCAATAATCTAGTTACATTGTGATGAATCGAACACCCATAGAGTTACGGTGTTGATCATGTTTTGCTTTCATGGAAGAGGTTTAGTCAGCGGATCTGCGACATTCGGATCCGTATGCACTTTGCAAATTTCTATGTCTCCATCTTGAACATTTTCACGAATGGAGTTGAAGCGGCAGCTTGATGTGCCTGGTCTTCTTGTGAAACACAGGCTCCTTGGCAAGTGCAATAGCTCCAGTGTTGTCACAGAAGAGTTTGATCGGCCCCCAACATATTGGGTATGACTCCTAGGTCGATGATGAACTCCTTCACCCAAATTGCTTCATGCGCTGCCTCCGAGGCTGCCATGTACTCCGCTTCACATGTAGATCTCGCCACGGACGCTCGCTTGCGGCTGCACCAGCTTCTTGCTCCACCATTCAACATATACACGTATCCGGTTTGTGACTTAGAGTCATCCAGATCTGTGTCGACTAAGCGTCGATGTAACCCTTTACGACAAGCTCTTCGTCACCTCCATAAACGAAACATGTCCTTAGTCCTTTTCGGTACTTTAGGGTATTCTTCACGCTGTCCGGTGTTCCTTGCGGGATTACTTTGGTACCTTCCTACCAAACTTACGGCAAGGTTTACATCAGTCTGGTACACGACATGGCATACATAATAGACCCTATGGCTGAGGCATAGGGATGACACTCATCTCTTCTATATCTTCTGCGGTGGTGGGACATTGAGTGAGCTCAATTTCACACCTTGCAACACAGGCAAGAACCCCTTCTTAGACTGATCCATATTGAACTTCTTCAATATCTTATCAAGGTATGTGTTTTGTGAAAGACCTATGAGGCGTCTCGATCTATCTCTATAGATCTTGATGCCTAATATATAAGCAGCTTCTCCAAGGTCCTTCATTGAAATACTCTTATTCAAGTAGGCCTTAATGCTTTCCAAAAGTTCTATATCATTTCCCATCAAAAGTATGTCATCTACATATAGTATGAGAAATGCTCTGAGCTCCCACTCACTTTCTTGTAAACGCAGGCTTCTCCATAAGTCTGCATAAACCCAAACGCTTTGATCATCTCGTCAAAGCGAATGTTCCAACTCCGAGATGCTTGCACCAGCCCATAAATGGATCGCTAGAGCTTGCATACCTTGTTAGCATTCTTAGGGTCGACAAAAACTTCCGGCTGCATCATATACAGTTCTTCCTTAAGATAGCCATTAAGGAATGCCGTTTTGACGTCCATTTGCCATATCTCATAATCATAGTATGCGACAATTGCTAACATGATTCAGACGGACTTCAACTTTGCTACGGGAGAGAAAGTCTCATCGTAGTCAACCCCTTGAACTTGCCGATAACCCTTAGCGACAAGTCGAGCTTTATAGATGGTAACATTACCATCCGCGTCCGTCTTCTTCTTAAAGATCCATTTGTTTTCTATCGCCGCCAATCATCGGGCAAGTCATCAAAGTCCATACTTTGTTTTCATACATGGATCCTATCTCGGATTGCATGGCTTCAAGCCATTTGTTGGAATCTGGGCCCGCCATCGCTTCTTGATAGTTCGAAGGTTCACCGTTGTCTAACAACATGATTTCCAGGACAGGGTTGCCATACCACTCTGGTGTGGAACGTGTCCTTGTGGACCTACGAAGTTCAGTAGCAACTTGATCCGAAGCACCTTGATCATCATCATTAATTTCCTCTCCAATCGGTGTAGGCACCACAGGAACATTTTCTGGCTGCACTACTTTCCGGTTCAAGAGGTAGTACTTCATCGAGTTCTACTTTCCTCCCACTTACTCCTTTCGAGAGAAACTCTTTTCCGGAAAGGATCCGTTCTTGGCAACAAAGATCTTGCCTTCGGATCTAAGGTAGAAGGTATACCCAATGGTTTCCTTAGGGTATCCTATGAAGACGCATTTTTCGAATTGGGTTCGAGCTTTTGAGGTTGAAGTTTCTTGACATAAGCATCGCATCCCCAAACTTTTAGAAACGACAGCTTAGGTTTCTTCCCAAACCATAATTCATACGGTGTCGTCTCAGCGGATTTAGGCAGACCCTATTTAAAGTGAATATAGCTGTCTCTAGAGCGTATCCCCAAAATGATAGCGGTAAATCGGTAAGAGACATCATGGATCGCACCATATCCAATAGAGTGCGATTACGACGTTCGGACACACCATTACGCTGAGGTGTTCCAGGCGGCGTGAGTTGTGAAACGATTCCACATTTTATCAAGTGCGTACCAAATTCGTGACTTAAATATTCTCCTCCATGATCTGATCGTAAGAATTTTATCTTTCGGTCACGTTGATTCTCTACTTCATTCTGAAATTACTTGAACTTTTCAAAGGTCTCAGACTTGTGTTTCATCAAGTAGACATATCCATATCTACTTAAGTCATCAGTGAGAGTGAGAACATAACGATATCCTCCGCGAGCCTCAACGCTCATTGGACCACACACATCAATATGTATGATTTCCAATAAGTTGGTTGCTCGCTCCATTGTTCCAGAGAACGGAGTCTTGGTCATTTTGACCATGAGGCATGGTTCGCATGTGTCAAATGATTCATAATCGAGAGACTCTAAAAGTACATCAGCATGGAGCTTCTTCATGCGCTTGACACCAATGTGACCAAGGCGGCAGTGCCACAAGTATGTGGGACTATCGTTATCAACTTTACATCTTTTGGTATTCACACTATGAATATGTGTAACATTACGATCGAGATTCATTAAGAATAAACCATTGACCATCGAGGCATGACCATAAAACATATCTCTCATATAAATAGAACAACCATCATTCTCGTATTTAAATGAGTAGCCATCTCGTATTAAACGAGATCCAGATACAATGTTCATGCTCAAACTTGGCACTAAATAACAATTATTGAGGTTTAAAACCCGTGGGTAAATGTAGAGGTAGCGTGCCGACGGCGATCACATCAACCTTGGAACCATTCCCGACGCGCATCGTCACCTCGTCCTTCACCAGTCTCCGCTTATTCCGCAGCTCCTGCTGTGAGTTACAAATATGAGCAACGGCACCGGTATCAAATACCCAGGAGTTACTACGAGTACTGGTAAGGTAAACGTCAATTACATGTATATCACATATACCTTTAGTGTTGCCGGCCTTCTTGTCCGCTATGTATTTGGGGCAGTTCCGCTTCCAGTGACCCTTCCCTTTGCAATAAAAGCACTCAGTCTCAGGCTTGGGCCCATTCTTTGACTTCTTCCCGGCAACAGGCTTACCGAGCACGGCAACATCCTTGCCGTCCTTCTTGAAGTTCTTCTTACCCTTGCCCTTCTTGAACTTGGTGGTTTTATTGACCATCAACACTTGATGTTCTTTCTTGATTTCCACCTCTGCCGACTTCAGCATTGAAGATACTTCAGGAATAGTTTTCACCATCCCCTGCATATTGTAGTTCATCACAAAGCTCTTATAGCTCGGTGGGAGCGGTGAAGGATTCTGTCAATGACCGCCTCGTCCAGGAGGTTAATGTCCAGTAGGACAGGCGGTTGTGCAACCAGACATTTTGAGTATGTGTTCACCGATGTAACTATTTTCCTCCATCTTACAACTATAGAACTTGTCGGAGACTTCATATCTCGACCGGGCATGAGCTTGGAAAACCATTTTCAGCTCCTCGAACATCTCATATGCTCCGTGTTGCTCAAAAGCGCTTTTGGAGCCCGGTTCTAAGTCTGTAAAGCATGCCGCCTTTGGACGAGGGAGTAATCATCAACACGTGACTGCCAAGCGTTCATAACGTCTTGGTTCTCTGCAGGATGGGTGCTTCACCTAGCGGTCCTTCTAGGACATATGCTTTCTTGGCAGCTATGAGGATGATCCTCGGGTTTGGACCCAGTCCGTATAGTTGCTGCCATCATCTTTCGACTTGGTTTTCTCTAGGAGCAGCGTTGAAGTTCATGTTGACATGAGCGTTGGCTATTTGATCTACAAGACATTTATGCAAAGGTTTTTAGACTAAGTTCATGATAATTAAGTTCATCTAATCAAATTATTTAATGAACTCCCACTCAGATTAGGCATCCCTCTAGTCATCTAAGTGTTACATGATCCGAGTCGACTAGGCCATGTCCGATCATCACGTGAGACGGATTAGTCATCATCGGTGAACATCTCCATGTTGATCGTATCTTTCATACGACTCATGTTCGACCTTTCGGTTTCTTGTGTTCCGAGGCCATGTCTGTACATGTTAGGCTCGTCAAGTTAACCTAAGTGTTTTGCATGTGTAAAACTATCTTACACCCGTTGTATGTGAACGTAGGAATCTATCACACCCGATCATCACGTGGTGCTTCGAAACGACGAACTTTAGCAACGACGCACAGTTAGGGGAACACTTTCTTGAAATTATTATGAGGGATCATCTTATTTACTACCGTCGTTCTAAGTAAACAAGATGCATAAACATAATAAACATCACATGCAATTATATAGTAGTGACATGATATGGCCAATATCATATAGCTCCTTTGATCTCCATCTTGGGGCTCCATGATCATCTTGTCACCGGCATGACACCATGATCTCCATCATCATGATCTCCATCATCGTGTCTCCATGAAGTTGCTCGCCAACTATTGCTTCTACTACTATAGCTAACGGTTTAGCAATAAAGTAAAGTAATTACATGGTGTTGAATCAATGACACGCAGGTCATACAATAATTAAGACAACTCCTATGGCTCCTGCCGGTTGTCATACTCATCGACATGCAAGTCGTGATTCCTATTACGAGAACATGATCTCATACATCACAATATTTCATTCATCATTCATCACAACTTTTGGCCATATCACATCACAAGGCAATTGCTGCAAAAACAAGTTAGACGTCCTCTAATTGTTGTTGCATCTTTTAAGTGGCTGCAATAGGGTTCTAGCAAGAACGTTTTCTTACCTATGAAAAAAAGCCACAACGTGATTTGTCAACTTATATTTACCCTTCATAAGGACCCTTTTCATCGAATCCGCTCCAACTAAAGTGGGAGAGACAGACACCCGCTAGCCACCTTATGCAACTAGTGCATGTCAGTCGGTGGAACCTGTCTCACGTAAGCGTACGTGTAAGGTCGGTCCGGGCCGCTTCATCCCACAATACCGCTGAAGCAAAATAAGACTAGTAGCGGCGAGAAAGTTGACAACATCTACGCCCACAACAAATTGTGTTCTACTCGTGCCAATGGAACTACGCATAGACCTAGCTCATGATGCCACTGTTGTGAACGTTGCAGAAAATAAAAATTTTCCTACGGTTTCACCAAGATCTATCTATGAGTTCATCTAGCAACAAGTGATATGAGTGCATCTACATACCTTTGTAGATCGCGAGCGGAAGCGTTCAAGAGAACGGGGTTGAGGGAGTCGTACTCGTCGTGATCCAAATCACCGATGACCGAGTGCCGAACGGACGGCACCTCCACGTTCCACACACGTATGGTTGGGGAAGGCGTCTCCTCCTTCTTGATCCAGCAAGGGGGAAGGAGAGGTTGATGGAGATCCAGCAGCACGACGGCGTGGTGGTGGATGCAGCAGGGATCCCGGCATTTCGCCAAGCTCTACGGAGGAGGAGGAGGTGTTGGAGTGGGAGAGGGAGGTGCCAGGGGCATGGGTGCGGCTGCCCTCCCTCCCCCTCTTTATATAGGCCCCCAAGGGAGGCGCCCGGCCTGAGATGGGATCTCCCAAGGCGGCGGCGAGGGGTGGAGTGCCCCCAAGGCAAGTGGGCGCCCCCCTAGGGTTCCCAACCCTAGGCGCAGGAGGGGGGGCCCAAGGGGGCGCACCAGCTCACCAGGCTGGTTCCCCTCCCACTTCAGCCCATGGGGCCCTCCGGGATAGGTGGCCCCACCCGGTGGACCCCCGGGACCCTTCTGGTGGTCCCGGTACAATACCGGTGACCCCTGAAACTTTCCCGATGGCCAAAACTCGACTTCCCATATATAATTCTTCACCTCCGGACCATTCCGGAACTCCTCGTGATGTCCGGGATCTCATCCGGGACTCCGAACAACTTTCGGGTTACTGCATACTCATATCTCTACAACCCTAGCGTCACCGAACCTGAAGTGTGTAGACCCTACGGGTTCGGGAGACACGTAGACATGACCGAGACGACTCTCCGGCCAATAACCAACAGCGGGATATGGATACCCATGTTGGCTCCCACATGCTCCTCGATGATCTCATCGGATGAACCACGATGTCGAGGATTCAAGCAACCCCGTATACAATTCCCTTTGTCAATCGATCGTTACTTGCCGAGATTCGATCGTCGGGATCCCAATACCTCGTTCAATCTCGTTACGGCAAGTCACTTTACTCGCATCAGTAATGCATGATCCCGTGACCAAACACTTGGTCACTTTGAGCTCATTATGATGATGCATTACCGAGTGGGCCTAGAGATACCTCTCCGTCATACGGAGTGACAAATCCGATCTCGATCCGTGTCAACCCAATGTACACTTTCGGAGATACCCGTAGTATACCTTTATAGTCACCCGATTCACGTTACGATGTTTGGTACACCCAAAGCACTCCTACGATATCCGGGAGTTACACGATCTCATGGTCTAAGGAAAAGATACTTGACATTGGAAAAGCTCTAGCAAAGCGAACTACTGCGATCTTGTGCTATGCTTAGGATTGGGTCTTGTCCATCACATCATTCTCCTAATGATGTGATCTCGTTATCAATGACATCCAATGTCCATAGTCAGGAAACCATGACTATCTGTTGATCAACGAGCTAGTCAACAAGAGGCTCACTAGGGACATGTTGTGGTCTATGTATTCACACGTGTATTACGATTTCCGGATAATACAATCATCGCATGAATAAAAGACAATTATCATGAACAAGGAAATATAATAATAATCCTTTTATTATTGCCTCTAGGGCATATTTCCAACATCGCACTGCGGGCCAATTCGCTTGGCCATTTGGAGCAGATTGACAGCTATGCCCCTGGCCACTAGATCAGGTTCAAAAACCTGAACTACACGACTGATATCCGCGGAGACTTGATCTTCAATGGATTCGGGCCTCTGCCAGGAGCGCTGGATGGTCACGATGAGCACGGCTTAGACCTGCTGTCGGACAATGCTCGGGATGTCATCCCTGCGGCAGAACCGGACCTAAATCTGGAGCAGACCGCGTTGCCCAAGGACGGAGGGATGGACCCCGCCCCGCAGGCTGCACACTCATCGGCGGTAGAGCTGAACACAGGCCTCGCCCCCAAAGAATACTGTGACACCGGACCCCCGGACTCGTATCCGGCTGTAGGTTCCACTCCGCGCTATCCTGAGCCCGCCGAACCTGGTTGGGCCCCTGTAATGGAGTTCACCTCATGGATATATTCCGACTCGCCCTTTGGCGACGTCTTTGAACTCGATAAAGTTTCTCTCTTTGTCGAGGCTCTTGGCGAACTATGTCCGGCTCGAGTGGGAAGCAGGCGACGAAGGAATTCGTGGCCCACCCACCACCCACTTCATTGCCACGGTCGATGATCTAACCGACGTGCTTGATTTCGACTCCGAAGACATCGACTGTATGGACGATGATGCAGGAGAAGAACAGGAACCACGACTCACAGGACGGTGGACAGCTACCTCCTCATACGATATGTATGTAAGGTGGACACTCCGGTCAGCGGAAGAAGCCGTTCAAAAGAAACAATCAGGGACCGTCCAATCTGGACTGCATACTGGAACGCTCGTGCCAAATTCATGGCACCCCGGACAAGCCAGCCAACCACACTAATAGAGACTGCTGGGTGTTCAAACAGGCCGGTAAAGTAAACGCCGAAAACAAGGACAAGGGGCTGCACAGCGACGACGACGAAGAGCCTAGGCGTCCAAACACGGGGGGCAGAAATTTCCTCCCGGTGAAAAGCAGTCAACATGATCTACGCCACCCACATTCCCAAGCGGGAACGGAAGCGTGCACTACGGGACGTCTATGCGATGGAGCCAGTCGCCCCCAAATTCAACCCATGGTCAGCCTGTCCGATCACCTTTGATCGTAGGGATCACCCCACCAGCATCCGTCACGGTGGCTCAGCCGCATTGGTCCTAGACCCAATCATCGACGGATTCCACCTCACGCGAGTCCTCATGGACGGCGGCAACAGCCTGAACCTGCTTTATCAGGACACAGGGTCAAGCCCACCAAAACCATCAAGGATCAAGCCCACCAAAACCACCTTTAAAGGTGTAATTCCTGGAGTAGAGGCCCGCTGCACGGGCTTTATAACATTGGAAGTGGTCTTCGGATCTCCAGATAACTTCCGAAGCGAAGAGTCAATCTTCGATATCGTCCCTTTCCGTAGTGGTTACCACGCACTTCTTGCACGAACCGCATTCGCTAGATTCAATGCGGTACCACACTATGCATACCTCAAGCTCCAATTCGACCCTCCGAATTCGACCCTCCGAATTCTAGGGGCTTCGTCGAAATTTAAAATTGTAGACTTCTATGGCTAAGTGAAAGTTATAAAGCTGCATAGTCCGATTGCCTTGTTCGCTGCGCTGGATACCTCCTTAAGGGTCCAAAAATTTCTATAAAGAGTATCCGGGTTTTTCTAGGAACACCCCGGTACTAGTTACGTGGGGGCGGAAGCCGACGACTGGCCTACTTTCAGAATCCTATAAACAGCCGCACATGAGGTAATATTTTAAATCAAACAACGCTACATAGCGCAAGTAACTTTATCTTTATATTACAACAACGACAGAGGTACATTTACTCAAGGATTGTGTCCTTGGTACATTCATCGGCCACGAGACGAGCACCCTTCATAACGCCGTCGTAATATTTCTCCGGATAGCGATGCACCTTGCCCTCGTGCCCGTCCTTCACCGGCTTCTCCGCATCCAGCTTGCCCCAATGCACCTTCAAGCGCGGGCAAGGCCCGGCGGGCACCCTCAATGCAAAGCGGATCGCTTGATCACTTCAAGCCGCAGACGAGGCATTTACCATTAAGCTTGATAAGACCGAAGTAGCTAGTGGGAAGGGCTCACCAGCCACATCCGGACTATGAAATCTTCCATAGCGACTTGACCGCCTGTGGAGTTCAACCAACTGCTTGATTGGTCACTCGAGCATTGGGTGTTCGCTGACATCTGGGACGAGCAGCTTCTCCGTGGAGCTCCCCTCCTCGGCACGGTAGAACTCCGCGACATCTAATACGCTGCGTGGCAGATCTGCGAATGCCCCTGTAGAGCTCCGAATTTGGGTAAGTAAAAGAAACGCCTCCTCCACATGCTCGCTTTGCATAAAGAATGTCTTACCCGCCGCTATCTTCTTGGCCGTCTGGATTTCCTGCTGTGCCTTTTCGGCTTCAGCCTTGGCGTCCTTCATACTCGCAAGGGCCTTCGCCAGCTCCGCGTCTTTCACCTTAAGATCATGCTCCAAGGACTCGAACTTTTTACCGAGCTCCTGGAGCTCTTGCTGTACCTCGCCAACTCTAGCATCTTGCTTCTCGCGCTCTTTGCGCTCCAGAGCCGCCTTGTCCTCGGCCTCGGACAGCGCTTTCTTCAGAGACGCCACTTCGGTGGTGGCCCCTGTTACAAAGTCACGATGCTTTGTCGTTAGAATAACCAATTTTGCCTATTCTTCATTATATGAGAGCGGGGAATTACTCACCTTTGTTCTCTTCGAGCTGCCTCTTCGTGAGGTCGAGGCTCTCCTCGCTACCGCTCAGTCCCGTTTTAGTCCGCGACCTCTCGGCATGCGGACAGCAGCGGCAAGCAACACAACCTGCTTATTGACATACACACTTACTATTAGGCTCCTGTGGATTATAATTGACCCTCTGTTTGGCTTTTCTTTCCGAACACCGAACAGAGTATCAGGGGCTACTACCTATCGGGTGGTAATTTTACATATTTCTTACTCACCTCAAAGCCTGTTAGGAGGTCAGTGCAAGCTTGGTTAGTCCGCTCTTGGCGGACAGAACCTTCTGAATCACCGCACTCATAAGAGTATGGTGCTCGTCATCCATGGAAGCGCCGCGAAGCGCTTCCAGCAGACTATCCGACGCCTCTGGCGTGACGGAAGTCATCGGCATGGACGGCTCACCCTCCCTAAAGGGGGGCCGCATGCCTGAATCCGGAACCATCAAAGGTTCCGGCACAGTATCCGGCTGAGAGCCCGGCTGGTTGCGGATCTCATCGGCATGATCCGCGGGGATCCTATACCCCGTGTGCCCGGCGTCTGGAATCCCGCCTTGGGGTATCTCCAGAGTCACCTCCCCCTGCTCCGGGAGCCTTCGGGACAACACCTCCGTGTCATCCGCAGGTCGAGGAGTGGTGGCAATCGGGAGCGAGTTTATCTCTGAATCACTCAAAGACCCATCCGAAGACGACACCTCGGGATGGGACCTGGCCGGACTGCATATATGTTCGGTGTTATAACAAGACTATGAAACAAAGTCGCGCTAAAGTACAATAGAGTGCGGAGACTTACGATCTCGCTAGGGGCTTCCCCTTGGGCAGCCACTCTTCATCACTGTGAGCAGCCGTGGTGGAGTAGTCTGGAAGGGACGCCTTTCCCTTCTTGGACGTCTTAACCTCCCCCTCCGGGGCAGCCTTTCTCTTCTTCTCCTCCCTAGTGCGGGGAGGCAGAACTTCTTCGTGTTTCCCCCCGCCTCCGTGGGAGGAATCTGCTTCGTCGTCTTCGTACGATGTGGGTATGACGGCCTTGCGCCGGGAGCCTTTCCCGGCCCCCTGGTTCGCCTTCCTAGGTCCCCCATCCTCTTCGAATGGGGCGGCCTCTTCTTCTTCTTCTTCCTCCCCTTCGGGGGAGGAGTGTGCCTCGTCGTCCTCGGACGAGGCGTCCGGTACGACCTTACGCTAGAGACCCTTCCTGGCCCCCGGGGCCTTCTTTTCCGGTACCTTGTAGGGCGCCGGGACTAGCATCTCCGTTAGGAGAGCATCGGCTGGACCTTCTGGCAGGGGAGCCGGACAGTCAATCCGCTCCGCTGTCTCCACATAATCCTGATCAAATACACACAATGACTTAAGACTCCCCCATGCATATATTAGGAAGAACTGAATCCGACGGTAGTCAGAAAACTCACCGGACGGGGGGCCGCGCGGCATGAAGACCGCGGTCCCCGGATGTGGGGGGAGGTACTTCGGAGGCCTTGAATATCACCTTTCATGCGCCTTTGTGCGTCATGTCGTAGAGCTTTCGAAGCGTCTGGTGTTCGGCCGAGACGTACTCCCACAGATTGAATACCCGTCTTTGGCACGGGAGAATCCGGCGGACAAGCATGACCTGGATCACGTTGACAAGCTTGATGTTCTTGTCCTTCATATTCTTGATGCAGTTCTGGAGTCCGGTCAGCTCTGCAGGTTCACCCTAGGCCAGGCCCTTCCTTTCCCAGGAGGTGAGCCGCATGGGGGTTCCGGACCTGAATTCAGGGGCCGCCGCCCAGTTGGCGCCACGCGGCTCGGTGATGTAGAACCACCCCGATTGCCACCCTTTCACGGTCTCCACAAAGGAGCCGTCAAGCCAGGTGACGCTAGGCATCTTGCCCACCATGGCCCCTCCGCACTCCGCTTGCTGGCCACTCACGATCTTCGGCTTCACGCAGAAGATTTGTAGCCACAAGCCAAAGTGAGGCTTGATGTGGAGGAAGGCCTCGCACACGACGATAAACACCGAGATGTTGAGGACGAAATTTGGGGCTAGATCATGGAAATCTAGCCCATAGTAGAACATGAGCCCGCGGATGAAGGGATGAAGTGGAAATCCCAGTCCACGGACGAAGTGGGCGACAAACACGACCCTGTCATGAGGTTCCGGAGTTGGAATGACCTGCCCGGCATCCGGTAGCCGGTGCGCGATGTCCGCGGCCAAGTATCCAACCACCCGAAGATTCACGATATGCTTCTCCTTCACGGTGGAGGCCACCCACTCGCCTCCTGCTCCGGACATGTTTAGCTGTGCGGAGAAGACTTGGGCTAGGGCGCTGGAGCTCGAGGGGCAAGGGTGAGCAAAGGAGGAAGAAAGGCGTGGGTAAAATGGGGAACCCTTGTCCCTTTATAGAGGCGACGAAAAGCGGTCGCCTCCCCACTTGCCCGTTGAGAATCGCTTACTCCCCAGGCGCCACGATTGATGGCGCGGTGGGATTACCCATACCCGTATTGATGAGAATCCCGTGATAAGGGGACACGATCTCTGCTTTAACAAGACATGTCAAGGAAACCGCCTCGCAATATGCGCTGTGGCTGGTTGGGGGAAAACGGTTCGAATAATGACTCGACCGTAATGACACGTCACGTTGTCTAAAAAGTTGTCAGCAGATTGCATTTGTGAAATATCATTCTCTCTACGGTGGTATGTGAAGGTCATTTTGCAGATCCGGACACGGTTCAAGTGTTCGATAATTACTTTGGAGTATTCGGAGATGGAATCCGCCTTGCAATGCCGAAGACAAGACTGCGCGCCGAACTCATCGTCATTGAAGCCTGGTTCAGGGGCTACTGAGGGAGTCCTGGATTAGGGGGTATCCGGACAGCCGAACTATATACTTTGTCCGGACTATTGGAGCGTGAAGATACAAGACTCATGACTCCGTCCCGTGTCCGGACGGGACTCTCCTTTGCGTGGAAGACAAGCTTGGCGATCCGGATAATATATTTCCTTCCTTGTAACCGACTCCATGTAAACCCCAGCCCTCTCCAGTGTCTATATAAACTGGAGAGGTTGGTCCTTAGAAGGCCGATCACAATCACAATCACAATCATCATAGGCTAGCTTCTAGGGTTTAGCCTCTACGATCTCGTGGTAGATCTACTCTTGTACTACTCATATCTTCAAAATAAATCAAGTAGGAAGTAGGGTTTTACCTCCATCGAGAGGGCCCGAACCTGGGTAAACATTGTGTCCCTTGCTTTCTGTTACCATCAGCCTAAGACGCACAGATCGGGACCCCCTACCCGAGATCCGCCGGTTTTGACACCGACAGTGAGGAACTTGATCAATGTGGTGCTTCATTAAATCGCTGAAGCTAGTGACTTTGGCTTGGTGCTCGTTGCAAATCTTGTGAACCATTTCAGCCAGATCTGAATGGGAACACATTCACCTGTTATGAAGGATAGTTATGGCACGGTTAATATCCTTGTAAGAATCTTCGAGCTCTTTGATGACAAATTTGGAAGAAGTTGATCTCATTCGACCATCCAGGTCAAGTAGCTCAGCAAACATAGTGTTGATTTCAACAGCATCCTCTCACATTTCTTGCACAAGGAGCTGGCTTGCTCAATAACTTCAGAAGGTATGGGTAATGATGCCACTTCATGATTGAAAGGATTCTCAATGAACCAATCAAGTTGTGCCATGATGAACATGTGATCATAGTTGTGAGGAGCATCAGACGCTTCAATAGGAGCAGTTTGCACAAGAACTTACTCGGAAGGAGGCTTAGAAGCCACAGTTGATTTAGTGTTGGAGCAAATTTAGCAGCCTTTTCCTTCGGTGCATCATCTTGAGGAGCAACGAGCTTATTCAGAGCAGGCTTGGTAATACTCTTGCCTGGCTTAGTAGTTCGCACAGGGGCATCCACTACCAAATCTTTCATGTTAATAGCAACAGGATGAGGAGTGGTGTTGACGTGCTGCTTCGTCGTGATAGTTGTTGCAGGAATTTTTTGAATTTTGATTTTCCTGGGTGGATCCTGAGGAGGAAATTGTGTCTAAAGATCTGGCAGCACTACAAAATTTGATCTATTTTGCGACATTTCACATGTGTCACATATAACCCTTTTTCATCACTGAAAATACCCCCGTGATGTTTCCGGCTGTCGCCACCACCGTCACCGAAGCGCCGTCATGGAAAATAAAATCTTGACAGTACCACTTTTTCGTCTCGCAAGATTGTATCTGAGGTGACGAACCAAAAAACATCGCTGAGGGAGTCCCGGACTAGGGGGTGTCCGAATAGCCGGACTATCGTCATGGCCGGACTCCAAGACTATGAAGATACAAGATTGAAGACTTCGTCCCGTGTCCGGATGGGACTTTCCTTGGCGTGGAAGGCAAGCTTGGCGTCTGAGATATGTAGATCTTCTACCATTGTAACCAACTCTGTGTAACCCTAACCTATCCGGTGTCTATATAAACCGGAGGGTTTTAGTCCCAGAGGACTAACAACAATCATACCATAGGCTAGCTTCTAGGGTTTAGCCTCCTTGATCTCGTGGTAGATCTACTCTTGTACTACCCATATCATCAATATTAATCAAGCGAGGAGTAGGTATTACCTCCATCGAGAGGGCCCGAACACAGGTAAAAACATCGTGTCCCTTGTCTCCTGTTACCATCCGCCTAGACGCATACGATTCGGGACCCCCTACCCGAGATCCGCCGGTTTTGACACCGATATTGGTGCTTTCATTGGGAGTTCCTCTGTGTCGTCACCGATAGGCCCGATGGCTCCTTCGATCATCAACAACGACGCGTCCAGGGTGAGGCTTTTCTCCCCCGACAGATCTTCGTATTCGGCGACTTTGCACTGCGGGCCAACTCGCTTGGCCATCTGGAGCAGATCGAAAGCTACGGCCCTGGCCATCAGGTCAGATTTGGAAGTTTGAACTATACGGCCGATATCTGCAGAGACTTGATCTCTGACGGACTTGAACCGCAGCCAGGCGTGCCGTACTGTCTCGATGGGCATGATCTAGCTCTGCACCTGAACAGTGCCCTGGAGGCCGCACCAGCATCCGCTCCGATCCTTAATCCGGAGCCGGATTCCCCGATCGAGGACGAGTGGTCGGACACCGCCTCGGGGGATACAATCTCTACGGCGATTGAGCCGAACCCCATCCCAGTCCTTTGCGAAGACCTAGACTCCAGGGTGCCGGACTCCTCCCCGGACTCCGAACCCTCCGTGCCCCTGCCAATCGAATCCGATTGGGCGCCGATCATGGAGTTCATGGCCGCGGACATCTTTCAGCACTCGCCCTTTGGCGACATCCTGAATTCACTAAAGTCTCTCTCTTTATTCGGAGAGCCCTGGCCGGACTACGGTCAGGAAAGTTGGGATGCGGACGACGAAGAAATTCAACGCCCACCCACCACCCACTTCAGAGCCAGCCGAAAGCTTACACGACGTGCTCGATTTCGACTCCGAAGACATCGACGGTATGGACGACGATGTATGAGACAACAATGAACCAGCACCTATAGGATGCCGGACAACCGCCTCATCACATGATGTATACATGGTGGATACACCTAAACGAAATGAAGACGAGGAACAACGGGATGCTACGAAGGATAAATCCCTCGAAAAGCAGTCAAAACGGCAACGTAAACGCCGAACCAAGTCCCGCCTCAACAAAGACCCAGCCATAGAGCAGGGCGAACCGGTGGACGACAAACAAGCTATCGAGCAATCGTCTGAACAAGACAACTTGGATAAACAATCTGTCCCCGGCGAAGACAACAGTCCGGACGATCTCACGCCGGACAAACTATTGGAGCAAAATGACCTCCAGAAAAGGCTCGTCGCCCCTGCGCGCAGCCTGAAAAGCGTAAGCGAAGCTCAAAACAGCAGAAGATGCACTCAGGATCGATGGAGCAAAGCATTCAGACCGCATGAACAAATCTGGCGACGATCGCCGAACAAAGAGCTACCCGAAAAGAAAGCTACTGCCCGAATTCGACGAGGAGGCCTTAGAGCCCCCACAATTAAAAAGTAAGAAGGCCACCCGGTCGGATGGACGACCCCACGGCAAAAAGAGAGCGGCGATGGCGCCGCACACAAGCCAATATGCGCTCCGCATAAGGTGTCAGGACCCCGATCCTAAGTCACACCGATCTAGCATGTAACACATCATATCACTTTGCGGCCTCACGCACGGTATTCCCACGGGTGTCGCCTTACCATGGCCCGGGACCGTTTGCGCCTTTTGGCTGACGTATATGATAGTGTCGCTAGCATCCATATGACAAAGAACCCGGGCCGACATGGCTAGTCGTGAACCCAAAGCGGCGCTAACCCATGGGGACAGGCATACATGAATCACATCGAGCATGTCGGTCATCAACGTATAAATTCAGGCTGTAGCACTGGGCTAACAGGACTCCGGTATCCCGGGCTGTAGCAGGCTAGGCAGGACTCCGAATAACACCGCGTGACATTTCCCCGAAGGGACAGACATAGGAACGAAGTGAAACACATGCCGGCCGATCAAGTGTCCAAGCAGTAGTCTTTGGGCTAGCAGGACTCCGGTGAACGGGCTGTAGCGGACTACTATCGCCGTAAGCACGAGACTACATTTCCCCATATGAGAGGCTGCCAAGGATAAACAACTAGTGTGTCGGATCCCACACATACCAAGCATTTCAAACATACACACAAGATGCTCAATATGTGTAGATACAACATGGCATCACAACATAACTCTATGACTCAAATATTTATTCAATAGGCTCCGAGGAGCGAGATATTACAAACATGGGTCTCATGACCCAACACTCAGAGCATACAAGTCAAAGCACAAGCGGAAGCTAAACATGTCTGAGTACAGACAACTATAAATAAAGAAGGCTGAGAAGCCTGACTATCTACCAGATCCTGCCGAGGGCACAAGATCGTAGCTGAGGTAACAAGCTAACCGTCGAAGTCCAAGCGGAACTACTAGCGAGACCGAAGTCTCTCTGCAAAACATAAAATAAGCAAGCGTGAGTACAAACGCATTACTCAAAGTAGACTTACATCGTAACTAGCTACATATGCATCATTATCAAAAGGGGTGGTGGAGTTTGACCGAGCAAGCCAGCTTTGACTCGGTGGCTATCCTGAACTACGATTGCAAGTAACTCTTTTGAGGTGGCGCACACGAGTCCACATATTCACCATATCAATACACCACTATGGACCCGCTCCCGTCTCCCTACGAGAACGCCATCCATAGCACTCACGCTTATCTTGCGCATTTTAGAGTATCCACTTTCACTTGTCTATGAACTGATATAGGCAACCCAGTAGTCCTTCTCCGTGGACACGGCTATTCGAATAGATCATATTAACCCTGCAGGGGTGTACTTCTTCCCACACGCTCTCACCACTTCCCGCCGTTTACACGACATGTACTCGGCAACCTTCAAGCGGAAGCCCAACGTGGGTGTCGGCCACAGCCTACCTAAACACCACGAGTCCCAAGTCCGTGTTTATCGCCTATTCGGTTCCATCCGCAGGAGTCCGCCGAGGTTTCCCATACAGCCCTCGAACGATGTGTGCAGGGTTCCCAGACACCAAACGGGCGAATCGGTACATCAGACACGGTGCCTACCGCAACACAACCCACCCCTACAACGGCGTTGATGCAGTGCCCCCAAAGATGCTACAAACTCCAGAAACTACTTGCAACTCCCTGAATGAGGACAAGGGTGGTTAAGAAGCCGAGAGGGTACATTGGTTTCGGGCCCAATGTGTGATAGTAACTGTTTCATGGATCACAGACACAGAACTCAGTTCCTGACGACGGCTGCAATAAGACAACCCACCATGTACTCCTACATGGCCTCTCACCGCTACTTTACCAAATCGTGTTCACACACTTAGCTCACACACAGTAGGACATGTTCACACAACCATTCCAATTCATTCACGATGAATCAGACTGACTCAACTCTAAGCGATGGCGAGGCATGACAACAAGCATGAATGAGTAGGCACAACATGGCTCAAACAACTCCTACTCATGCTAGTGGGTTTCATCTAATTAACTGTGGAATGACAGGTCATCATGCAGAGGATAAAGGGGTTCAGCTACCGCAGCAAGTAACACATGAGTCGTTGTTGTCCTAATGCAGTAAAATAGAGCAGGAGCGAGAGAGTGGGATTATATCGAAATGGACAAGGGGTTTTGCTTGCGGCACTTCCAAGATAATATAGTTCTTCATCGGTGTCATCGAATAATCGTCTTAACGCCGCTCACCGAGAGGGACAATTACCGCAACAAGAGAGAACACAATCAATGCAATGCACATTCACATGAATGACATGTCATGTTAAGGTACTGAATTCACCTAATGCAATGTCTAGCCGTGTTAATTGAAGTAGAATTCAAACAAGAACAAATTCCAACTCCAAATGTTATTTCATAAATTGCCCTAATCATGATTCATCCTATTCAGTGAGGTTAACTTGTTTAATCATGCATGAAAGTGCCATAAACAGATTCTTCATATTTTTCTGATCATTTTTCATATATAAATTATTTAATTTGGAGTTACAGATTAAAAGTTATGAATATTTGAAGTTTGGGGTATTTTTCAAATTTCCTGAATTAAATTAAATCCAGAAAATCAAATAATTGCGCCAAAGATTACAGAGGCATGACGTCAGCGAGTCAACCGTGGTTGACCGGTCAAACCTGACGTGTGGGGCCACACGTCAGTGTCTCAGTTAGTTAACAGGGGGTTTATTTCTAATCTAATTAGATTAGTGGCGGTGGGGGCCCACTGTCAGTGTCAGGGGGGGTTAAAAGGTGGTGATTAGCACTAAGCTAATCACCTGACGGCCGGGCCCACGTGGCAGGGTTCAGGTGACGGGCTCGCTTGGCGACCTCTGACGCGGGAGTCAGCGCCACGGCCACCTGAGGCGGCGTCTGAGAGCACTGCGTAGCCTGTGCTCTCAGCATCTGAGTGGGGCAGGTAGGAGGAGGCTGGGGCCCGGCGCCGCGCTTGGGTGAACTGGTTTCGGGGTTAGGGAGCACGACAGAGGCAAAGAGGGTGCTACGACCTCTGGGGGCACTGAAGCACGCAGTGGCTCAGGCGCGGGCTGCGGTGGCCCTGGCCACGGCGGTGAGGAACTACGGCGGCGATGGCTCTCGGGTCCGGTGGTTAGTGCGGCTACGACACGCAAGGGAGGAGGAGAGGAGAGGGAAAACGACGAGGTGCTCACGGCGATGTCGTAGGGAGGCTCAATGGCCTTTCGGGGCAGCTCAGCAGCGGCAGGCAGCGATGGCGATCTCCGTGTCCCGAGGTTGAAGACGGGTCGATGGCGACGGGCAGAGCCCTCCGCTCATTTCCTTCAACGTGGGGATGGGGTGCTCGATTTGAGCTGCTGGACATGGTCATGGGGACGAGGGGACGGCGGTGGTCGTGCTAACGACGAGCGGCAATGGCGGCGCGGTGGCGCTAGTGCGAGAGGAGAGAGAGAGCAGGGAGGGAAAGCACTAAGAGTGAACGGGGTTCCAAAGGTGCGTGGCGTCGCGGGAGACGCCCAGAGGCGTCGGGGGGACGGCAAGCAGGAGGTGGCTGCCGGTGGTCATGCTGTGGCGGCCACGCGCTCATCCTCCCGGGTAGAGGAGGAAGGCGGCGACAGGGAAGGAGGCGGTGGTGGGTGGTAGGCCACCGGAGGAGCCGGGCCAAGGAGGGAGGGGGGGGGAGAGGCTGGGCGGCCTGTGCTGTGAGCCGGGCTTCTCTCTCTCTCGCTTATTTCTATTTTACTCCTGTTTTCTATTTTCAGAGTTTGTTTTGATTTAGTTTAGCACCAAATCTTTTATATAAATCCTGAAAATAATTGTGGGCATTAACTGAATTATTACAGAGTCCCTTAACTATTTTTTCAGAATTGTTGGAGCATTTAAAAATATTAACAGTATTTAAATGCCCCAGTTCAAATACAATATGGTTTATTTAAAAATCCAAAAATGTCTTGGAAAAATATCCATCATCTCTGGATATGGTTTTTACCCTTTTCCATTAATCATGAACATTTTTGCAAACCAATTTGGGTTCTTTGAAAATATTTTAAAGTTGAACCTATTTGAATTCCTTTAGTGCTAGGGTTTAGGCAATCCCTATTTCAAATTTCATGAGAATTAAACATGATGCATGGATGCAATGCCACTAGTTACAAGCAAGCTCTAGGGCTGATCTGGGTCAGGACAGCTCACCCCCACTAAACAAGAATCTCGCCCCGAGATTCAAGGCGTGAGGTAAGAGGAAAAGGGGAGTCGCAAGCTATCACAATCTTCATGATCCATTTGCCTTCTCGAAGATGTTGATTCATTCCATCATCCTGGTCTTGACGCGTCTTGAGATCTTCACCGACACGACAACAATGTAAAGAAGGGGAAACCCTATATGATTCGATCTTCACGAAGATCAAGTAAACATGATCGACTCACGGACCGGGATGGTGACACATCTCAAGTTGAGACACAAAACACATCGAGAGGGATGGAAGAACAAACGACGGGTTTGATGGGTGGCAACAATTCCACGCTTAGAAAGAAGGTGGATGGTGTCAAGGTGGCGAGGAAATATTTACCATGATTCAATAACGGGGCACCTCAGGGGAGGTGACGCGAGGAGCTATTCCCTTAAGTGGCAAAAAGAATTACTTTTGATACAAAGATCATCGAAACTCTTTATACCAGCCTAAGGCAATCACAAATGATCGTTTGAAAGAGTTCGAAAGGATGACATACTCGGATTAGAATGGATGATGTGGACTACCTTGTTGAAGACAACGCAATGGATGAATTTTGCTTATCACCGGAGATGGATGGGACCCATGGTAAGTCCACTTTTGAGGATGATCCTAGACAACAATTGCTGAGAAGGCAACCCAAGGGAGATTGGCACAATGGGATGCGAAGCTGGGAACAAAATGCAAATCTTTGGGAATGTTCCAACCATCATATCTGCCTCGAGATTCAGATCTTGTTGGTGTTAAGATATTCCAGACTCATCGAGTCTAGAAGAAAATGAAAGTTTGCAACACAAATCGACGGAAAGATGTTGCGAGATTCTCGAATGAACTACGATAGCAAGCTCCAAAACATGAGCTGGTTCTGCTACAAACACTGTGAACACACCGTCCAAGACAAGTATGACCACGTAGTAGTCTTATAACAAAGCACTACCGAAGTTCTTGTTGGGAACCATCATCGAGGATATCGAAGTCCTTACATAAGTCCGGATTAGCTCTTAGGAAGGAACTTCTTCTCCGGAACAAATCAATCGGTGGCTTGGAGTGCTAGGAATTGCATATGGAATGAGGATGATCAGTCTATCAGACCATAGAATACTTCGCACGTGCATGACTGACTTGGAATGATTCCGAAGGAAACAAAACAAACCTTTCTCAAATTCATGGCGGCAACTTACACCTAAAGCACATGAATTCGAGGAAGTCACTACTTCCATCCAAACATATGCTTCATGAACGAAACACGAAGACATTGCTTATAAAGTTTCCAACACTAGATTGATGTTCAACATGACTCATGGGGGAGACAAATGCTACCGATGGGCTCAACAAAGAACTCATCGGAGTTTCCATATCAATGGACTCCCACCATCATGTGAACACGGTGATAGCATTGGTCGCACCAAAGGATGTAATGGGGTATGCTCGAGGGATCAACCACGAGTAAGACAACATTACGAACATCGTTGGTTCAGATTTGACTTAATAATAGCCCATACTCAAGTCAAAGGATTGATAAGACAATAGGTCCAGCAACTGATCACAGAGACCAATCGATGAAGATATCATCTTTCTTCAACACACACTACACAAGAATATCCCTTTGGCACGAACTAAGTTAGGCAAGCTTTTATCTTCCAACTCTCCAAGTTGTTGTCTAGCTCAACCAACTAGTTCAGGGATATCCAACACGTAGTCTTGGAGAATGGGTGGTTTACAGGAAACTGAACTTGATCACGCAGCTCAACATAACAGTCGAGGAGACAACCCGGTAACACTTCCAAGAAGATATTTGGAAAGTCACGACCACCGGTATGTTACTAAGCTCGAGAACAATCTTGCTTTTGAGGGCAAGATGATATGATCAAATAAGCAAGGGATGGAATAATCCTATCTCATTGATCGAAGGGTGCACCGTAAATATGGACTAGGTAGCACGATCAATCTTAGTATGATGATTTAATAACCAACACGCTAAGAGTGAAAATATTGTCCATTAACTACCAAGCAACGAGGTTGCTAGGAGTATCGATTTCACACATCACAATTCACTTGTTGGCATTCCGGTTGCATCAACACGGGACCGAGGAATGAACAATGATGGCGAGAAGTATCACTACGACAAGAATTCATAAGAGAAGGTGCAATTCTCATGATGTTCCTGACATAAAGATGGTAACACTCCAAGGTGGAGCAGAATTCAAGCTGGATTGACATTTTGATCGGCGGGATACAACTACTTTGACCCAATCCTAGAAATGGATGAGGTACTGGAGTTTGTTTCTCCTAGTCATTCCGCAATGTAATGGCTTGACGGACCACAAGGATAATAGACATCGATAAACGAAGGCACACATACTCTTGGTTATCAACTGATAGAGGATAGTCGGGATACAACTAAAGAGAGCAACTCAAAGGAACATATGATTTTCTGAGTTGTGGATGCATAGATTAGTATGTCGAGCAAAGCTCAACATTTCTTCCGGATAACCCATGCGGGGAAGGTAGAACTGGCAGAGTCACAATATAGAATGGAGTACTCCTCAAGAGCACTCTTATTGTGATGTTTTGGTTCAACAAGGAACTTCTGCCATAAGCGGTTCGTAGTATTTGAAAGAAGGAAATACCACGGACCTCGAGGACTATCACAAAGTTACTAATATCCCAAAGGAACTAGCAAACACTATCATCATGAAGTAGGTGAATCTCGGGTTCAAGAACCCCGATTAGAATACCTACTAACTAAATTGCATCGGGATGCTTTCAAGAATAATGGCCAGAATCATCACACTGGGGATACAAAAGCATTGCTAAATTGCTAGGTGACTTCCTAAACAACTAGGGTCACAATAATAGTTCCAACATCTATGCCGAGGCAACGAAGTACCTCAACTTACCGATTAGTGTGATTATTCTGACCAAAAGGACATCGGGAACGGAAGGAAAGGATTTGCAAATGCATCAGACTATTTAGAGACCTGGGATGACTCGGACAAAGATAACGGCTGTAAATGCTCAAAATGATTTGAGACATCCTGCAAAAATGGTGGCATAACCACTCAACATCACAATATCAAGGTTCTGAGATCAACAGTTATCATACAGAAATAGTAGGAACTGAACTGGGGCTTAAAACCAACAATCTCAAAGGTCTATGGATTAATAACACGTCATCCTGATAGATAGATGAGAAGCCTAATTCTTAAACCCCGTAGAAGAGAAGAGGATGACTCGCATCGTAAGGCCATGAGGTATAAGGAGTAAAAAGAGCCTTACGTTCCTTCCACAATCAATTCCTTACATAGCTAAAGCATTTCTAGACACAACTTCGACCAGTTTGGCTTGGTAATCCCACAGCAGTCAAAGCTCGATACCAACGCTGTCAGACCCCGATCCTAAGTCACACCGATCTAGCATGTAACACATCATATCACTTTTGCGGCCTCACGCACGGTATTCTACCAGGTGTCGCTTACCATGGCCCGGACCGCTTGGCGCTTTTGGCCGACGTATATGATAGTGTCGCTAGCATCCATATGACAAAGAACCCGGGCCGACATGGCTAGTCGTGAACCCAAAGCGGCGCTTAACCCATGGGGACAGGCATACATGAATCACATCGAGCATGTCGGTCATCAACGATAAATTCAGGCTGTAGCAGGCTAACAGGACTCCGGTATCCCGGCTGTAGCAGGCTAGGCAGGACTCGAATAACACCGCGTGACATTTCAAGGGAACGGACATATAGGAACGGTGAAACACATGCCGCCAGTCAAGTGTCCAAGCAGTAGTGCTGGGCTAGCAGGACTCAGTGAACCGGGTCAGAAGCGGACTACTATCGCCGTAAGCACGAGACTACATTTCCCATATGAGAGGCTGCCAAGGATAAACAACTAGTTTGTCGGATCCCACACATACCAAGCATTTCAAACATACACACAAGATGCTCAATATGTGTAGATACAACATGGCATCACAACATAACTCTACGACTCAAATATTTATTCAATAGGCTCCGAGGAGCGAGATATTACAAACATGGGTCTCATGACCCAACACTCGTGAGCATACAAGTCAAAGCACAAGCGGAAGCTAAACATGTCTCGAGTACGCATAACTATAAATAAAGAAGGCCGAGAAGCCTGACTATCTACTGCATCTCCGCCGAGGGCACAAGATCGTGAGCTGAGGTAACAAGCTAACCGTCAAGTCCAAGCGGAACTACTAGCGAGATCAAGTCTCTCTCGCAAAACATAAAATAAGCAAACGTGAGTACAAACGCATTTCAAAGAAGACTTACATCGTAACTAGCTACATATGCATCATTATCAAAAGGGGTGGTGGAGTTTGACCGAGCAAGCCAGCTTTGACTCGGTGGCTATCCTGAACTACGATCGCAAGTAACTCTTTTGAGATGGCGCACACGAGTCCACATATTCACCATATCAATACACCACTATGGACCCGCTCCCGCCTCCCTACGAGAACGCCATCCATAGCACTCACGCTTATCTTGCGTATTTTAGAGTATCCACTTTCACTTGTCTATGAACCGATATAGGCAACCCAGAAGTCCTTCTCCGTGGACACGGCTATTCAATAGATCATATTAACCCAGCAGGGGTGTACTTCTTCACACACGCTCACCACTTACCGCCACATACACGACATGTACTCGGCAACCTTCAAGCCGGAAGCCCAACGTGGTGTCGGCCACAGCCTACCTAAACACACGAGTCCCAAGTCCAGTTTATCGCCTATTCGGGTTCCATCCGCAGGAGTCCGCCGAGGTTTCCCATACAGCCCCGAACGATGTGTGCAGGGTTCCCGAGACACCAAACGGGCGAATCGGTACATCAGACACGGTGCCTACCGCAACACAACCCACCCCTACGGTCATGCTATGCGTGCGGCCCCCAAAGATGCTACAAACACCGTAAACTACTTGCAACTCCCTTGACCGAGGACAAGGGTGGTTAAGAAGCCGAGAGGGTCCATTGGTTTCGGGCCCAATGCGTGGTAGTAACTGTTTCATGGATCACAAACACAGATCTCAGCCTCGAGGACGGCTGCAATGAGACAACCCACCATGTACTCCTACATGGCCTCTCACCGCTACCTTTACCAAATCGTGTTCACACACTTAGCTCACACACAAGAGGACATGTTCACACAACCATTCCAATTCATTCTCGATGAATCGGACTGACTCAACTCTAAGCGATAGCAGGCATGACAACAAGCATGAATGAGTAGGCACAACATGGCTCAAACAACTCCTACTCATGCTAGTGGGTTTCATCTAATTCTTGTGGAATGACAGGTCATGCAGAGGATAAGGGGTTCAGCTACCGCAGCAAGTAACACATGAGTCGTTGTTGTCCTAATGCAGTAAAATAGAGCAGGAGCGAGAGAGTGGGATTATATCGAAAATGGACAAGGGGTTTTGCTTGCCCGGCACTTCAAGATAATATAGTTCTTCATCGGTGTCATCGAATAATCGCTTAACGCCGCTCACCGAGAGGGGACAATTACCGCAACAAGAGAGAACACAATCAATGCAATGCACATTCACATGAATGACATGTCATGTTAAGGTACTGAATTCACCTAATGCAATGTCTAGCCAGTTAATTGAAGTAGAATTCAAACAAGAACAAATTCCAACTCCAAATGTTATTTCATAAATTGCCCTAATCATGATTCATCCTATTCAGTGAGGTTAACTTGTTTAATCATGCATGAAAGTGCCATAAACAGATTCTTCATATTTTCTGATCATTTTCATATATAAATGATTTAATTTGGAGTTACAGATTAAAAGTTATGAATATTTGAAGTTTGGGGTATTTTCTGAAATTTCCTGAATTAAATTAAATCCAGAAAATCAAATAATTGCGCCAAGACATTCTGAGGCATGACGTCAGCGAGTCAACCGTGGTTGACCGGTCAAACCTGACGTGTGGGGCCACACGTCAGTGTCTCAGTTAGTTAACAGGGGTTTTATTTCTAATCTAATTAGATTAGTGGCGGTGGGGGCCCTTTAGCCGATGTCGAGAGGTTAAAAGGCGGTGATTAGCACTAAGCTAATCACACGGCCGGGCCCACGTGGCAGGGGCTCAGCGACGGGGCTCATCGCCGGCGACCTCGACGCTGGCGGAGTCACGCCACGGCCACGGGCGGGCGCGTCGAGAGCACCGGCGTAGCCCGGCTCTCAGCACATCCTGAGTAGAGGCGAGTAGGAGGAGGCTGGGGGCCCGGGGCTCGCCGGAGCGGAGCTGTCAGCGCCGGCGTTTGGGGTGAACTGGGTTTTGAGGTTAGGGAGCACCGAGAAGGCAAAGAGGGTGCTACGACCTCACAGAAGTGCATCGAGCACGGTGGCCCAGCGCAGGCTGTGATGGCCACGCCACGGTGAGGAACTACGGCGGTGATGGCTCTCGGGTCTGGTGGTTAGTGCGGCTACGGCACGCAAGGGAGGAGGAGAGGAGAGGGAAAATGACGAGGTGCTGACGGCGATGTCGTAGGGAGGCTCAGCGCGCTCGGGGACGGCTCAACGGCGACGGAACGACGATGACGATCTCCGGTGTCCCGAGGTTGAAGACGGGTCGATGGCGACGAAGCAGAGCCCTCCGGCTCATTTCCTTCAGCGTGGGGATGGGGTGCTCGATTTCAGAGCTGCTGGACATGGTCATGGGACGAGGGGACGGCGGTGGTCGTGCCAACGACGAGCGGCGGCGGCGGTGGCGCTTTGAGAGGAGAGAGAGCAGGGAGGGAAAGCACCAAGAGTGAACGGGGGTTCCAAGGGTGCGTGGCGTCAAGGAGACGCCCAGAAGGCGTGGGGACGGCAAGCATGAGGTGGCCGTTGGTGGCCGTGCGCGCGGCGGCCACACGCACAACCACCTGGCAGAGGAGGAAGGCGCCATGGAAGGGGGCGGGGGTGGTGGCCGGGCCACCGAGGAGCCGGGCCAGTGAGGGAGGGGGAGAGGTCGGGCCGGCCGTGCTGTGTGAGCTGGGCTTCTCTCTCTCTGCTTATTTCTATTTTACTCCTGTTTTCTATTTTCTATAGTTTGTTTTGATTTAGTTTAGCACCAAATCATTTAAATAAATCCTGAAAATAATTGTGGGCATTAACTGAATTATTACAGAGGCCCTTAACTATTTTTCAGAATTGTTGGAGCATTTAAAAATATTAACAGATTTAAATGCCCCAATTCAAATACAATATGGTTTATTTAAAAATCCAAAATGTCTTGGAAAAATATCCATCATCTCCTGGATATGGTTTTTACCCTTTTCCATTAATCATGAACATTTTTGCAAACCAATTTGGGTTCTTTGAAAATATTTTAAAGTTGAACCTATTTGAATTCCTTTAGTGCTAGGGTTTAGGCAATCCCTATTTCAAATTTCATGAGAATTAAACATGATGCATGGATGCAATGCCACTAGTTACAAGCAAGCTCTAGGGCTGATCTGGGGCTGTGACATAAGGATTCACATCAAAAGGATGGCCCAGTTAGGTCCATCTATGGGCCAAGAAAGCAGGCTCGTCAAAGCAATGCAACACGCCAAAATTCCGAAGATCACGGCACCCCCAAATATAGGGCGCCAGACACCCACTATGTTTCACCGATGAGGTGCTGGATCATGAATTTCAGCTGATTCAAACCCGTAAACATAGAGGCAGACGATCGAACAATGCACCACGAGTCCTGATCGAGGATTACATCTTCCACATACACATGGCTAGAGGAGATGATCTCCACGCCATAAAATACTTACCCCTTAAACTCAAAGGGCCAGCTCGGCATTGGCTTAAAAGCCTCCCCGAAAATACCATTGGAAGCTTTGAAGAGCTCGAGGATACGTTTCGGGAAAATTTTCAAGGGACATATGTCCGCCCTCCGGATGCAGACGATTTAAGTCACATAACTCAACAGCCCGGAGAGTCAGCCCGGAAATTCTGGAACAGGTTCCTCACAAAAAAGAACCAAATAGTCGACTGTCCGGATGCCGAAGCCTTAGCAGCCTTCAAACACAAAGTCCGAGACGAATGGCTCGCCAGACACCTCGGCCAAGAAAAGCCAAGAACAATGGCCGCATTAACAAGCCTCATGACCCACTTTTGCGCGGGAGAGGATAGCTGGCTAGCAAGATGCAGCACCAGCGACCCAAGTACATCCAAAGTTAAGGATGGAAACGGGAAACCACGGCACAACAAGGACCAGCGCCGGACTAAAGGAAACGGTCCAAAGAGCACAGCAGTCCACGCCGGATTCAAAAGCTCACGGTAGAACAACAAAAACTGCCCCTTAAGGACAATAGAGATGAGCTATCCAACTTCAACAAAATCTTGGACAAGATATGTCAAATCCACAACACTCCCGGGAGGCCTGCAAACCATACCCACAAAAATTGTTGGGTCTTCAAACAGTCTGGTAGACTCAATGCGGAACACAAGGGGCTCGACACACCAAGTGAAGAAGACGACGAGCACCACAAGCAGAGCCCTGGAAAACAAAAGACTTTCCCACAAGAGGTTAAAACAGTAAACTCACTTCACGTGATCAAAGGGAAACAGAAGCGCCCACTAAAAGGCGCGCCGCACTGGTTGTCAAAACCAATCACCTTCGACCATCGTGACTATTCCAAAGTATTCGAACGCAGGATGGACTGCCTTGATATTGGATCCTATAATCGACGGATTCCAATTTACACAAGTCCTCATGGATGGCGGCAAAGTGGCATAAACCTGATATATCGTGACACAATCCGCAGGATGGGGATAAACCCAACCAAAATTCGCCAGAAAGCAACACCTCCTTTAAAGGAGTAATGCCAGCCCATATGCCCATTGTACGGGCTCCATATCGCTATCGCTTGTGTTCGGTTCATCCGACAACTTCCGTCGCGAAAGGTTAATCTTCCATGTCGCCCCGTTTAAAAGTAGCCATCAAGCACTATTGGGACGCGAAGCTTTCGCCCGCTTTAACGCAATACCGCATTACGCATCACTAACACTTAAAATGCCCGGTCCACGCGGCATCATCTCGTTAAGAGGAAGTATTAAGTGTTACTCGAGCACGGAAGAACAGGAGACTGCCTTGACAGCCCCACACCTATCCGGCTCCGCTAGGCAAAGAACCTGAATTGGTCATTCAAACCCCGGACACGGCTAGACGAGTCCGGCACCTACTAGCGGCATACCCCCATACAAGGGGCTGCACGCATATATCATAAGAGACACTAAAGCTCAATTTTATTCACTTCTTCGAATCGTACTCTGTTTATTTAATATAAAAGTACATCTTTCGCACGATCTTTTTTCTTTCAAACTAAGTTCCTCTCTTTTACAGATGAACAACGTGCTACACCCGGCCCGTGATACGGCACAATGGAGACACAGCGCAGACGCGCAGCAGGGACCCGTTGCAAGGATTCTTTTCAGATTAAGACCCCGTGATAAACGCTTTTTTACCGCTCTCTTGTTGATATACATCCCCGGTTCCTTACTATAACCGAGGAGGAGGCTGGCATTTTGGCATTGGCCGCACCAGAATTTTTATGCGTGCACTGGACACTGTGTGCTTAGGGCATTATTCTGCCCATTTTCATAAAGACCGAATACCTTAGGGAGTATTCGCGCCTCGAAAGTTAGGCCTTATATGCATCAGCTCCGAATCATGTCTTTGGTCAAATGTTGGGTTGCCCGCCTCGTGTTTTGCTGCCTTACGTTCGCTTTCACGGCTAACGCGGCACCAGGAGAACTATCGCGATTGTGCCCCGGTTCGCCGGGCGAGCACCTCGAAGAGAGAAAGCCGAAAACCGTCTCACATGATATAGCGAGAGACTGGTCAACCACTGATGACTCACCTGGAATGTTTAGGATTCTCTCAGATTAACGAAGGACCGGTTTTCGGTCAGCACATACGCACCTTTAATTCGGGAGAGTGCGGTGCCCCAGGGCTATATAGTAGCCCCACCTCGAACTCCTATGGCTAAGTGAAAGTGATAAAGCATTATAGTCCGGTTGCCTGGTTTGCTACGCTATCACCTCCTTAACAGGACCAAGACGTTGGATTAAGTGTGGAAAGGCGCTTTCTTTGCAAACACCCCCGCACTATGTGCATGGGGGCTGAAGCCAAGGACTGCCATCTTTCAGGTTATATACACATATACATAAACGGTCGCGCAGGGAGTAGTTTACTACTTGAACGCACAAGTATAAAAAGCTCTTATATTATGTTGAAACATTGTTTTCACCAATCATACATGTCATTTAAACATAATATCCTTCGAGCACTGTGTCTCTATTAAACGAAGCGCCCGGACTTCTTCAAAGTAGTGCTCGGCAGTACTCGCTTCGTCCTCAATCTTGGGATGCAATGTCGGTGGCCTTCATCTCTGCCAAAGATGTCTTGACACGGGCCGAGCCATCCACGCCCTCAATACACGCTGATCGCTTCATTGCGTCGACACGCAGTACCGCACCAAGGAACCGCTGCACTAAACCAAAATAGCTCTTCTACCGGGGTCCGCCCGCCACAAGTGAGTCAAGACATGCTTCATAGCAAATCCGGACAATCGATTCAGCTCGGCCCATTCGCCAACCGATCGGTCAGCGGTAGAGGACGCCCGGACTATGGAATTGGCGACCAATATAGCTCTTCCTTCGTGCCCCTTCCGCCCCGGAAGTGCTCAACTCAAGTCATAGCTAGCCGCCGCCAATTCCAGATAAGCATCCTCCAAACTCCACAACTTATCCAACCAGCATACTTTGGATCCGTATATTTCCTCCGCGCGAAATGGTTTTCCACCGCAATTGCCCCGGCCCGACTCAGCTCCTCCTTGGCAGCTCTCAAAGCCGATCGGGCATTCTTGGATTCGGCGGCCTTTTTCAGGCCCTCTTGTTCCGCTTGACGTTCTTTTTCAAGAACCTCGCAGCGATCGGCAGTATTCCTCAACTTTCTGGCCATATCGGCCATTTCCTCTTTGCTTCGGCAGTGAGCAGCCCGTACGGTTTCTAGCTCTTCGGCCGCCTTTAAAGCGGCCGCACTACTATTTCTGGCTTGCTCTTTCGCTCGAGCGAGCTCCGCCCGCAGCTCCTCCATAGCAACGGCACCATCTGCATTAAGCATACAAATAGTGAGACATGGGCGTCAAGCTCCCTTACCAGTGTCCGTGATAGAAGTCGCATACCTTGTGACTCGTCAAACCGCTTATTGACCAAGCGATGTCCGCATCCGCCTCGTCAAGTTGCCGCTTTAGTTCGGCATATTCATCAGTCCTACCGGCCACACGGACGCCCGCCACCTGTTTAGGAGCCGCGATATGTTATAATCGAGATTTTGATCTCTCGCACGCTGTCAATTTTGACAACATACCGAGTCTCGTGGGCTACTATCTATACAGGCGATTTTATATGCATAATCGTCGAAGGTACATCATTTTGGGTACCTCAAACCCCGTCAAGAAGCTTCGACGGCTTCATGCAATCCGCTCTCATGGATGCAATTCTTTCAATCACCGTACCCATTAGAGCACGGTGATCTTGAGATAACCCGCTTCGCCCGGCAGATCCTTCAGCTCCTCCGACCGCACACCACTTGGCGCCGGACCTTCCGCCCCGCCGGACATGGGGGAACCCTCCGACGACACCTCCGGGTCATCCGCCTTCACATGAGGGTGCGACAGGTGGAGGCGTTCGCTCTCCATCATCTCCGAAGAAGATCCTCAAGACGAGCTCTGCTGAGAAGGGCTGAGGTCCGAAATACAAGGTACAATTTCGGTTATCTTTATAAATAAATACAGGGATGTTCCTTATTTACAAGACCCCTTCTTTTTACTTACGGCTCGCTGGAGGGCTGATCCCCTTGGGGAAATAGTGCGGCTGGGTTAGTTTCCAGCGCCGGACTCTCCAACAAAGATTCCCTTCCCCTCTTTGAGGCCTTGACCTCCGGATCTTCCGAAGCGGTCCTCTTCTCTCCTTGAAAGACGGGACTTTTAATCCCTCCTTCCTTGATAGCCTCCTTCAGAAGGCGCTTGCTTCCCGCTCCCCCTTCGCCTTCCTCAAAAGGCGCGACCTTCAACATCTTGGTCAGCATGGGATCCGACGTTGTCTCCGGGAGGGGAGCCGGACACCTTATTAACTTTGCCTTGGCTATCCACTCCTGTTCAAGAAATGGCTCCTTTTAAGGGCATATATATATAATAAATGAATGAACAGCTTGTCCGGTTACAGGACTACTTACTTGAGTATCTCAAGCGATTGCAGCTTAGTCTCAGCATCCTCGGCCAGTCCGGACACTTCTCTTGTGATCCAAGAACAGTTTATACATCTCCACGGGCGTCGTGCCCATAAAATTTTGGAGAGCTCGTGGTCCCTCCGGATTAAATTCCCACAAAGCGGATGGGGCGACGCTTGCAGGCGTAAGAGGCCGGATCACCATAACTGCGCCATCGCAACCAGATTGATCTCTTTCCCTGGAGGTCTCGACACGGCCCTCGTAGCAAGGGGAACGCCCTTGGACGGCCCCAGAGCCCCTTGTTGACCCATGACGTCGGCCATGTGGTGGACTGAGCGGAAGGCACGGAGCGCCGCCATCTGGTGCCCTGTGAGCGGTGATATAAAACCACTCCCGTTGCCACAAACCAAGCTCCTCTTGAAAAGAGCCCTCGGGCCATGGAGCATCAAGCACATTTGCTTATGATCGCCCCTCCGACTTCGCTTGTTGCCCCCCGATCATCCTTGGCTCCACCTTGAAGGTCTTGAGCCACAATCCAAAGTGGGGGGTAATATGGAGGAAGGCCTCACATACGACAATGAATGACGAGATATGGAGGATGGACTCCGTATTCAAGTCATGGAAATCAAGCCCATAATAAAACATGAGCCCCCGCACGAAGGGATCCGTCGGAAGCCTAAACCCGAAGGAAGTGAGACACGAACACCACGTTCTCGCCGGGCTCAGAGTGGGAATGACCTGCCTGAGCAGAAGCCTATGCGAGATCTCGCCAGTTAGATACCGGCGTCTCGCAGCTTTAGCACATCTTCTTCTCGTGACGGAGGAAGACATCCATCGACCGTGTTGGTCGGAGCCGGACATCATCGAAAGTCCGGGCGCGAATCTGAAGCTTTGGGTGTTGGAACTCGGCGCGAGGCGAACTCGATGGAGGGTGTAAAAAGAAGAGGGCCTTGGTCTCATTATAAAGAGGTTGAATACCAAGAGCCCACCCGTGGTCGATTAGGACTCGCCGATAGAGGAGGCGTGCCAGCGAACGCAGTTGGGTTACCCACATCCGTATTGTTGAGAATCCCAGAATAAGGGGGGCACGATCTATGCTTTGATAAGACGTGCCAAGGAAACCGCCTCGCTAAACGCGCTAAGGTGAAACGGTAAAAAACGATTCATATAAAGGCCTGGCCGTGGTGTGATGTCACGCCGCGGAATACGTCAGCAGATCTGTGCAAAAGTTATTCTCTCTACGGTGGAATGTGGAACTTGTTTTGCAGAGCCGGACACTATCCTTGTGTTCAAAACCTTCTATGAAGTATTCAGAGGAGGAACCCGCCTTGCAATGCCGAAGACAATATGCGCGCCGGACTCATCGTCATTGAAGCCTGGTTCAGGGGCTACTGAGGGAGTCCCGGACTAGGGGGTGTCCGGATAGCCGGACTATCGTCACGGCCGGACTCCAAGACTATGAAGATACAAGATTGAAGACTTCGTCCCGTGTCCGGATGGGACTTTCCTTGGCGTGGAAGGCAAGCTTGGCGATACGGATATGTAGATCTCCTACCATTGTAACCGACTCAGTAACCCTAACCTATCCGGTGTCTATATAAACCGGAGGGTTTTAGTCCGTAGGACGAACAACAATCATACCATAGGCTAGCTTCTAGGGTTTAGCCTCCTTGATCTCATGGTGGATCTACTCTTGTACTACCCATATCATCACTATTAATCAAGCAGGAGTAGGGTATTACCTCCATCGAGAGGGCCCGAACCTGGGTAAAAACATCGTGTCCCTTGTCTCCTGTTACCATCCGCCTAGACGCACAGTTTGGGACCCCCTACCTGAGATCCGCCGGTTTTGACACCGACAACTGAGGGAGTCCCGGATTAGGGGGTGTCCGGATAGCCGAACTCTTACCATTGGCCGGACTCCTGGACTATGAAGATACTCCGGACACCTCCTAGTCCAGGACTCCCTCAGTAGCCCCTGAACTAGGCTTCAATGACGACGAGTCCGGCGCGCATATTGTCTTCGGCATTGCAAGGCGGGTTCCTAATCCGAATACTTCATAGAAGGTTTTGAACACAAGGATAGTGTCCGGCTCTACAAAACATGTTCCACATACCACCATAGAGAGAATAACTTTTGCACAGATCTGCTGACGTATTCCGTGGCGTGACATCACACCACGGCCAGGCCTTTATATGAATCGTTTTTCACCGTTCCACCTTAGCGCGGTTAGCGAGGTGGTTTCTTTGGCACGTCTTATCAAAGCATAGACCGTGCCCCCTTATTCCGGGATTCTCATCAATACGGACGTGGGTAACCCAACCGTGCCCGTTGGCACGCCTCCTCTATCAAAGGCGAGCCCTAGTTGACCACGGGGTGGGTTCTTGGTATTCAACCTCTTTATAATGAGACCAAGGCCCTCTTCTTTTTACACCCTCCATCGAAGTTCGCCGCTTCGAGTTCCAACACCCAAAGCTTCAGATTCAGCGCCGGACCTTCGATGATGTCCGCCCGACCAAAGCACGGCCGATGGATGTATTCCTCCGCTACGTAAGAATATGTGCTAAAGCTGCAGGACGCCAGTATCTAACCGCGAGATCTCGCATAGGCTGCCTGCTCCAGGCAGGTCATTCCCACTCCCGAGCCCGGCGAGAACGTGGTGTTCAGGTCTCACTTCCGTCGAGGTTTAGGCTTCCCGACGGATCCTTTTAAAGCGGGGGCTCATGTTTTATTATGGGCTTGATTTCCATGACTTGAATCCGGAGTCCATCCTCCATATCTCGTCATTCATTGTCGTATGTGAGGCCTTACTCCATATTACCCCCCACTTTGGATTGTGGCTCAAGACCTTCAAGGTAGAGCCAAAGATGATCGAGGGGCAACAAGCAGAGTGCGGAGGGGCGGTCATAAGCAAATGTGCGGATGCTCCTTGGCCCGAGGGCTCTTTTCAAGAGGAGCTTGGTTTGTGGCAACGGGAGTGGTTTTATGTCACCGCTCGGGGGCACCAAATGGGTGGCGCCCCGCCTTCTACTCAGTCCACCACAAATGGGCCGGGCGCCATGGGTCAACAAGGGGCTCGGACTGGGGCCGCCCAAGGACGTTCCCTTGCTACAGGCCGATTCGAGACCTCCGTGAAAGAGAGATCAATCTGGCTGCGATGGGCGCAGTTATGGTGATCCGACGCCTTCTCGCCTGCAGCGCCGCCCCCTCCGCCTGTGGGAATTTAATCCGAGGGACCACGAGCTCTCCAAAATTTTATGGGCACGACGCCTGTGGAGATGTATAAACTGTTCTTCGGATCACAAGAGAAGTGTCCGGACCTGACTGAGGATGCAGGACTAAGCTGCAATCGCCCAGATACTCAAGTAAGTAGTCCCGAACCGGACAAGCTGTTCATTCATTTATCATATATATATATATATATATATATATATATATATATATATATATATATATATATATGCCCTTTAAAGGAGCCGCTTTCTTGAACAGAGTGGATAGCCAAGGCAAAGTTGATAAGGTGTCCGGCTCCCTCCCGAGACCACGCCGGATCCCATGCTGACCAAGATGTTGAAGGTCGCGCCTTTTGAAGAAGGCGAACGGGGGGAGCGGGAAAGCAAATGCCTCTACGAAGGAGGCAATCAAGGAAGGAGGGATTTAAAGTCCCGTCTTTCGAGGAGAGAAGAGGAGTGCTTCGGAAGATCCGGAGGTTAAGGCCTCAAAGAGGGGAAGGGAATTCGCTTGAGAGTCCGGGCGCTGGAAGTAACCCAGCCGCACTATTTTCCCAAGGGATCAGCCCAAATGAGCCGTAAGTAAAAAGAAGGGTCTTGTAAATAAGGAACATCCTCAGATTTATTTATGAAGATAACCGAAATTGTACCTTGTAGTTCGGACCTAAGCCCTTCTCAAGCAGAGCTCGTCTTCGGGGATCTTCTTCGAGATGATGGAGAGCGAACGCCTCCACCTGCCGCACCCTTCTTGGAAGCGGACGACCCGGAGGTGTCGCCGCGAGGGTTCCCCTGTCCGGGCGGGGAAGGTCCGCGCCAAGTGGTGTGCGGTCGGAGGAGTCAAGGATCCGCCGGGTGAGCGGTTATCTCGTAAGATCACCGTGATCTAATGGGTACGGTGATTGAAAGAATTGCATCCGCCGGAGAGCATTGTATGAAGCCGCCGAAGCTTATCGACGGGCTTTGAGGTACGCAAAATGATGTACCTTCCGATCAAGGAAATATGCCCTAGAGGCAATAATAAAGTTATTATTTATTTCCTTATATCATGATAAATGTTTATTATTCATGCTAGAATTGTATTAACAGGAAACATAATACATGTGTGAATACATAAACCTCACAGTTTCACTAGTATGACTCTACTTGACTAGCTCGTTAATCAAATATGGTTGTGTTTCCTAACCATGAACAAGGAGTTGTTATTTGATTAACGGGATCACATCATTGGTTGAATGATCTGATTGACATGACCCATTCCATTAGCATAGCACCTGATCGTATAGTTTGTTGCTAGTGCTTTTCTTCATGACTTATACATGTTCCTATGACTATGAGATTATGCAACTCCCGTTTGCACGAGGAACACTTTTGGTGCTACCAAACGTCACAACGTAATCGGGTGATTATAAAGGTACATTACAGGTGTCTCCGAAGGTACATGTTGGGTTGGCATATTTCGAGATTAGGATTTGTCACTCCGATTGCTCGGAGAGGTATCTCTGGGCCCTCTCGGTAATGCACATCACATAAGCCTTGCAAGCATTGCAACTAATGAGTTAGTTGTGAGATGATGTATTGCGAACGAGTAAAGAGACTTGCCAAGAATCTAGATTGAACTAGGTATTGGATACCGACGATCGAATCTCGGCAAGTAACATACCGATGACAAAGGGAACAACGTATGTTGTTATGCGGTCCGACCGATAAAGATCTTCGTAGAATATGTAGGAGCCAATATGGGCATCCAGGTCCGCTTATTGGTTATTGACCGTAGAGGTGTCTCGGTCATGTCTACATAGTTCTCGAACCCGTAGGGTCCGTGACGCTTAACGCTTTCGATGACAGCTTACTATGAGTTGTTATGATGTTTCTGTACCAAGGTTGTTCGAGTCCCGGATGAGATCACGGACGTGACGAGGAGTCTCGAAATGGTCGAGACATAAAGATTCATATATTGGAAGTCTATGTTTGGACATTGGAAGTGTTCCGGTGAAATTAGGAATTTTACCAAGTACCGGAGGTTACCGAACCCCGGAATACTAATGGGCCAACATGGGCCTTAGTGGAAAGGAGAGAAGGGGGCCCAAGTGCTGGCCGCACCTTCCCCCTTCCCTAGTCCTATTAGGACTAGGAGAAGGCGCCCCTCTCTCTCCCTTCCCACTTGGGGAAACCTAGTTGGACTAGGATTGGGGGAATCCTACTCCTAGTAGGAGTAGGACACCCTGGCGCACCTCCCTTGGCCGGCCAGCCCCTCCTCCTTCCCTCCTTTATATACAGGGGCAGAGGGCACCCCATGACACACAAGTTGATCCTTGAGATCTTTCCTTAGCCGTGTGCGGTGCCCCCTTCCACCATATTACACCTCGAGAATACCGTAGCGGAGCTTAGGCGAAGCCCTGCGCCGGTGGAACATCATCATCGTCACCACGCCGTCGTCTTGTGAAACTCTCCCTCAACACTCGGCTGGATCGGAGTTCGAGGGACGCCATCGAGCTGAACGTGTGCAGAACTCGGAGGTGCCGTGACGTTCGGTACTTGGATCGGTTGGATCGTGAAGAAGTACGACTACTTCCTCTACGTTGCGTCAACGCTTCATTGTGGGTCTATGAGGGTACGTGAGACAACACTCTCATCTCGTTGCTATGCATCACCATGATCTTCGCGTGATCGTAGGAAAATTTTGAAATTACTACGTTACCCAACAAAGGCATCCGAGCCTGGTTTTATGCGTAGATGTCATATGCACGAGTAGAACACAAGTGAGTTGTGGGACGATACAAGTCATACTGCCTACCAGCATGTCATACTTTGGTTCAGCGGTATTGTTGGAAAGACGATCCAGACCAACCTTACGCGTACTCTTCCACGCGAGACCGGTTCCCTCGACGTGCTTTGCACATAGATGGCTTGTGGAAGACTGTCTCTCCAACTTTAGTTGAACCGAGTGTGCTACGCCCGTCCTTGAGAAGGTTAAAGCGGAGTCTATTTGACGAAGTATCGTTGTGGTTTTGATGCGTAGGTAAGAACGGTTCTTGCTCATTTCGTAGCAGCCACGTAAAACTTGCAAACAACAAAGTAGAGGGCGTCTAACTTGTTTTTGCAGGGCATGTTGTGATGTGATATGGTCAAGACGTGATGCTATATTTTATTGTATGAGATGATCATGTTTTGTAAACCGAGTTATCGACAATGGCAGGAGCCATATGGTTGTCGCTTTATTGTATGCAATGCAATCGCTTCTGTAATGCTTTACTTTATCACTAAGCGGTAGCGATAATCGTAGAAGCATAAGTTTGGCGAGACGACAACGATGCTACGATGGAGATCAAGGTGTCGGCGCCGGTGACGATGGTTATCATGACGGTGCTTCGGAGATGGAGATCACAAGCAAAAGATGATGATGACCATATCATATCACTTATATTGATTGCATGTGATGTTTATCCTTTATGCATCTTATCTTGCTTTGATTGACGGTAGCATTATAAGATGATCTCTCACTAAAAATTATCAAGAAGTGTTCTCCCTGAGTATGCACCGTTCGCGAAAGTTCTTCGTCTTTGAGACACCACGTGATGATCGGGTGTGATAGGCTCTACGTTCAAATACAACGGGTGCAAAACAGTTGCACGCGGAATACTCAGGTTATACTTGACGAGCTATGCATATAAGATATGACCTCTAACACGGAGACCGAAAGGTCGGCGTGAATCATATAGTAGATATGATCAACATAGTGATGTTCACCATTGAAACTACTCCATCTCACGTGATGATCGGACATGGTTTAGTTGATTTGGATCACGTGATCACTTAGAGGATTAGAGAGATGTCTATCTAAGTGGGAGTTCTTAAGTAATATGATTAATTGAACTTTAATTTATCATGAACTTAGTCCTGGTAGTATTTTGCAAATTATGTTGTAGATCAATAGCTCGCGTTGTTGCTTCCCTATGTTTTTATATGTGTTCCTAGAGAAAATTGTATTGAAAAATGTTAGTAGCAATGATGCGGATTGGATCCGTGATCTGAGGTTTATCCTCATTGCTGCACAGAATAATTATGTCCTTACTGCACCGCTAGGTGACAGACCTATTGCAGGAGCAAATATAGACGTTATGAACGTTTGGCTAGCTCAATATGATGACTACTTGATAGTTTAGTGCACCATACTTAACAGCTTAGAATCGGGACTTCAAAGGCGTTTTGAGCGTCATGGACCATATAAGATGATTCAGGAATTGAAGTTAATATTTCAAGCAAATACCGAGTTGAGAGATATGAAGTCTCCAACAATCTATAGCTAAAAGATGGAAGAGAATCGCTCAACTAGTGAGCATGTTCTCAGATTGTCTGGTACTTCAATCGCTTGAATCAAGCGGAGTTAATCTTCCGAGATAAGATAGTGATTGATGTAATTCTCTAGTCACCGTCACTAAGTTAGTAGAACTTCGTGATGAACTATAGTATGCAAGGGATGACGAAAACGATTCCCGAGCTCTTCGTGATATTGAAATCGACGAAGGTAGAAATCAAGAAAGAGCATCAAGTGTTGATGATTGACAAGACCACTAGTCTCAAGGAAAGGGCAAAGGGAAGAAGGGGAATTTCAAGAAGAACGGCAAGCAAGTTGCTGCTCGAGTGAAGAAGCCCAAGTCTGGACCTAAGCCTGAGACTAAGTGCTTTTGCTGCAATGGAACTGGTCACTAGAAGCGGAACTACCCCAAGTATTTGGCGGATAAGAAGGATGGCAAAGTGAACAAAGGTATATTTGATATACAGATTATTGATGTGTATTTTACTAGTGTTAAGTAGCAACCCTCGGTATTTGATCTTTGGTTCGGTTGCTAAAAGTAGTAGCTTGAAAGCGTGAGTTGCCGAATGAACAGAAACTAGTTGAAGGGAAGTGGCGATGAGTGTTGGAAGTAGTTCCAAGATTGATATGATCATCATCGCACACTCCCTATACTTTCAGGATTAGTGTGGAACCTAAATAAGTGTTATTTGGTGTTGAGCATAAATATGATTTGATCATGTTTATTGCAATACAATTATTCATTTAAGTAAGAGAATAAATTGTTGTTACATTTACATGAATAAAAACCTTATATGGTTACACACCCACTGAAAATGGTTCATTGGATCTCGATCATAGTGATACACATATTCATAATATTGAAAACCAAAAGATGCAAAGTTAATAATGATAGTGCAACTTATTTGTGGCACTGCCGTTTAGGTCATATTGGTGTAAAGCGCATGAAGAAACTCCATCTTGATGGATTTTGGAATCACTTGATTATGAATCATTTGATGCTTGCGAACCGTGCCTTTTGGGCAAGATGACTAAAACTCCGTTCTCCGGAACAATGGAACAAGCTCTTGACTTATTGGAAATAATACATACCGATGTATGCGATCCAATAAGTGTTGATGCTAAATGGCAAGTATCGTTATTTGCTGACCTTCACAAGATGATTTGAGCAGATATGTATATCTTCTTGATGAAACATAAGTCTGAAATAGTTGAAAAGTTCAAAGAATTTCAGAGTGAAGTAGAAAATCATCGTAACAAGAAAATAAAGTTTCTGCGATCTGATCGTGGAGATAAATATTTGAGTTACGAAGTTTGGTCTTCAATTAAAACAAAGTGGAATAGTTTCACAGCTCACGCCACCGAACACCACAACGTTATGGTGTGTCCGAACATCGTAATCAGATACTTTATTTTGATATGGTGCGATCAATGATGTCTCTTACCGATTTACCAATATCGTTTTGGGGTTATGCATTAGAGACACCTGCATTCACGTTTAATAGGGCACCATCTAAATCCGTTGAGGCGACACCGTATGAACTATGGTTTAACAAGAAACCTAAGCTGTCGTTTCTTAAAGTTTTGAGTTGGGATGCTTATGTGAAAAAGTTTTCACCAGATAAGATCGAACCCAAATCGGAGAAGTGCGTCTTCATAGAATACCCAAAGGTAACTATTGGGTACACCTTCTATCACAAGATCCGAAGGCAAGTTATTCGTTGCTAAGGTGGATCCTTTCTAGAGAAGAAGTTTCTCTCGAAAGAAGTGAGTGGGAGGAAAGTAGAACTTGATGAGGTAATTGTACCTTCTCCCTTATTGGAAAGTAGTTCATCACAGAAATCAGTTCGGTGATTCCTACACCAATAAGTGAGGAAGTTAATGATGATGATCATGAAACTTCAGATCAAGTTGCTACCAAACCTCGTGGGTCTTCTAGAGCAAAATCCGCACTGAGTGGTATGGTTATCGTGTTCGGAAGTCATGTTACTAGACCATGATGAACCTCACGGACTATGAGGAAGCGATGATGAGCCCAGATTCCGCGAAATGGCTTGAGGCCATGAAATCTGAGATAGGATCCATGTATGAGAAACAAAGTATGGACTTTGATTGACTTGCTCTATGATCAGCAAGCCATGTTAAATAAATGGATCTTCAAGAGGAAGACGGACAGCGATAGTAGTGTTACTATCTACAAAGCTCGACTTGTTGCAAAAGGTTTTCGACAAGTTCAAGGGGTTGACTACGATGAGACTTTCTCACCCGTAGCGATGCTTAAGTCTGTCCGAATCATGTTAGCAATTGCCACATTTTATGAAATCTGGCAAATGGATGTCAAAAAACAACATTCTTTAATGGATTTATTAAAGAAGAGTTGTATATGATGCAACCAAAAGGTTTTGTCAATCCTAAAGGAGCTAACAAAATGTGCAAGCTCCATCGATCCATCTATGGACTGGTGCAAGCATCTCGGAGTTGGAATATACGCTTTGATAAGATTGATCAAAGCATATGGTTTTTCTGAGACTTTTGGAGAAGCCCGTATTTACAAGAAAGTGAGTGGGAGCACTACAGCATTTCGATAAGTATATTGTTGATCGGAAATAATGTAGAATTATTACGCAAAGCATAAAGGAGTATTTGAAAGGAGTTTTCAAAGAAGGACCTCGGTGAAGCTGCATTACAAATTGAGCATCAAGATCTATTGAGATAGATCAAGGCGCTTGATAAGTTTTTTCAATGAGTACATACCTTGACAAGATTTTGAAGTAGTTCAAAATGGAACAGTCAAAGAAAGAGTTCTTGCACGTGTTACAAGGTGAGAAATTGAGTAAGACTCAAAACCCGACCACGGCAGAAGATAGAAAGAGAATAAAAGTCATTCCCTATGCCTTGGCCATAGGTTCTATAAAGTATGCCATGCTGTGTACCAGATCTATTGTATACCCTACACTGAGTTTGGCAAGGGAGTACAATAGTGATCTAGGAGTAGATCACGGTACAGCGGTCAAAATTATCCTTAGTGGAATAAGGATATGTTTCTCGATTATGGAAGTGACAAAAGGTTCGTCGTAAAGGGTTACGTCGATGCAAGTTTTGACACTGATCCAGATGACTCTAAGTCTCAATCTGGATACATATTGTAAGTGGGAGCAATTAGCTAGAGTAGCCCGTGCGAGCATTGTAGACATAGAATATTTGCAAAATACATACGGCTCAATGTGACAGACCCGTTGACTAAAATTATCTCACAAGCAAAACATGATCACACCTTAGTACTCTTTGGGTGTTAATCACATGGCGATGTGAACTAGATTACTGACTCTAGTAAACCCTTTGGGTATTGGTCACATGTCGATGTGAACTATGGGTGTTAACCACATATAGATGTGATCTATTGATGTTAAATCACATGGCGATGTGAACTAGATTATTGACTCTAGTGCAAGTGGGAGGCTGAAGGAAATATGCCCTAGAGGCAATAATAAAGTTATTATTTATTTCCTTATATCATGATAAATGTTTATTATTCATGCTAGAATTGTATTAACAGGAAACATAATACATGTGTGAATACATAAACCTACAGAGTGTCACTAGTATGCCTCTACTTGACTAGCTCGTTAATCAAAAGATGGTTGTGTTTCCTAACCATGAACAAGGAGTTGTTATTTGATTAACGGGATCACATCATTGGTTGAATGATCTGATTGACATGACCCATTCCATTAGCATAGCACCTGATCGTATAGTTTGTTGCTAGTGCTTTTCTTCATGACTTATACATGTTCCTATGACTATGAGATTATTCAACACCCGTTTGCATGAGGAACACTTTTGTTGCTAACAAACGACACAACGTAACTGGGTGATTATAAAGGTACATTACGGTGTCTCCAGAAGGTACATGTTGGGTTGGCATATTTCGAGATTAGGATTTGTCACTCCGATTGTCGGAGAGGTATCTCTGGGCCCTCTCGGTAATGCACATCACATAAGCCTTGCAAGCATTGCAACTAATGAGTTAGTTGTGAGATGATGTATTGCGGAACGAGTAAAGAGACTTGCCAGTAACGAGATTGAACTAGGTATTGGATACCGACGATCGAATCTCGGGCAAGTAACATACCGATGACAAAGGGAACAACGTATGTTGTTATGCGGTCTGACCGAGAAAGATCTTCGGAGAATATGGACGAGCCACTATGGGCATCCAGGTCCCGCTATTTTTTATTGACGGAGAGGTGTCTCGGTCATGTCTACATAGTTCTCGAACCCGTAGAATCCGCACGCTTAACAACGTTTCGATGGCCGGTTACTATGAGTTGTTATGATGTTTCTGTACCGAAGGTTGTTCGAGTCCCGGATGAGATCACGGACGTGACGAGGAGTCTCGAAATGGTCGAGACATAAAGATTCATATATTGGAAGTCTATGTTTGGACATTGGAAGTGTTCCCGTGAAATTAGGAATTTTACCAAATGCACGGGAGGTTACCGAACCCCGGAATACTAATGGGCCAACATGGGCCTTAGTGGAAAGGAGAGAAGGGGCCCAAGTGCTGGCCGCACCTTCCCCTTCCCTAGTCCTATTAGGACTAGGAGAAGGCGCCCTTCTCTCTCCCTTCCCACTTGGGGGAAACCTAGTTGGACTAGGATTGGGGGGAATCCTACTCCTAGTAGGAGTAGGACACCCTGGCGCACCTCCCTTGGCCGGCCAGCCCTCCTCCTTCCCTCCTTTATATACTGGCAGAGGGCACCCCATGACACACAAGTTGATCCTTGAGATCTTTCCTTAGCCGTGTCTGGTGCCCCTTCCACCATATTACACCTCGAGAATACCGTGGCAGAGCTTAGGCGAAGCCTGCGCCCGGTGGAACATCATCATCGTCACCACGCCCGTCGTCTTGTGAAACTCTCCCTCAACACTCGGCTGGATCGGAGTTCGAGGGACGTCATCGAAGCTGAACGTGTGCAGAACTCGGAGGTGCCGTCGTTCGGTACTTGGATCGGTTGGATCGTGAAGAAATGCGACTACTTCCTCTACGTTGCGTCAACGCTTCCGCTGTGGGTCTACGAGGGTACGTAGACAACACTCTCATCTCGTTGCTATGCATCACCATGATCTTGCGTGATCGTAGGAAAATTTTTGAAATTACTACGTTACCCAACACTGACAGTTATGCATATAAAATGCGCCCTGTATAGATAGTAGCCCCTGAGACTTGGTATGTTGTCAAAATTGACAACGTGCCGAGGATCAAATTCTCAGTTATAACATATCGCCGCTCCTAAACAGGTGGCGGGCGTCGATGGCCAGCCGGACTGATGAATATGCCGAACTAAAGCGGCACTTGGACGAGGCGGATCACGGACATCGCGCTGGTCAATAAACAGTTTGACGAGTCACAAGGTATGCGACTTCTATGCGGACACCTGGTAAGGGAGCTTGACGCCCATGTCTCACTATATGTATGCTTAATGCAGATGGTGCCGCTGCTGTGGAGGAGCTGCGGGCAGAGCTCGCCCGAGCGAAAGAGCAAGCCGAGAAATAATGTCTGGCCGCTTTAAAGGCGGCCGAAGAGCTAGAAGCTGAACGGGCTACTCACTGCCGAAGCAAAGAGGAAATGGCCGATATGGCCAAAAAGTTGAGGAATACTACCGATCGCTGTGAGGTTCTTGAAAAAGAACGTCAGGTGGAACAAGAGGGCCTGAAAAAGGCCGCCGCCGAATCCAAGAATGCCCAGTCGGCTTTGAGAGCTGCCAAGGAGGAGCTGAGTCAGGCCGGGTCAATTACGGCTGGAAAACCGTTTCTGCTGCGGAGGAAATATACAGATCCAAAGTATGCTCAGTTAGATAAGTTGTGGAGTTCGGAGGATGCTTATCTGGACTTGGCGGCGGCTATGACGCTGATTGAGCACTTCCGGGGCCAGAAGGGGCACAGAAGGGAAGAGCTATATTGGTCGCAATTCCATAGTCCGGAGCGTCCTCTGCCGCTGATCGATCGGTTGGCCGAATGGGCCGAGCTGAATCGATTGTCCGGATTTGCCATGAAGCATGTCTTGACTCACTTGTGGCCGGGCGGACCCCAGCCGAAGAGCTATTTTGGTTTAGGCGTCCCAATAGTGCTTGATGGCTACTTTTAAATGGGGCGACATGGAAGACTAACTTTTCACGACGGAAGTTGTCGGATGAACCGAACACAACTTCTAACAGTAGGGAGCCCGTACAATGGGCATATGGGCCTGACACTACCCCTTTAAAGGAGGTGTTGCTATGGAGAATTTTGGTTGGGTCTATCCCCATCCTGCGGATTGTGTCCTGATATATCAGGTTTATGTCACTGCCTCCATCCATGAGGACTTGTATAAATTGGAATCCATCAATTATGGGATTCAATATCAAGGCAGTCCATCCTGCGTTCCGAATACTTTCGAAATAGTCCTGATGGTCGAAGGTGATTGGTTTTGACAACTAGTGTTGGTACTCCGCTAGGGTAGTATGTGCGGCGCGTATTTTATTGGGCGCCGCTCTGTTTTTCCTTTTGATCACGTGAAGTGAGTTTACTGTTTTAACCTCTTGTGGGAAATTCTTTTGTTTTCCGGGGCTCTGCTTGTGGTGCTCGTCATCATCTTCACTTGGTGTGTCGAGCCCCTTGTGTTCGGCGTTGAGTCTGCCGGACTGTTTGAAGACCCAACAATTTCTGTGGGTATGGTTTGCAGGCCTCCCAGGAGTACTGTGGATTTGACATATATTTTCCAAGATTTTGTTGAAGTTGGATAGCTCATCACTATTGTCCTTAAGGGGCAGTTTTTTGTTGTTCTGCCGTGAGCTTTTGAATCCGGCGTTGACCGCCGCGCTCTTTGGACCGCTCCCTTTAATCCGGCGTTGGTCCTTGTTGCGCCGTGGTTTCCGTTTCCATCCTCGACTTCAGATGTACTTGGGTCGCTGGTATCGCATCTTGCTAGCCAGCTGTCCTCTCCACGCATAAGCGGGTCATGAGGCTTGTTAATGCGGCCATCGTTCTTGGTTTTTCTTGGCGAGGTGTTTGGCGAGCCATTCGTCTCGGACGTTGTGTTTGAAAGCTGCTAAGGCTTGGCGTCGAACAATCGACTATTTGGTTCTTTTAGTAAGGAACCTGTTCCGAAATTTCGGGCTGACTGTTCGGGCTGTTGAGTTATGTGACTTAGATAAATGCGCATCCGAAGGGCGGACAGAGGTCCCCTAAAAATTTGCCCGAAACGCATCCTCGAGCTCCTCCCAGCTTCCAATGGTATTTTCGGGGAGGCTTTTAAGCCAATGCCGAGCTGGCCCTTTGAGTTTAAGGGGTAAGTATTTTATATGGCGTGAGATCATCTCCTCTAGCCATGTGTATGTGGAGGATGTAATCCTCGATCCGAACTCAGTGCATTGTTACGTCAGATGCCTCTATGTTTACGGGTTTGAATCTCGCTGGAAATTCATGATCCAAAGACCTCATCGGTGAAACATAGGGGTGTGCGGCCTACCCTATATTGGGTGTGCCGTGATCTTGGATGTTTGGCGTGTTACATTGCTTTGTGAGCCTGCTTTCTTGGCCCATAGATGGACCTAACTGGGCCATCCTTTTGATGTGAATCCTTATGCGGATCGCATATTGGCTTGTGTCTTGGCGCCATTCGCCGCTCTCTTTTTGCCGCGGGGTCGTCCATCCGACCGGGTGGCCTTTTTACTTTTTAATTGTGGGGGCTCTAAGGCCTCCTCGTCGAATTCGGGCAGTAGCTTTCTTTTCGGGTAGCTCTTTGTTCGGCGACTTTCACCGTAATTGTCTGCGGTGCTGAATACTTTGCTCCATCTGATCCTGAGTGCATCTTCCGCTGTTTTGAGCTTCCGCTTCTGCTTTTTCAGGCTACGCGCAGTGGCGACGAGCCTTTTCTGGAGGTCATTTTGCTCCAATAGTTTGTTCGGCGTGAGATCGTCCGGACTGTTGTCTTCGCCGGGGACATATTGTTTATCCAAGTTGTCTTGTTCGGACAATTGCTCGACAGCGTGTTCGTCGTCCACCGGTTCGCCCTGCTCTATGGTTGGGTCTTTGTTGAGGCGGGACTTGGTTCGGCGTTTACGTTGCCGTTTTGACTGCTTTTCGAGGGATTTATCCTTCGTAGCGTCCCGTTGTTCCTCGTCTTCATTTCCTTTAGGTGTATCCACCATATATACATCATGAGATGAGGTGGTTGTCCAGCATCCTATAGGTGCTGGTTCATTGTTGTCTCCTACATCGTCGTCCATACCGTCGATGTCTTGAGTCGAAATCGAGCACGTCGTGTAAGCTTTTCGACGGTGGCTCTGAAAGTGGGTGGTGGGTGGGCGTTGAATTTCTTCGTCGTCCGTATCCCAACCTTCGTGACCGTAGTCCGCCAGGGCTCTCTGGATAAAGAGAGAGACTTTAGTGAATTCAGGATGTCGCCAAGGGCGAGTCTTTGAAGGATGTCCGCGGCCGTGAACTCCATGACCGGCGCCCAATCGGATTCGATTGGCAGGGGCACGGAGGGTTCGGAGTCCGGAGAGGAGTCCGGCACCCTGGAGTCGAGGTCTTCGCAAAGGACAGGGATGGAGTTCGGCTCAATCGCCGTAGAGATTGTAGCCCCCGAGGCGGTGTCCAACCACTCGTCCTCGATCGGGGAATCCGGCTCCGGATTAAGGGTCGGAGCGGATACTGATGCGGCCTTCGGGGCACTGTTCGGCTGCAGAGCTAGATCATGCCCATCGAGACAGTGCGGCACGCTTGGCTGCGGCTCGAATCTGTCGAAGATCAAGTCTCCGCGGATATTGGCCGTATAGTTCAAACTTCCAAATCTGACCTGATGGCCAGGGGCGTAGCTTTCGATCTGCTCCAGATGGCCAAGCGAATTGGCTCGCAGTGCGAAGCCGCCGAACACGAAGATCTGTCCGGGAGAAAAGTCTCACCCTGGACCGCGTCATTGTTGATGACCGAAGGAGCCATCGGGCCTATCGGTGACGACACAGAGGAACTCTCAATGAAAGCACCAATGTCGGTGTCAAAACCGGTGGATCTCGGGTAGGGGGTCCCGAACTGTGCGTCTAGGCGGATGGTAACGAGGAGACAAGGGACCACGATGTTTTTACCCAGGTTGGGCCCTCTCGATGGAGGTAATACCCTACTCCTGCTTGATTAATATTGATGATATGGGTAGTACAAGAGTAGATCTACCACGAGATCAAGGAGGCTAAACCCTAGAAGCTAGCCTATGGTATAATTGTTGTTGTTCGTCCTACGGACTAAAATCCTCCGGTTTATATAGACACCGGATAGGTTAGGGTTACACAGAGTCGGTTACAATGGTAGGAGATCTACATATCCGTATCGCCAAGCTTGCCTTCCACGCCAAGGAAAGTCCCATCTGGACACGGTTCTTAACAAAGAAAAATCAAATCGTCGACTGTCCGGATGCAGAGGCCCTTGCAGCCTTCAAACATAACATCCGCGACGAGTGGCTTGCCCGGCACCTAGGACAGGAAAAGCCAAAATCTATGGCAGCCCTCACAACCCTCATGACTCGCTTTTGTGCGGGAGAGGACAGCTGGCTAGCTCGAAGCAACAACTTGGCCAAACACCCTGATAGTTCAGATACCAAGGACAGCAATGGTAGGCCGCGTCGCAACAAGAACAAGCGCCGCATTAACGGCGATAATACTGAAGATACGGTCATCAATGCCGGATTCAGAGGCTCTAAACCCGGTTAGTGGAAGAAGCCATTCAAAAGAAATACCCAGGGCCCGTCCAACTTGGACCAAATACTCGATCGCTTGTGCCACATACATGGCACCCCCGAAAAAGCAGCCAAGCACACCAACAGGGATTGTTGGGTGTTCAAGCAAGCAGGCAAGTTAAGTGCTGAACTCAATGACAAGGGGCTGCATAGCGAGGACGAGGAAGAGCCCCGGCCGCCGAACAATAGAGGACAGAAGGGTTTTCCTACACAAGTGCGGACGGCGAACATGATATACGCAACCCACATACCCAAAAGGGAGCGGAAGTGTGCACTAAGGGAGAAATATGCGATGGAGCCAGTCGCCCCAAAGTTCAACCCATGGTCTTCCTGCCCGATCACCTTCGATCGAAGGGACCACCCCACTAGCATTCGTCACGGCGGTTTCGCCGCAGTGGTTCTTGACCCAATTATTGACGGATTTCACCTAACCGTAGTCCTCGATGGACGGCGGCAGCAGCCGAACCTGCTTTATCGGGATACAAATCGCAAAATGGGCATAGACCCCTTAAGGATTAAACCTACAAACTGACCTTTAAAAGGCGTCATACCGGTGTAGAGGCCAGTTATGCGGGCTCAGTTACACTCGAAGTGGTCTTCGGATCCCCGGATAATTTCCGCCGAAGAGTTAATCTTCGACATCGTCCCATTCCGAGCGGCTATCATGCACCGCTCGGGACGAACCACATTTGCAAAGTTCAATGCGGTGCCGCACTACGCATACCTCAAGCTCAATATGCCAGGCCCTCGAGGAGTAATCACGGTCAATGGAAACACCGAACGCTCTCTCCGAACGGAGGAGCACACGGCGGCCCTCGCGGCGGAGGTACAAAGCAGCCTCTCACAGCAATTCTCGAGTCCGGCCACTAAGCGTCCGGACATTGTCAAGCGCGCCCGGAGTAACCTACAACAAGACCGCCTGGCACGACTCAAGCACGCGTAGCAATCCGGCCCCAACCCCCGCCCTCGCGAAATTGCGAAGCTAGTCTTATGCGTACATAATTACGCTCTGGAGATACCATGGGCATATGGGGAGGGGCAAGACCACGACACGCCAAGAATGCGGCTCGACCGCACTGAGAGCTCCGATTGTGTCATTCTTTTTCTTTTTTCCTTTTTCTTCCTTTTTTTTACTTTCAGGACTCCGTCTTTCAGAAGTCCTGTCCGGCACTAGAATCACCGAACTCACGATGCAACAACCAGGGAAGCGGAAAGCCACGTCGAATGTTCAGGTGGTCTCTATTACGAGCATTATACCTGTTTTACATATCATCCTGCAGCCTACCCCTGGAGGGGGACATATTAGATAGTCCCATTCCTTGCTTATCGTACTATTTGTATCGTCCTGCCTTCATTGCAGTACCTTTTTTGAATAAACAATGCATAGCTTTTGCCTATTATTGCACTCTTTTATCTATCCATATATATGTTCATTTCATGACATGTTGCAACCGTACACTTTGGTGCGGCCAATACACCAGGGGCTCAAGTATCCCAAAATTATGGTGTGATAAGTCCGAACACTTTCACAAGTGCGGCACCCCGAACTTATAGCATTATATGAATTGGCTCCGAATCATGTCTTGGGTCAATAGTTGGGTTTGCCCGGCTCCCGTGTTTTGGTACCTTACGTTCCGCTATATCAGCTAAGGTAGCACCGGGAGAACCACTGCGATTGTGCCCCAGTTGAGCTGGGTCGAGCACCTCAGTGGAGAAAGCTAAAACTGACCGTCATGATAGAGGCGAGAGCCGATCGCTGTTCGAGAGGTTTTTGGGTCCCTAAAGACTTATGCCGCTTAGAAGCGATGAACCGAATTATCCGGCCAAGGCGTGGATAGCGCCCCGAACTCGGTCTTCCGAATACTAGGGGCTTCGCCGGAATTTAAAATTATAGAATTCTATGGCTAAGTGAGAGTGTTCAAGCATTATAAGTCCGGTTGCCTTGTTCGTTGTGTTGAGCGCCTCCCTAGATGGACCCAAGAATGGGAACAAGAGTGCTCAAGTTTATCCCGAACACCCCTACAGTCGTGGCATGGGGGCTGAAGCCAACGACTTGCCATCTCTCAAATTTGATAAACGGCCGCACAGAAGGTAATATTTTAAATTAACAAGCGTTGCTTAGCGCATATGAACAAGTTTTCAGCGTACAGGATAACAAATGCGAGCCTATTCAAAAAATACATCTTTGGAGCACTCATCCGCTATTCGGCAGGCACCCTTCAGGAGGCCCTCGTAGTACATTTCGGGCGTGCGATGCTCATGGCCCTTCGGTGGCCCGTCCATCACAAGCTTCTCCGCATCCAGCTTGCCCCAGTGCACTTTAGCACGGGCAAGGGCCCGACGGACACCTTCAATGCAGACGGAGCGCTTGATGACTTCAATCCGTGACAAAGCGTCCCACCAAATTACCGCACCAAGCTGAAGTAGCTCCAGGCGTGGCTTCCAATGGCCACAACCGCGCTACAAGGCCCTTCATGGCCTGTTCGGCGACCTTGTGGAGCTCGACCAGCTGCCACCGGTCGCTCAGGGCACAGACGTCCGGCCTCGACATCTTGAGACCGTAACACCTTTTCCGTTGAGCTCCCTCCTTGGCGCGCGGTAGAATGCGGCAGCATCGGATACACTACGGGCAAATCTGCGAATGCTCTGGAGAGCTCGAATCCGGGTAAGTAATAGGTAATTCACTTTCACATGCTTGCTTTGCATAAAGAATGCCTTACCCGCCGCTACCTTCTTTAACGACTCAATTTCTTGGAGGGCTTTTTGGGCCTCGGCCTTAGCAGCTTTGGCACTCTCAAGAGCCGAGGTGAGCTCGGACTCTCGAGTCTTGAGTCACGCCGAAACTCTCGTGTTTTCCACGAGAGCTTGGAGCTCTTGCCGTACCTTGGCCAGCTCGCCTCCCCTTCTCTCGCTTGATGCGTTCAGCCCGCTTTGTTTCGGCCACGGACACCGCTTCCTTCGAAATTCGCCACCTCGTTCGTGGCCCCTGCAGTACCCAAGTTATTCCTGTTATTTTTTGCAACCAAAACCTTTTCTATAAGGTATTTATTTAATAAGGTATTACTTACCTTCCTTGTCCTCGAGCTGCTTCTTGGCTTGTCCGAGCTCGTTCTCGGACCGCTCGAGGTTCTGCTTCAGTGCATTGACCTCCATGATCGGTCTGGCGAGAGGTCGGCAGTGCGACTGCATTCCCATATCGACATACTTATGTTAGACTCCTGCGTATATCTTTTAGATCCTTAGTCCGGCTTTTCTTTCCGAACACCGAACTAAGCATCAGGGGCTACTGTCTATGCGGTAATATTTTTACATATTCTAAACTTACCTCAAAGCCTGTTAGAAGGCTGTTACAGGCTTCGGTCAGTCCGCTCTTGGCGGACTGAACTGTCCGGATCACCACACTCATAACAGTGCGGTGCTCCTCCTTGATGGAAGCGCTGTTGAGCGCCTCCGATCGTTATCCGGTGCCTCGGTTGGACGGAGGACACCAACGTCTTACCCTTCTTATGAAGGATCCACGGCCGAACTTCGAATCACTGATGGTTCGGCATGGAGTCCGGACGAGGTCGGGCTTAGAGCCCTGAGGGTCTTGCCCCGTCTTGCTGGGTGCAGGAGGTTGCCTTGTGGCACCTCCTCGCTACCTCCTCTTGACCAAGCCCCTCTTGGGGCCCCACCACGACGTCGTCCAGCGTGAGGCGCGAGGAGGCGGTCGGAAGCGGCACTCTCCATTTCCGGCGAGGCCCAGGGACCCGCTCGATGAATCGGCGAACTCGCCCTTGGGCGGGCTGCACGGTTGTTCGACATTAGAGAACACTCTGCGATAATAAAAAGCCATGGGTATCCGGACACTTACGATCTCGCCAGGGGCTTGGCCCTTGTAGGCCAATCCTCCTCCTCGTCGTCGGCGTTGGTGGAGAAGTCCGGAGGAAGGGTTCTTCCCTTCTTGGACCCTCCGGCCTCCCGGTTAGGCGGCCTTCCTTTTCTTCTCCTCCCGGTGGGGAGTTGTTTCTTCTTCCTCCTCGTCCTCGTGAGAAGATTACGCATCGAAATCGACAAAGACCAAGGCGTCGGGAGCTCCTTGAGTTCCGTGGCCTCCTTCTTAGCCTTCTTCTCCGGCACCACATGCGGCGCGGAGCCAGCCTTCCGTCGATCAGGCGTCCTCCGGGTCTTCCAGCAAAGGAGCCGGACGGTTAATCCTTCCGGGCGTCTTCACCAGTCTGTCACAAAGATTAGGGAGTTTTAGATCCCACATAGAGTCAATCTATGAAAAAAGAGTCCCGTAAAGGGTAAAATAACTTATCTCGCCGGCTTGACGCCGCGAGCTGTATCCGCGATCTTTGTTGGCGGATGCTGGGGCTTCAGCGCCCTTGAACAGCACCTTCCAGGCATCTTCGTACGTAGTGTCGAAGAGCCGGCTCAAGGTTCGGTGCTTTGTGCGGATCGAACTCCGACAAATTGAAGGCCCGTTGTTGGCATGGGAGAATCCGGCGGATGAGCATCACACAGATTACGCCGGCAAAGCTGAGATTCTTGTCCACCAGGTTTCGGACGCATGTTTGGAGTCCGGATAGCTCGTCCGAATCCCCCCACTTCAGGCCCGTCTCTTTCCATGACGAGAGCCGTGTGGGGAATCCAGATCTGAATTCGGGGGCCGCCACCAATTCAGGGTCGCGTGGCTCGGTGATGTAAAACCACCCCGATTGCCATCCCTTTATTGTCTCCACAAAGGAGCCCTCGAGCCATAGGACTTTGGCCATCTTGCCCACCATGGCGCCTCCGCACTCCGCTTGACGGCCGCCCACAACCTTTGGCCTGACATTAAAGGTTTTCAGCCATAGGCCAAAGTGGGGCTGGATGCAGAAGAAGGCCTCGCACACGACGATAAACGCCGAGATGTTGAGGACGAAATTCGGGGCCAGGTCGTGGAAGTCCAAGCCGTAGTAGAACATGAGCCCCCGGACAAATGGGTGAAGTGGAAAACCTAGTCCGCGGAGGAAGTGGGGGAGAAACACCACCCTCTCATGGGGCCTGGGGGTTGGAATGAGCTGCCCCGCATCAGGCAGCCTGTGCGCGATGTCGCCGGAGAAGTATCCGGCCTCCCGCGGTCTGGTGATGTGCCCCTCCGTGACGGAGGAGGCCATCCACCTGCCTCCCGCTCCTGACATGGTTGGAGAAGGTTGAGGTGGGATGTGCGGACTTGGGCGCTGGAGCTCGAAAGTGGAAATGTATAAGCAAAGGAGGAAGAAGGGTAGGTGAAAAGGTGGATCCTTATCCCCTTATATGGACGAACGAAGCTATGCGTCCCCCACCAGCCTGGTAAAACTCGCTTATCTCCCAAGCGCCATAATCAATGGCGCGGATGGGTTACCCACGTCCGTATTGATGAGAATCCCGGAATAAGGGGGCACGATCTATGCTTTGATAAGACGTGTCAAGGAAACCGCCTCGCTAAACGCGCTAAGGCGGAAAGGTAAAAAACGATTCATATAAAGGCCTGGCCATGGTGTGATGTCACGCCGCGGAATACGTCAGCAGATCTGTGCAAAAGTTATTCTCTCTATGGTGGAATGTGGAACTTGTTTTGCAGAGCCGGACACTATTCTTGTGTTCAAAACCTTCTATGAAGTATTCGGAGGAGGAACCCGCCTTGCAATGCCGAAGACAATATCTTGTGGCCGGACTAAATCGTCATTGAAGCACAGTTCGAGAGCTCTTGAGGAGTCCCGGACTAGAAGTGTCCGGATAAGCGGACTATCGTCGGCGGACTCCAAGACTATGAAGATACAAGATTGAAGACTTACGTCCGTGTCCGGATGGGACTTTCCTTGGCGTGGAAGGCAAGCTTGGCGATACGGATATGTAGATCTCCTACCATTGTAACCGACTACATGTAACCCTAACCTATCCGGTGTCTATATAAACGGAGGGTTTTAGTCCGTGAGACGAACAACAATCATACTATAGGCTAGATTCTAGGGTTTATCCTCCTTGATCTCGTGGTAGATCTACTCTTGTACTACCCATATCATCAATATTAATCAAGCAGGAGTAGGGTATTACCTCCATCGAGAGGGCCCAAACCTGGGTCCCTCCGGTTTATATAGACACCGGATAGGTTAGGTTTACACAGAGTCGGTTACAATGGTAGGAGATCTACATGTCCGTATCGCCAAGCTTGCCTTCCACGCCAAGGAAAATCCCATCCGGACACGGGACAAAGTTTTCAATGTTGTATCTTCATAGTCCAGGAGTCCGGCCAACGGTAAGCTTTCGGCTATCCGGACACCCCCTAATCCGGGACTCCCTCAGTAGCCCCCGAACCAGGCTTCAATGACGATGAGTCCGGCGCGTTGATTGTCTTCGGCATTGCGGTAGGTTCTTCTCCAAATTCCATATACTTGTCGAATAGTGTCCGGCTTCTGATAAATGCTGCGCTCCTCGGCTTCTACGCCCAATAATGGTCATCTTCCACGTGTTTGAATGAATGCGAAAAGCCAGGGTATTTTTACAATTACCCCCTAGCCGCGCAAATGAGCCGCCTATAAAAGGGGCAAGTATCTAGATCTGAGTCACACCTTCCCCCCCTTGCGAGCTTTCATCGGAGCGCCTCTGACCAAAGCCCATTTCATCATGGACAGTCGCCGCGGCTCCTCCTCTCACGCTCCCAGCCCTCAGCCAGGAAATTGGGAGAGATGCTCAGTCCCGCATAGCGAGCTAGTTATACTCAATGACTAGGGATTTCTTCGCCCGTCCTTCATGGTCCCGGTTCGAGTCGGAGTTGCCACCTACTAGGGCGGAAAGCAAGAGGAGAGAGTCCGCGATCCCTCTAAAGGAGAGCGGGTATGCTTCATCTCTTATCTAGTAAGAGGACTCAGATTTCCAATCCATCCATTTCTCATGGGGCTCCCTGGAGTTCTCTGACCTCCAGTTGCACCATCTTACTCCTGCCTCCATCTTGCACATCGCGGGCTTCGTGGCCCTTTGCGAACTATTCTTGGGTGTCGAGGCTCATTTCGGGCTGTGGAAGAGAATATTCTGCCTAGTACCCCGTTCTCATGAGGGGTCAATATATCAAGTGGGCGGAGCCGAGCTATGGCGCATCACCGGGACCGGATACCTATCCGGAACCCTAAAGAAGGCGTCCGAAGACTGGCCTTCGGAATGGTTTTACATGGAGGACGTCCCGCTGCCGGATCCTGTTCGGATCGGCCTTCAGGAGTTCAGCAATGCTCCTCTGAAGAAGCGCCTAAGCTGGCGCCCTCGGAGCCCCCGGAGAGAAGATGACCGAGATGTCCTTTATTTGATGAGCCGAATAAGGTTACTGGCTCACGCCGGATTGACCATGATAGGAGTCATGGCAATCTGCATTAGGAGGGGAGTGCAGCCGCTCCAATACAGGGGCCACCCCATGTGGGACTTCAGCGGGAGGGCGATGCCACCCGCCATGGCCGCAAGGGCGAGGATCGGTCACCGAACTGGTGAAGATCTTATGCGCCATGTATAAAGTGGAGGAGGAGGATCTCCTCCGTGTCAATCCACTGAAGGAGTTTTCTTTGAATAATCCTCGAAGCTGGGTAAGCAAACATCTTTGTGACCTGTCCGATCCATGTTCCCATGGTTAAATATCTTATTTCGTGGTTTCTGCGCAGGAACTCCGCCAGACTATGGAGAAGATACACAACCCGCCCCCACAACCCGAGGATCCGGAACGGTCCCTCGATCCGACCTCCGAAGAGGATCTGGATATAAAGGTGGAGTTGATCGACGGGGTATTCCACCAACTTAGCATCGACAATGCTTTGGTTGCCATTACTGGTGATTACCCGGAATACTTCCGACCTCACAGTAATGGCGAGACCGAGATCCCAAAACCCTGATAATGACCCATCCATGCTTATTTTTGATCACCGTATACCAATGGTGCTTGAGGGGTACCTTCGAGGCAGGAAGCCGAGCCCGCGGCGGCTGGCCAACAAAGGGCAATGCAGCCCCGCAGGCTAAAAAGAAGTGTGGTCCGGATTGAAACTCCGCCGCAACGGTATGGCGTGCCACCATACTCCCAGGATTGATTCCTGGAAGGCGTACTGACGCTGGTGCTCTTTTCAGAAAAAGCGCTCGCGATCGAGTCCGGAGAGGTTATAATCGAACCTTCACCGGCCAGGCTTCAAAGCCGGGTCCGGAGGCTGAGGCGAGCACAAGGCGTCGTCGGATGCTCCTCCGATGAAGCGATGCCGACAGGTTGTCCGCCACCAACTCGAGGTGGAGAGCACCTTGAATCACAAAGCGCCCGCCCGGACGGTTCTTCGTGACGCATGTTTCTCCTAGGAGGCCTTGAATGCCTTCGATTCGGAGATGTGCACCTTTGTGCCGCTCAAGATGGTCTAGCCAGAGCCACGGAGCGGTATGTAAAGGACATACGGGTAAGGAAATTTGTGATTATATATGCCAAGAGTAGCCCCGAGACTTAAAATAGTTAGAATAACTGATTTAAGGATCATTTGTTATGCATGATCTTCTGAGAGAAGAATACCCGATTGTCCCGGGGCTTGAAGAGTGCAAGGCCCAACTTGAGGTCAAGACTAGCCGCTTCCATGAGGGAGCCGCAGAGGCCCCCACCGTAATATACACTTTAAAAGATAAATGGTTTATAAGTGCGGCGGGTGTATAAATCTGACAAAAACATTACAGATGGCGCCGGACTGGATCCGGACAAGCAACAACTCTTGCGTCAGCTAAAGGCCAGCGAGAGCGTGCTTACGAGGGTGCGGCAGGAGAAAAATAACCTCTAGGATGCCAACACCAAGCTGGGTGAGGAACTAAAAGATGTTCGTGCCCAGTTGTCTGACTCCGTAAAGGAGAATCAGCGGCTTCGTCGCGGCATTTTCAGTAAGTGCTTGAGCGAACTGTGAAAGAGTTCGGCGAGGAAGGCGACTAACATAAACATGTATGTAGGTTTGCTCATAGGTCGTCCTGAGGAGGAGATGCCCAGTTCCTCGGGCGATCTTCTTCCCGAACTGCATCAGCTGCAAGAACGAGTCCGACAGGTGATGAAAGGCATCGGCCAGGCCTTGTGGCCATCTATCTCCCTGCCCGAAGGCATTGGGGAGCTGGCAGAGCGGCTTCAAGGAGCACGGCGGCGCTTCCGGCTATGGAAGATATCGGCCTGCCGTCAAAGGCACCGAGGAGGCACAGGCCATGGTAAAGACGCTGGTACACGAAGGTTGACCCAAACCACATGGCCGAGGTCGGACCTGTGGGGCGGATGGGATGGAGATCCTGTAAGCAGTGTCTGGCCAAGTAGAATTGGCCGCCAAGTATTCCCAAAGCAAGATTGTAAATTAGATAGCCTATTAGATGGCATTGAGGAGGAATACAATGAGTCGAGTTGACTATGTAAAAATATGACATGAAAGAATGTCTTCTAGCTGGATTGTAGATCGTTTGTCATAGCGGACCTTTTCGCTTCGACCTCCGGACCCAATAGTCTGGAGTGTGTCTGAATACCTTCGTGGTTATGTAAGAACCGTGGTATGCATGGAGACAAGGCGTAGGAGTCATTGTTGCTGTATCAGACAAGTGCCCAACTAGTTAAGTTATATTACATGGGTAGTAAGAAACATCAATAGTTAAAAATCATCTTTCAGTCCACCGACCGAATATTCCCTTAAGAACGCTAGCTTTTGGCTTCACCCAGTCTGAGGTACACATCCGGCTGACCCGGCAGTAACAATCACAGAGGTGCTCCCTTTACCACCTAGCCGAACAATCGGGAACGTAGGGTAAGCACAGGACCCGAGCAACCTAAGCTTGGCCAAAACTTAAGTCATATCGATGCATATAATGGTGAATAAAAGGTACATGCGAAAGTTTAACGCATGTGTTGGGCATGAAGCCCGTATAAATAAGCTTCTGTTAAAGAAGCCCCCAGGTATAATGAGCGCGGACAGCGCGCCAAGTGTGTGCGATAAAAGCGCAAACGAGCCTCTAGAGGCTACAAGAAGAAGAAGGAGGAAGGAGAGAAACAAAAGACAGCAAAAAGCAAAAATAAAAAATGCGGACGGAGGTAGGAGACGAACTTGGAGTCCCGCACTTAGGCGTAGAATCTTCGTAGACGGGCTGTGTTCCATGGGTTCGGCTCGAGTCGGTTATCCGATGCGTTTCACAGACGGTATGCTCCGCCGGTCAGGACACAGTCGATGATGAAGGACCTTCCCATTTGGGCTTGAGTTTGTCCTTTTCTTGTTCGGCAGCGTAGAACTAGTTCACCAACGTTATAAGCTTTGGCCCGTGCTTCCTGCTTTGATATCTTCGAGCCTGCTTTGTTGATAGAATCTTGAGCGGGCTTTGGCCACGTCGCGCTCCTCCTCCAATGCGTCCAAACTGTCCTGCCGATCAAGCTCGGCTTCTCTTTCTTCATACATGCGCACGCGAGGTGAGTCATGTATTATGTCGCAGGCAAGACTGCCTCTCGCCGTACACCATGAAGAATGGTGTGAATCCGTAGTACGATTTGGCGTGGTCCGCAGCCCCCGTCTGGTCGAGCTCCTCAACCCGGTCGTGTTAGATTCCTTGAGGGACCGCACTAGTGCGGGTTTAATGCCGCTCATGATTAGACCATTTTCCCTTTCGACTTGGCCGTTGGTTTGAGGGTGATAGACTGAGGCGTAATCGAGCTTGATGCCCATGTTTTTGCACCATAATTTGACCTCATCGGCCGTGAAGTTGGTGCCATTATCAGTGATGATACTTGGGGGACACCGTAACGGTGCACTACCCCTGATATGAAGTCTATCACTGGTCCGGATTCGCCGTTTTAACGAGCTTGGCCTCTATCCATTTGGTGAATTTATCCACCATGACCAATAGGTATTTTTGCTTGTGGGTTCCTCCTTGAGGGGTCCAACCATGTCAAGCCCGGACCCATGACGGCTAGGTGATGGGTATAGTTTTAAGGCGGTGGGTGGCATGTGGCTTTGTTTAGCAAAAAAGGCTGGCAACCGGCCATCGTTGGACTAAGTCCTGCGCATCTGCCGGCCGTCGGCCAATAAAATCCTGTCTGGAAGGCCTTGCCTACAAGGGCCGGGCTGCGGCGTGGTGCCCACCCAGTCCGGCATGAATTTCAGCAGGAGGTTTCGCCCTTCCTCTTGAGATACACCTTTGAAGGACTCTGGTAGTGCTTTTCTTATAAAGCTCTCCCTCATGGACTTTATAGGCTTTAGAGCGCCGTACTATGCAGCGAGCCTCATTTTGGTCTTCGGGAAGTTCCTGCCTAGTTAGGTAGGCTAGGAATGGTTCCGTCCATGGGGCGATTACCGCCATTATTTCGTGAGCAGAGGGTGTTATCTCGGGGGCGAGCCTCCGGTTGTGTCAGAGTGTTCGCGTCGAGGCGGTGCGGTTGGGTCCGGATTGATATTGCGGACTCCTTCCCATAGTAATACGGATGGCTTGAACAGCCATTCGAGAAAGATATTGGGTGGGGCGGCATCGCGTTTTGCACCGATCGTGCCAATATATCCGCCGCTGGTTGTTATCCTGGGCTATATGATGAAATTCGAGCCCTTCGAACCGTGCTGACATTTTTAGGACCGCATTGCGATATGCTGCCATTTTCGGATCTTTGGCATCAAAGTCTCCGTTTATTTGAGATATTGCGAGGTTCGAATCCCCGGGCACCTCTAGGCATTGAATGCCCATGTAGACTGCCATCCGAAGGCCGTGTAGAAGGGCCTCGTATTCGGCTGCGTTGTTGGAGTCCGTATACATTATCTGAAGGATGTATTGGACTGTGTCCCTGGTTGGGGACGTCAGGACGACGCCAGCCCCCAGGCCGGCCAACATTTTTGAGCCGTCAAAGTGCATGATCCAGTTGGAGTATGCGCCGTACTCTTTAGGGAGTTGACGGTCCATTCGGCCACGAAGTCGGCCAAAACCTGCGACTTAATAGCTCGTCGTGGCTTATAAGTTATATCGAATGGAAGGAGCTCTATGGCCCATTTAGCAATCCGGCCCGTAGCGTCACGGTTGTTTATAATGTCGTTAAGAGGTACTTCAGAGGCTACCGTTATCGAACACTCTTGAAAGTAGTGTCGCAGCTTCCGGGATGCCATGAACACCGCGTATGCTATCTTTTGGTAGTGTGGGTACCGGGACTTGCATGGAGTTAGGACAGTGGACACATAATAAACCGGTTTTTGAACAGGGAACCGGTGTCCGTCCGTTTCTCATTCGACAACGAGCACCGCGCTGACAACTTGATGTGTTGCGGCGATATATAATAGCATTGCTTCACCCACGTTGGGCGCGGCCAGGACCGAATTTGTTGCCAAAATGGCCTTTATTTCTTCGAGTTCGGCCGTGGCGGCATCCGTCCACTCGAAGTGTTCGGTGCGGCGGAGGAGGCGGTAAAGGGGTAACGCCTTTTCCGAAGTCGGGAAATAAAGCGGCTTAGAGCCGCTACACATCCGTCAATTTTGTATTTGTTTGAGGTCTTTTGGAATATCCAATTGTGACAGAGCTCGGATCTTGGCTGGGTTTGCTTCAATTCCTCTACGGACACAATGAAGCCCAGAGCTTTCCGGCTGGAACGCCGAAGACGCATTTTTCCGGATTGAGGTTGATGTCATATTTTCGAAGATTGTCGAATGTGAGCCTCAAGTCATCTACTAGAGTTTCGACGTGCTTGGTTTTGACGACCACGTCATCTACATATGCTTCCACTGTTTTCCCTATCTGGTCTGCGGACATGTATACGAATCATGCGCTGATATGTTGCGCCGGTGTTTTTTGAGCCCAAAGGGCATTGTGTTGAAGCGTAGCGGGCCGTATGGAGTGATGAATGATGTTGCAGCTTGATGCGGCTCCGCCATCTTGATTTGGTGGTAGCCGGAAATGCAGCGTCGAGGAAGCACAATGAGTCGTGTCCTGCTGTAGCGTCGATGATTTGATCAATTCGAGGGAGGGGGAAGGGATCCTTTGGGCAAGCCTTATTAAGGTCCTTGAAATCAACACATAGGCGCCATGATTTATCCTTCTTTGGTACCATCACCAGGTTTGCTAGCCAGTCCGGATGTTTTATATCTCTAATGAATTCGGCTTCCAAAAGTTTGGCTAGCTCCTCTCCCATGGCCTGTCTCTTGGGTTCGGGAAAGCACCGAAGAGCCTGTTGATCGGGCTTGAATCCTTTTAGGATATTTAGGCTGTGCTCGGCCGGTGGCGTGGGATTCTGGCATGTCTGAAGGGTGCCGAGCAAAGATGTCCCAGTTTTCTTGTAGAAATTCTCGTAGTGCGGCGTCTACATCAGGGTTTAATTGTGCCCCAATGGAGGCCGTCTTTGCAGAGTCCGTTGGGTGGACTTGGAATTTGACTATTTCATCCGCTGATTTAAAAGAGGTGGACTTGGATCTTTTATCAAGTATCACATCGTCCCTATTCACCGTGGAGCGCATCGCGGTGAGTTCCTCGGCCGCTAGGGCTTGGATAGTGCCTCGAGGGCTAGTGCATTTGTCTTGTTTTCGGTAGCGGAGTGCTATGTTCGGATCACTAGCGAGAGTGATGATTCCGTTAGGTCCGGCATTTTAAGCTTCATGTACCCATAATGGGGTATAGCTTGAAAAATTGTGAATGCCTCTCGTCCTAATAAAGCATGATATCCGCTGTTGAGCAGGGCCACTTGAAATGTGACCTCCTCGGACCTGTAATTGTCCGTGAGCGAACACTAAATCGGCGTGATTTTTCTGTGCAGCATGCTTCCGGCTTGGGATTATTCCTCTAAAGGTTGTGTTGCTTCGCTTCAATGCGGTTCCGATCTATTTCCATTTTCGGAGGGTTTCCTCATAGATGAGGTTTAGTCCATTGCCGCCATCCATGAGTACCTTAGTAAAGCGGCAAATCCACTATCAATTTGAGGACCAATGCGGTTGGTGCCGGGCAGTTCGAATTTAGGTTAAATCGGCATTAAAGGTAATAGCCGTGTCCTCCATGGATTTATTATCGCTACTTGGTAGACTTGACAAGGTTGCGGAGTGTTCGTTTTCGCATGTTATTGGATGCGAAAGTCTCGAAGACTATTAACACCGTCTTGGTGTTCTTTGGGTTGGGATTCGAAGCTAGAAGCTCTTAGCCACTTTTGGCCACTGTAGTAGTATCCAACATGCTCGAAGGCTATGAGTTGGAGTGGCGCCCTCATGCTATGAATTTTGCGAGGTCCGTTTAGCCAACCCTCGATGCAGTTCCGTACCCTTTAGGGGGTTTTGGTTTTTTGGTATTTAACCCAGGTGCTTGATAATGATGCACCCTTTTGTTTTAGACTAGGGATGTATTCGGGGCCGGATTATCCCAAAATTTACTTTCAGTTTTCCAGGCGCTCTCCATCACACAGTACTTTTGTACTATGGTCACCAAGTCAGCAAAGCGTGCAATTTCCCGACGATTTATGGCGTTTAAGATTCCCTTGTCCGTGCAATTATTGCAGAAGATTGGCATTGCGTCCTCCTCTCGGCAGTCCTTTATCTTGTTCATAACCAGGAGGAATCTGGCCCAGTAATGATGTCTTTGTTTGGCGGGCTCTTGGCCAATTCGAGAGAGATCGCTAATGTTTGGGTGGGCGGGTGGCACTAAATCCGGAACCCCGTCAATTTAGGACTCAAGGGCAGAAGTTTCCGAACTTCGGAAGTTTGGATTTTGAGTGCTATCCAATGAGTCCGACCCGCCGCTGACTTTAAGTTCGAGGCTTGATCGGCATCCGTCCCTCCAGGGAATCCGGCATGGAGGGATCGGGAATCGAACGTAGCTAGTCCTTAAGATAGAAGAAGAATAGCCGCATTGCTCCTCTATCAAAGCAATATGATGGGTAGCACAGGAGAGTTGATCTCTCTCGGATCGGTTTAGGCCCGATCCGGTCGTGATCTGTGGCGACTCGAGGCGTGATTCGATCCAAGAGCTCGTTTATGGAGGAGAGCTCGATCGGATCTAATTGTTCGGCAAGTTCCAAATTGACATGAAGATTGGTATCGATGACTCGAGAGGTCATCGTCGGCGCGGTGGCCGGACTGGCGGTCATAAGAAAACCACCTGGCGAAGAGTGCGGCCAGCGGCCAAGGCTCCTTCAGCGATAATGTCGTCTTTAAAGGCGAGATGAGGCATCCTACCTGATGGCGGCGACACGGAAGGAACTCTCAATGAAAGCACCAATGTCGGTGTCAAAACCGGCGGATCTCGGGTAGGGGGTCCCGAACTGTGCGTCTAGGCGGATGGTAACAGGAGACAAGGGGCACGATGTTTTTACCCAAGTTTGGGCCCTCTCGATGGACGTAATACCCTACTCCTGCTTGATTAATATTGATGATATGTGTCGGAGTAATGGACTACGGGTAGGCAGACCCGAGCCCCTGAACCTTTCAAAACATCGGGGCAGGCTGCGCCCCTCAAGACCCCAAGACGAAGAGCCGCCTTCAGATAGTCGGCAACAGCGCCGGCCGACTACCCCTCTGGGCCGAGTCCCAGGGGCCGCCTTCAGGACAAGCCGACTCCAAGCCAGCGACCTCCAGCGAGGCCGGCCACAGGGAGTCGGCCCGTGACCACCACCGCCTTGAGCCTGGGCGACTATGGGGTAAAGCCGCCTCGCGGCCCATCCCCGCCCAGTCCATAAAGGGCGGGTATGGCTACAGGGCGCCGTACCAACGGAGATCTCCGTGCGGCGCAGCACTGTTGCCATGCCGGCCCTGACGTCATCACCGTGGGCAGATTCCTGTACCCACGTTGGCCTGTCTGTACGACCCGAAGACGGCGGGACCCGCCTGTCGGCAGGAGTACCGAAGACGGCGAGAGTACCCCAAAGACGGACCCGATGGAGTCGGCCTCCGAGAGTCGGCCGGCTCCTCCAGCGGGATCCACGCGCCATTAACCAGACAAGGCGAGGAATGGCAGCGATGATCGCCGCCAGCGGCGACATCTGTTGCCATAACCTCACCGACCAAGCTCGCGTCATTAGAAGCACGGCTATACGGTGATCTGCAGCCGGCAAGACCACGCCCGCGGTGGACAAGGGCTGTCGGCCCCATGCTGGAGCCGTCGGCGGGGGCCCACTAGTCGGTGGGCCCGTGAGTCGGCGGAGAAGACGGGCGACGACTTAGAGATCGACGGCTTGAGCCCACACCAGGCGGATTACCGTTGTACCCCGGTGGGTAGGCCTATATAAACCCCGGGGCACCCATGCAAAGGGTTGGAAGCTAGTAGTTTTAGACACACACATAGAGGAGAGAAGAGCGAGCCAGAGCCCTTCTCCTTCCTCACCCCGAACAGCTCAAGGAGCCTCTTGTACCCATTTTGCCATAGTGATCATGCGGAGACCCCTTGTGAGCAGCGATGGGGTGTTATCTCCTCGGAGAGCCACAGGCTGGGTAAGATTCGCCGGCGTGCATGTCTTCGCCTCATCCCGTTTCCAGGCACCAGCGACGTTCTACTCGCCCCCTCCATGATAAGCCATCCTTTGGCATATGTCGCACCCAACCCCCGACATTTGGCGCCCACCGTGGGGCCTGGTGCACCGTCGTCTGGAGACCTGCTCTGGACGGGAACCCTCTTCCTCCCTGGCGGGCGCAGCCAGCCCGGTACGCCAGATGGAGTTTGCGCCAACGCGCTGCATGGCGCTGAGGCTGCCTGCGCGGCAAGTTGCCTCGCCGAACTTGTCGGCGAGGTTCGCCTCTCCGACGAGCTTGCATCCGACGCAGGCACGGGCGGCCCCGAAAGCCTCCTCGCGGGCCTCCTCGAGCAGCTTCACGTCGACGGCGAGCCCGCCGCCGACCTGGAGTCCGTAGGATCCACCGACCCGATGCTGGTCGATTCCGACACCATGTCGCTCGACGCGTTCCCCACCAACGTGGTGGTCTACGACGAGCCTCTCCCTCGCGCGGAGAGCGGCGGGAGCACCGTCACAGAAGTACTCGTCATCAGTCATGGAGAGCCCTCCGGCGCGGGGGCTCGTGACCCTCTCGACACTGTTCTGCAAGACCTGACCGCCTCCATTCCGGAGGATGCTGATGCCGAAATGCTGGAGGCGCGCCGCCTTCAGCTCCTCGGCGCCTGAAGTGGCGAGCATGAGGCGCTTGTCGAAGCCTATCAGCGCAGATGGATCACGCCGTGGGCGCTCGCCGCTCCGGCCGGGCCTAACCGCCTAAGCGGCGGTCCGGCGCGGTCTTGACCTCGCCCGATCTGTTTGGGGCGGCCGCCCTGTATCATACGCCACAGCGGAGAACATTCGCGCTGCCCGAGCAGCGGCGGACGAGCTGAATAACCCGGCGAGGCGCCGCTGATAATGAGCGAAGTCCAGCAGCTCCTCGGCAACGGCCGCCGCGCAAGACGAAAGCCGACTGCCGCCGCGGAGGCGCCCACGACAACAACACGGCGACTTGCCTCCCGCCCGAGATCAAAGCGCGACCTCTCGGACGCCGGCTGGCGGCGTCCGCGGAAGAAAAAAGCAGGAGACCCGGCTGTCGATCCACAGCGGACTCACCTCTCCATCGAACGCGACGAAGACGGCCGCCCCAGGGCGGTAGAGCGGCAGGATGACTATCAGCCTCCGCCTCCCCGCAGAGAAAGGCGAGTCTCCCCGCCACCCGTCGAGCATCCGACTCTCAGCGACCGCCTTGGCCGCCGAGAGGGAGTCGGCGAGAACGACGCCCGCCACCGGATCGAGCGACTTCACCGATCCCTGGTGCTAGAAGAAGAAGATGAGTTGGGCCCACCTTGTTTCGGACCTCGCATCCGCGACGAGCCCTTCCCCCGAGGATTCACGCTCCCCCGAGACACGCCCAAATACACCGGCTCCGTGAAGCCGGAGGACTGGCTGGTGGACTACTCCACGGCCGTCAGCATAGCGAACGGCAACAAGCGCGTTGCCGTAAAGTATGTTCCCCTGATGCTCCAAGGCACGACCCGGACATGGTTGAACAGCTTGAAGCCCCGCAGCATCAACGGCTGGGTCGACTTCACCGAGGCCTTCGTCCGCAACTTCACGAGCACATACAAGCGACCTCCCAAGCTTCGTCAGCTGTCCTTGTGCGTACAAGGCCCCATGAGTCCACTCGTGACTACCTCACGCGCTGGGGCGAGCTCTGGAACTCCTGCGAAGGAGTGCACGAGTGCGAGCAATCGAGTACTTCACCGCCGGGTGCGGAGAAGGCACCCTCCTCAAGCACAAGCTCCTTTGCGGCAGGCGGAGACCCTCGACGAGCTGCTAGTCATAGCGGAACCATCATACTTGCCGACTCCTCCATGAAGGCGGAGATCGAAGTCAGTGCGACGGGAAAAGTAGCTCCTCATGCTCCCAGAACTCCAGCCGGCGATAGCAGCAGCAGAATGATCACAAGCGCAAGGCCCCGCAGCCGGCTTCCAACAGTCGGCAGGTGGCGACAGTCGAAGACCAGCAACAGGAGGGCAGCCTCACCTGCCAAGCGGCGAAAAGCGGCAAGTCCAACTGGTTGCCGACCTTCTCCCTCTGGCGGAACTTCTGGGCCGGACCACAAGTTTCACAGCGGCGCGAAGCCGTCAAACCACACCACCCGGAAGTGCCACTGGCTCACCAGGATCGCCAAGGGAGACGGCCTTGCCCCTCCCCCGCCTGATGGGCCGCCTCCACCACCACCGCCCCAGCAGCCGGCTGTCCGGCCAGTATCGATGATAAGACAATTACCCGAAGAGCCTGGCGCCTATGTCGTGTTTACCGGCTATGGCGAGATGATCGCCGCAGAGGCGGCAAAGAAGCATAAGAGGTGAATGCTGTAACGCATCGGGCCCAGAATTCATGCACTGGTCCGAGAAGCCCATCAGCTGGAGTCGAGGTGATCACCCAGAGGTGATGCCGAATCCGGGCTCCTACGCCCTGGTCTTGGGAGCTACCCTTGCCACGGATAGGCGGGCCGCTCGCTTCTCGCGAGTACTGATAGACGGAGGCAGCAACATCAACATCCTGTACAAGGATACGATGGAAAAGCTAGGAATCAAGCAGAGGCAGCTTCAACATAGTCGGACTGTGTTCCACGGAATTGTACCTGGCCTTTCCTGCTCACCGATTGGCAAGATTTTGATAGACGTCCTCTTTGGGGACAAGGATCACTTTCGCCGAGAGCCAGTCTGGTTCGAGGTGGTGGACCTCGAGAGCCCCTACCATGCCTTGCTTGGCCGACCTGCTTTGGCCAAGTTCATGGCGGTCCCCACTCGCCTACCTCAAGATGAAGATGCCGAGTTCCAAGGGGATTTCGATCAGAAATGGCGACTACAGAAAGTCGTCCGCCTGCGCAGTGAAAGCAGCCGGCTAGCCGAGTCCACATGATCGCGGTGAGAAGCGGCTCTGGATCGGGTCGTGACGATGGCGACAAGCAGCCAAAGATATCGTCCGACCCCAAGGAGTCGAGCCGAGGGCTCGTTCAAGCCGGCCAAAGAGACCAAGAAGATACCCTTGGACCCAGAGCACCCAGAGAAATCTGGCTGTCATAGGTGCGAACCTCGGCAAGCAAATAGGAAGGTGAGCTCGTCGATTTCCTCCGTGAGAATCGGGACATCTTCGCATGGTCCCCAAAGACATGCCAGGTGTACCGACGGATTTCGCCGAGCACAAGTTACATGTCCGATCTGATGTGAAGCCCGTCAGGCAGCCCTTGCGCCGCCTGTCAGAAGAGAAAAGAAGAGTTGTTGGAGAAGAGATGCCCGGCTCCTTGCAGCGGTTTCATCATGGAAGTTTTCTTTCCAGAATGGTTGGCGAACCCGGTCCTAGTATTAAAGAAGAACAAGCAGTGGCGGATGTGTATTGACTACACAAGCCTCAACAAAGCCTGCCCCAAGGACCCGTTCGCTCTACCCAGAATCGATCAAGTGATAGACTCCACAGCCGGATGCGAGCTGTTGAGCTTCTTAGATGCATATTCAGGATATCATCAGATCAAGCTGAACCCGGCAGACAGAGTGCAGACCGCCTTCATCAGGCCATGTGGAGCCTTCTGCTGCGTGACGATGACGTTCGGCGAGGAACGCCCGGCGGCACCTTTCGGCGTTGCATGCGAAGTGCCTCCTCAAGCAGCTTAAGCGAAGCGCCCACGTTTACGTGGGCGATGTGGTGGTGAAGAGGCGGAGGCGAGGAACGCTGTTGGAAGACCTCAAAGAGACCTTTGAAAACTTGCGCCGATTCTAGATCAAGCTCAACCCAGAGAAATGCGTCTTCGGAGTACCAGCCGGCCAGCTCCTTGGCTTCCTGGTATCCGAACGCGGCATAGAGTGCAACCCTGTGAAGATCAAGGCAATTGAGAGAATGGAAGTGCCCCGCCGACTGCTGGATGTGCAGAAGTTCACCGGCTGCTTGGCGTCTATCAGTCGATTCATCAGTCGGCTGGGTGAGAAAGCCCTTCCTCTGTACCAGCTTATGAAGAAGACCACCTTCTTCGAATGGAACTCAAAGCGAATGACTTTTCTCCAGTTGAAAAGAATGCTGGCTACTCCCCAGTCTTTGGCGGCTCCGACTCCAAAAGAGCCCATGCTCCTGTATATTACCCGCCACCAGCCGGTAGTCGGCCAGTAGTTATTGTGGTTGAACGCAAGGAGGAGGGCAAGGCGCTACCGGTCCAGAGACCAGTATATTACCTGAGCCGTCATCCCAACAGATATAGAGTTCGACTCCCCACGAGTCACCATGTACACCGAGGAGGAAGCAGAAGAAGCACGTCAAGAAGGCGTCGATCTGCTGGAAGAGGGCCGACTGCTGGCACTTAGCCGGTCCAGCATCTACCAGCAGAGCCTGCGCCGATACTACAACAAGAAGGTCAAGACAAGATCATTCTTAGAGGGCGACCTTGTGCTCCGGCTGATTCAGCGAACGGCCGGCCAGCACAAGCTGTCGGCGCCTTGGGAAGGACCGTTCATCATCGATGAGTCTTTGAGCAACGACTCCTACTACTGATCGGCGCTCGAAGCCCGAGCACGCATAAGAGGATGACTCCGCAAAGCGGACAGGCGACCATGGAATGCGAATCTCCTCCGAAGATTTTACACTTGATGCAGTATGTACCACGCTACCCTTTTGTGTTTTGAAATACCAAGACTCCGGGCCCCCCGAGACGAGCTCGGGGACTGCCCTCTTTTGTTATCTGTATGATAAGAATTATGCCTCTGGGTATGTTACCCTTTCATTATGCTGTTTGGCACCGGGCTCGACTAGTCGGCCGGGACTACGCCGCTTTTGAGCTATGAAGTGCTTCCTGAAGTCCGACAAGTAGCGTCTGGCGTAAGCCGTCTCTGTCGGAAGCCGCAGACTTCATGAGCGACTGTTTGGCGGGCAGGAGTGAGGTAGAGCCAGGCGCCACACGAAAAAAGGGCTAAGGACCCAAAGCATACACATAGTTGAAACCGGCTCCCGGCCCGTTTATGAAAAACGACTCTTAAGAGGCCGGCTTGCCGTTTCTACCAACTTGCTTAAACGACTCTAAAATGGCCAAGTACTTGCCTTCTCAAAGGTAGCCGAGCACTTGACCTGACGGCAAAATCCATGAAGAGAGCTACCAAGCGGGCAAGGCGGCATCTAAGGGAAAGCGGCAAGGGAAAAGCCACAAGAGCACTAAGCAAGGAAACATGAAATTAGAACAATATTTACATAAACTTAGGCCCTTGGCCGGATCTTCGAACAGAGGTTCAGAATACACCCCGTGGGTGGAATTGTGCGAATTAAGAAAGTTCTTTCGAAAGACTAACAAGCAGATAAGATAAAGCCAACACAGTGGCCTAGAAGCGTGGATGGGGAAATTTGGAAGGCTGGAAATTTGGAGGCGGCGTCGAGCCAGTGGCGGCTGGCTGGGCGATCTCGGTTGATCGTCTCTGGCAGCGGCTGGCTCAGAGGCGCGACTTCGTTCTTTGGGCCTTGGTCGAGCTGAGGCTGGCCGCCCACTCTGTCTTCTGACGCCTCCATGCCGTCTCCGTCCTCCGCCTCGTCCTCATACTCGGTGCTGGAGTCGATCACCTCCGCCGAGTCCTCGCCGTAGTCCGGTTTCATCCCGAACCACTCCGGCGGCGCCTCCCCACCGTCTTCAGCCCGCTCCGGGACGAAGACGCTGGTCTCCGTGTAGTCGGCGATCGCCACCGCACGCTCGACGAGGGCGCCCTCCGCGGCCTGCAGCTCCGCCGAGGGCTTGGCCGGAGCAGCGGCCAGCGGTCAGGTCAAGCCTGGATACCACGCCTTGATGAACTCCAGGCTCGGCGAGCTCCAGCCCCGGCCGCGGAGCCCCTTCAAGCCTCAAGGCGCCCGGCCGCGACCTCCCGGCCGGTCGGCGGTCCGGCTGGGAGTCTTGAACCGGCATGTCCGGCCACAGGCAGCAATCGTCGCTGGGCCCGACCGTGAAGAAGGCGCAGCATCCGACGAGCCGGCCGCAGACGAGCTTCAATGCTCAGGAGCTGCTCGTCAAGGGTCCGGGGGGCGTTGGCTGCGATCTCGGCGCCATCCGCCCTCCGTGCCTCGCGTTCGGCCTCAATGGCCTGATTGGTCGCTGCGTATGACCGGGGAAGAAGTCTGCGGGAAGAAGAAAAAGCAAGTTAGAAAAGACAAGAGTCGGCTTAACGCATAGCCGGCAACCCAAAAGAGAAAGTAAAAGCAAACTTACCATCAACGATATCTTCGATCTCATGGAAGCCGGAGGTCAGATGCGCCTCTCGGTCGGTCCAGGCGGAGCGCTCGCTCTCAAACTCGGCCAGGAGGGCGGCCTCTTTCTTCTCCGCCTCGGCCCGCGCCGCCTTGAGCAACTCCCTCTGCTCCGCCAGCTGCATGGCCAGCAGGTCGCGCTCTGCGGCGAGCTTGCCGCATTCCTCCTCTTTGGCGCGCAGGGCGGTCTCGACCGTACCCAGCTGATCCCGCAAAGCGGCGTTGGACTCTAAAGAATAAAAGAAGAAGGGACGCGAAGTCGTCAGATAAGAAGGTCGCCAGGAAGATCCAGCCCATTGCGCAGCAGCTCGGCCTGAATCTCGAGGGTCTAGAGCCAGCGGAGTGCTTAGCGCGAAGAAGAAAACTCACCTCGGCTCCTCGCCAGGTCAGCAGCCCGCTTGTTCAGCTCTTCAACGTTGCGGTTGAAGGCGGTAGCGCGGAGGTTGTGATACTCCTGTAACAAGGATTCCAGACACAGATAAAGACTTGGAAGTAAGCAAATAAAGTTCCGGGCACTTTGCTCAAAGCAGCCGACCCAAACTTCGAGACTACACCAGTGGAGTGGCGCGCCTCACGAAGAAAGATCAAGAGAAAATTTGGAAATGAAACTTACCCGCACGGCAGAGCGCGACGCCAGGTGCGCCTTGGAGAGGTTCTGGAGGGCGACGCCTTCGGCCCGCAGCTTCGCTTGGACGTCCAGGAGCGCCGTGTGCAGCAGGCCCGTGCCGCCTCCTCGCACCCACCCAGTGGGTGCGGCGCTCGATGCTTCAGCGTCAGGGATCGCCGAGCTGGCGGTGCCGGTCTCCAAGGGGCGCGGCGCCGAGTCCGCCTTCTCAAGGCGGCCCCGCGCTAGCGAGGCGACTTGAAGAAGCAGCCGTGCCACGGCTTCATCGTCGGTCGGCGGCGCGGGTGGGCCCGCCGGCTGTTTGCCTCGCGCGACATCAGACTGCGGCGGAGGTGGCGCGGCCGCGCCCGGCGAAGAAGCCTCGCCGCCCCCCTCCCTGCGATGGGAGCCTCACCACCATCTCCCTCCGATTGCCCCGTAAAGTCCGGCGGCGGTGGCGCTGACCTCAGAGGAATGACGAGCAGCGCCGACTGGAGACGCGCGGCCTCCTCGGCCTGCCTTTGAGCTGCGGCGGCGGCTTCGACCGCCCTCTCGGCCGCCGCTTTCTCTCGACAGGCGGCCGCCTCGTCAGCGCTTCTCCCACGCGTTCTGCTCTGTTGCCTCCACGAGGGCGGCGCAGGTCAGCCCGCCGATTGTTGGCGGGCGTCTCTGCCCGACCCATGACGGAGGCGGCAGCTGCTCTCCAGTGAGAGGAGCCACGATGAGAGAAAAAGACAAAAGAAGACTTGGGCAAGACGGACCAGAAGAAAACATGACGGAATAAAAAGATACTTACGCGGAGACCAGCGGTGGCTTCTTCACCTCCTTGCGGAAGCGATTGGCCTTCGCGACCGCTTCTTCGCGCTGAGTCGCGGCGGCTGCTCCCCTGATCCTCTTGACCTGGCCGCCTGGCTGACTCGGCCCGGCCCGGCGCTTCTTCGCGCCGCCTCGGCCCCCCAAAGGCGGAGGAGCTCGCTCCTGGTTGGCCGGCTCTCTGCTTTGGCGGCGAAGCGATTTCGATCATCGAGCGATCTGCAAAAGTGGCCGAGGGCCTGAAGTCGTCGGCCTCTCCCCTCCTTCGGCGTCGGTCTCCACCGCCGCCACGCCCATCCCGGGGTCGTCGGCGTCCTCTCCGCCCGGTCGGGGGCGAACTTCAGGCGGCCCCTTGGCGCCGGTCGAGGCGGCATGAGAGGATTCTGGTCGGAAAGAACCAAGAAAGTAAGAGCCGGATCCGGCTAAGGAAGGAAACAAGGAAGCGAGAGGCGACTTACCGTCGGCGGGGATTGGCCATGAAGTCGGCTCCTTGCCGAAGCGCCATTCCTCCATGAGGTCGCAGTTCGCCAAGAAGTTCACCGTGTCCACCACCTCCGCGTGGGGCATGTCCTTGGAGCACATCCGGCTGGGGTCCCGGCGGCTCATCTGGCGGCAGACGATGAGGGCGGCCACAGAGGGAGGACTCGGCGCACCACGAAAGGCGGCGGCCAAGAAGTCAGCCCCAGTCGGAGCCCTCCGATTGTATCATTACACGGAGCCCGTAGCGACGGCGCATTAGCGGGGAGTCGGCGTCCGGGCCCTGTAGGACCAGCTGGTGGGTCGGCCCCGATTCGCCGCCCACGTAAGGCGGCAAGTTGACTCCGATCGCCCGTCGGCGGCGTTCTTGACGAAGTATGAGCGCTGCCACATCTTCACCGACTTGATGAGGGGATGGCAGGAAAGGATTATCGGACACCAGCCTCCTCTTGGCGATGAACGCTGCCGCAGAGCCGCACGCGGGCGATGTGGGTCCCGAGCCGGCAGAAAGAACTCCCCATAGCTCGATGGTGGGGAGAACTCGAGAAACCTTCGCATAAGGATGCAAAGGCGGCCAGCAGCACCACCGTGTTGGGGGTGAGGTGGTGCGGCTGGAGCCCGAAGAACTCCAAGAACGCGCGGAAGAAGCCGCTCGCCGGCAGCCCCAACCCGCGCATGAGGTGCAAGCGGAAGACAACCCGCTCGCCCTCCTCCGGCGCCGGCGTGATTTCGCCCTCGGCCAGCCTTGGCTCGCCGCGAGGTTCTTTGTCGGGAATGCGGCGCGTCTGACGAAGGAACTTTACCATGTCATCGTCGATGATGGAGCCGTCCCACACGCCGGAGCGCGCAGTGGGAGGCGCGGCGGCTGATGTGGAGCTTATCTCCGGAGCAAGGAAGAAGACGGGGCAGTGAGCAGGGACGAGAGAGTGCACGTGCGTCGCCGCCCCCTCCCTCCCCCCGCCTACTTATAGGCGCCGGGTCGAAAGCCGAGGGGCGGGCGTGGGATTAACCGCGCCTCACGCCTCACGCCCCACGATGCATTTAGCTTCCATGACGTTATCGCTGCGCAGTGAACGGCGTGGGGAGCCTAACCACCGCACGCGCCAGCCAGGATCCGGTGCGCGCCGGGGCATGGTAGTGGCGGGCCCGGCCTGGCGGACCTGTCTTGTCACGCGCGTGGGCTGGCAGACCGGCCCTGCCGCGTGGCGTCACGTGGCGGGCCCGCGACAGGCGGCTGCCAGGAAGCTTATCAGGCACGCCGCCCAGGTCCCGCTGCAACTTTCGAAACCGTTGAAGAGCAAGACGGCCCCCTGCAAAGCCGACTCCAGATGGAGACGGCAGGCCGAGTCCAGATTGTTCCATTGAAGGGATGAAGCTGTCGAGGATCCTCGACGGGCGGCCCTCGGCGCCTCCCCAGCTTCGGGGACTACTGTCGGAGTAATGGACTACGGGTAGGCAGACCCGAGCCCCTGAACCTTTCAAAACATCGGGGCAGGCTACGCCCCTCAAGACCCCAAGACGAAGAGCCGCCTTCAGATAGTCCGCAACAGCGCCGGCCGACTACCCCTCTAGGCCGAGTCCCAGGGGCCGCCTTCATGACAAGCCGACTCCAAGCCAGCGACCTCCAGCGAGGCCGGCTACAAGGAGTCGACCCGTGACCTCCACCGCCTTGTGCCTGGGCGACTATGGGGTAAAGCCGCCTCGCGCCCATCCCTGCTTGATCCATAAAGGCAGGTATAGCTCTGGCGCCCGTACCAACGGAGATCTCCGTGCGGTGCAGCCTTTGTTGCCATGCCGGCCAGCGACGTTATCACCGTGGGCGATTCACTGTACCCACGCTGGCTTGTCTGTCACGACCGAAGATTTGCAGGATTACCTCGGCGGGAGTACCAAAGACAGCAAGAGTACCCCATAGACGGACCCGATGGAGTCAGCCTCCGGAAGTCGGCTGGCTCCTCCCCCGGGATCCACGCGCCATTAACCAGACAAGACAGGGAATGGCAATAAGAATCGCCGCCCGCAGATGCTGCATTGCCATAACCTCACGACCAAGCTTCAGCGTCATTAGAAGCACGACTACGGTGATCTGCAGCCGGCAAGACCACGCCCAAGTGACAAGGGCTGTCGGCCCCATGCTGGGCCGTCAGCGGGGCCCACTAGTCGGTGGGCCCCAGGAGTCGGCGGAGAAGACGGCGACTTAGAGACTGACGGCTTGAGCCCACACCAGGCCGGATTACCGTTGTACCCCCGGTGGGTAGGCCTATATAAACCCCCCGGGGCACCCATGCAAAGGGTTGGAAGCTAGTAGTTTTAGACACACACATAGAGGGAGAGAAGAGCGAGCCGAGCCCTTCTCCTTCCTCACCCCGAACAGCTCAAGGAGCCTCTTGTACCCATTTTGCCATAGAGATCATGCGGAGACCCCGCAGAGCAGCAGTAGGGGTGTTATATCCTCGGAGAGCCACAAGCCGGGTAAGATTCGGCGATGCATGTCTTCGCCTCATCCTGCTTCTGTGCACCAAAGAACGTTCTACTCGCCCCATCCATGATAAGCCATCCTTTGGCATATGTCGCACCCAACCCCCGACAATATGGGTAGTACAAGAGTAGATCTACCACGAGATCAAGGAGGCTAATCCCTAGAAGCTAGCCTATGGTATGATTGTTGTTCTGTCCTATGGACTAAAACCCTCCGGTTTATATAGACACCGGATAGGTTAGGGTTACACAGAGTCGGTTACAATGGTAGGAGATCTACATGTCCGTATCACCAAGCTTGCCTTCCACGCCAAGGAAAATCCCATCCGGACACGGGACGAAGTCTTCAATCTTGTATCTTCATAGTCCGTGAGTCCGCCAACGGTAAGAGTTCGCTATCCGGACACCCCTAATCCGGGACTCCTCGGCTTGTCGGTGTCAAAACCGCGGATCTCGAAAGTAGGGGCTCTTAACCGCAAGGCCTAGGCGGATGGTAACAAGAGACAAGGGACACGATGTTTTTACCCAGGTTCGGCCCTCTCGATGGAGGTAATACCCTACTCCGCTTGATTAATATTGATGATATGGGTAGTACAAGAGTAGATCTACCACGAGATCAAGGAGGCTAAACCCTAGAAGCTAGCCTATGGTATGATTGTTGTTCGTCTCACGGACTAAAACCCTCCGGTTTATATAGACACCGGATAGGTTAGGGTTACACAGTGTCGGTTACAATGGTAGGAGATCTACATATCCGTATCGCCAAGCTTGCCTTCCACGCCAAGGAAAGTCCCATCCGGACACGGGACGAAGTCTTCAATCTTGTATCTTCGTAGTCTTGGAGTCTGGTCGTGACGATAGTCCGGCTATCCGGACACCCCTAGTCCGGGACTCCTCAAGAGTCTCGAACCAGGCTTCAATGACGACGAGTTCGGCGCGTTGATTGTCTTCGGCATTGCGAGGCGGGTTCCTCCTTCGAATACTTCATAGAAGGTGTTGAACACAAGGATAGTGTCCGGCTATGCAAAACAAGTTCCACATAACACCGTAGAGAGAATAATTTTTGCACAGATCCGCTGACGTATTCCGCGGCGTGACATCACACCACGGCCAGGCCTTTATATGAATTGTTTTTCGTTCCACCTCAAGCCGCGTTTAGCGAGGCGGTTTCTTGGCACGCCTTATCAAAGCATAGATCGTGTCCCCTTATTCCGGTATTCTCATCAATACGGACGTGGGTAACCCATCCGCGCCATTGATTACTACGCTTGGGAAATAAGCGAGTTTTACCAGTCGGTGGGGGATGCATAGCTTCGTCCGTCCATATAAGGGATAAGGATCCACCTTTTCACCTACGCCTTCTTCCTCCTTTGCTTATCCATTTCCATGCACTCGATCTCCAGCGCCCAAGTCCGCACATCCCACCTCAACCTTCTCCAACCATGTCAGGAGCGGGAGGCAGGTGGATGGCCTCCTCTGTCACGGAGGGGCACATCACAAGACTGCGGGAGGCCGGATACTTGTCCGGCGACATCGCGCACAGGCTGCCCAATGCGGGCCAGCTTATTCCAACCACCAGGCCCCATGAGAGGGTAGTGTTTCTCCCCCACTTCCTCCGCGGACTAGGTTTTCCACTTCACCCATTTGTCCGGGGGCCCATGTTCTACTACGGCCTGGACTTCCACGACCTGGCCCCGAATTTCATCCTCAACATCTCGGCATTTATCGTCAGGTAATGCGAGGCTTTCCTCTGCATCCAGCCCCACTTCGGATTATGGTTGAAGATCTTCAACGTCCAGCCGAAGGTAGTGGGTGGCCGTCAAGCGGAGTGCGGAGGCGCCATGGTTGGCAAGATGGCCAAAGTCCTATGGCTGGAGGGCGCCTTTGTGGAGACAATAAAGGGGTGGCAATCGGGGTGGTTCTACATCACCGAGCCACGCGACCCCAAATGGGTGGCGGCCCCCAAATTCAGATCTGGCTTCCCCACACAGCCCTCGTCATGGAAGGAGACGGGCCTGACGTGGGGGAATTCGGAAGAGCTATCCGGACTCCAAACATGCGTCCGAAACCTGGTGGACAAGAATCTCAGGCTTGTCGACTTAATCCAGGTGATGCTCATCCGCCGGATTCTCCCATGCCAACAACGGGCCTTTAACTTGTGGAGTTCGATCCGCCTGACAAGATCTTGAGCCGGCTCTTCGACACTACGTACGAAGATGCCTGGAAGGTGCTGTTCAAGGGCGCTGAAGTCCCAACATCCGCTAACAAGGATCGCGGATACAGCTCGCGGCGTCTAGCCGATGAGATAAGTTATTTTACCCTTTACGGGACTCTTTTTTCATAGATTGACTCTATGTGGGATCTAAAACTCCCTAATCTTTGACAGGACTGGCTGAAGACGTCCGGACAGGTTAACTGTCCGGCTCCTTTGCCGAAAGACCCAGAGGACACCTGATTGACGGGGCTGCTGGCTCCGGCGCCACATGTGGTGCCGGAGAAGAAGGCCAAGAAGGAGGCCACGGGAACTCGAAGGAGCTCCCGACGCCAGTCTTTGTCTGATTCGATCTGCGTAATCTTCTCCGAGGACGAGGAGGAAGAAGAAGCTCCTCCCCAGCCGGGGAGGAGAAGAAAAGGAAGGCCGCCTAACCGGGAGGCCGGAGGGTCCAAGAAGGGAAGAACCCTTCCTCCGGACTTATCCACCAACGTCGACGACGACGAGGAGGATTGGCCTACAAGGGCCGAGCCCCTGGCGAGATTGTAAGTGTCCGGATACCCATGACTTTTTATTATTGCAGAGTGTTCTCTAATGTCGAACAATTGTGCAGCCCGCCCAAGGGCGAGTTCGCCGATTCATCGAGCGGGTCCCTGGGCTCGTCGGAAATGGAGAGTACTGCCTTCGACCGCCTCCTTGCCCCACGCCGCGGACGACACCGAGGTGGTGCCCCAAGGGGGCTTGGTCAAGAGGAGGTGGCGCAGAGGAGCCACAAGGCAACCTCCGGACTCGAGCGCTGGGGGGGCAAGACCCCAGGGCTCTAAGCCCGACTGCCGGTGTTAAAACCGGCGGATCTCGGGTAGGGGGTCCCAACTGTGCGTCTAGGAGGATGGTAAACAGGAGACAAGGGACACGATGTTTTTACCTGTGTTCGGGCCCTCTCGATGGAGGTAATACCCTACCCTGCTTGATTAATATTGATGATATGGGTAGTACAAGAGTAGATCTACCACGAGATCAAGGAGGCTAAACCCTAGAAGCTAGCCTATGGTATGATTGTTGTTCGTCCTATGGACTAAAACCCTCCGGTTTATATAGACACCGGATAGGTTAGGGTTACACAGAGTCGGTTACAATGGTAGGAGATCTACATATCCGTATCCCCAAGCTTGCCTTCCACGCCAAGGAAAGTCCAATCCGGACACGAGACGAAGTCTTCAATCTTGTATCTTCATAGTCTTGGAGTCCGGTCGTGACGATAGTCCGGCTATCCGGACACCCCTAGTCCAGGACTCCTCAAGAGCTCCTGAACCAGGCTTCAATGACGATTTAGTCCGTGGCGCATATTGTCTTTGGCATTGCAAGGTGGGTTCCTCCTCCGAATACTTCATAGAAGGTTTTGAACACAAGGATAGTGTCCGGCTCTGCAAAACAAGTTCCACATACAACCGTAGAGAGAATAACTTTTGCACAGATCTGCTGACGTATTCCGTGGCGTGACATCACACCACGGCCAGGCCTTTATATGAATCGTTTTTCACCGTTCCACCTTAGCGCGGTTAGCGAGGCGGTTTCTTTGGCACGTCTTATCAAAGCATAGATCGTGCCCCCTTATTCCGGGATTCTCATCAATACGGACGTGGGTAACCCAACCGTGCCCGTTGGCACGCCTCCTCTATCAAAGGCGAGCCCTAGTCGACCACGGGGTGGGCTCTTGGTATTCAACCTCTTTATAATGAGACCAAGGCCCTCTTCTTTTTACACCCTCCATCGAGTTCGCCTTGCGCTTCGAGTTCCAACACCCAAAGCTTTAGATTCAGGCACTTCTGACCTTCGACGATGTCCGGCTCCGACCAGCACGGCCGATGGATGTCTTCCTCAGTTACAGAAGAAGATGTGCTAAAGCTGCGAAATGCCAGGTATCTAACCGGCGAGATCTCGCATAGGCTGCCTACTCCAGGGCAGGTCATTCCCACTCCCGAGCCCAGCGAGAACGTGGTGTTCGTGTCTCACTTCCTTCGGGTTTAGGCTTCCGACGGATCCCTTCGTGAGGGCTCATGTTTTATTATGGGCTTGATTTCCATGACTTGAATCCGGAGTCCATCCTCCATATCTCGTCATTCATTGTCATATGTGAGGCCTTCCTCCATATTACCCCCACTTTGGATTGTGGCTCAAGACCTTCAAGGTGGAGCCAAGGATGATCGGGGGGCAACAAGCAGAGTGCGGAGGGGCAGTCATAAGCAAATGTGCTGATGCTCCATGGCCCGAGGGCTCTTTTCAAGAGGAGCTTGGTTTGTGGCAACGGGAATGGTTTTATATCACCGGTCCCCGGGGCACCAGATGGGCGGCGCTCCCTGCCTTCCGCTCAGGTCCACCACAGCGGCTGACGTCATGGGTCAACAAGGGGCTCGACTGGGGGCCGTCCAAGGACGTTCCCTTGCTGCAGGGCCGTATTCAAGACCTCCGAGAAAGAGAGATCAATGCAGTTGCGATGGCGCAGGTTATGGTGATCCGGCGTCTTACGCCTGCAAGCGCCGCCTCCTCACTGTGGGAATTTAATCCGGAGGGACCACGAGCTCTCCAAAATTTTATGGGCACGGCGCCCGTGGAGATGTATAAACTGTTCTTCGGATCACAAGAGAAGTGTCCGGACCTGACTGAGGATGCAGGACTAAGCTGCAATCGCCCAGATACTCAAGTAAGTAGTCCTGTAACCGGACAAGCTGTTCATTCATTTATTATATATATATGCCCTTAAAAGGAGCCATTTCTTGAACATGAGTGGATAGCCAAGGCAAAGTTAATAAGGTGTCCGGCTCCCCTCCCGGAGACAACGTCGGATCCCATGCTGACCAAGATGTTGAAGGTCGCGCCTTTTGAGGAAGGCGAAGGGGGGAGCGGGGAAGCAACTGCCTTTACGAAGGAGGCTATCAAGGAAGGAGGGATTAAAAGTCCCGTCTTTCAAGGAGAGAAGAGGACTGCTTCGGGAGATCCGGAGGTCAAGGCCTCAAAGAGGGGAAGGGAATCTTCGTCGGAGAGTCCGGCGCTGGAAAGTAACCCAGCCGCACTATTTCCCCAAGGGGATCAGCCCTCCAGCGAGCCGTAAGTAAAAAGAAGGGGTCTTGTAAATAAGGAACATCCCTGTATTTATTTATAAAGATAACCGAAATTGTACCTTGTAGTTCGGACCTCAGCCCTTCTTAGCAGAGCTCGTCTTCGGGGGATCTTCTTCCGGAGATGATGGAGAGCGAAACGCCTCCACCTGTCGCACCCTCATGTGAAGCGGACGACCCGGAGGTGTTGTCGCGGAGGGTTCCCATAAGTCTGGCGGGGCCGGAAGGTCCGGCGCCAATTGGTGTGCGGTCGGAGGAGCTGAAGGATCTGCTCGGGCGAGCGGCTATCTCAGAAGATCACCGTGCTCTAATGGGTACGGTGATTGAAATAATTGCATCCGCGGAGAGTGGATTGATGAAGCCGTCAGAAGCTTATTGACGGGGTTTGAGGTACGCAAAAATGATGTACCTTCTGACAGTTATGCATATAAAATGCGCCCTGTATAGATAGTAGCCTCTGAGACTCGGTATGTTGTCAAAATTGACAACGTGACAAGGATCAAATTCTCAGTTATAACATATCGCCGCTCCTAAACAGGTGGGGTGGGCGTCCGATGCCCAGCCGGATCGATGAATATGCCGAACTAAAGCGGCAACTTGACGAGGCGGATGCGGACATCGCTATTTGGTCAATAAACGGTTTGACGAGTCACAAGGTATGCGACTTCTATGCGGACACCTGGTAAGGGAGCTTGACGCCCATGTCTCACTATTTGTATGCTTAATTTAGATGGTGCCGCTGCTATGGAGGAGCTGCGGGCGGAGCTCGCCCGAGCGAAAGAGCAAGCCAGAAATAGTAGTGCGGCCGCTTTAAAGGCGGCTAAAGAGCTAGAAGCCGAACGGGCTGCTCACTGCCGAAGCAAAGAGGAAATGGCCAATATGGCCAGAAAGTTGAGGAATACTGCCGATCGCTGCGAGATTCTTGAAAAAGAACGTCAATCGAAACAAGAGGGCCTGAAAAAGGCCGCCGCCGAATCCAAGAATGCCCAGTTGGCTTTGAGAGCTGCCAAGGAGGAGCTGAGTCAGGCCGGGGCAATTGCGGATGGAAAACCGTTTCTGCTGCGGAGGAAATATACGGATCCAAAGTATGCTCAGTTGGATAAGTTGTGGAATTCAGAGGATGCTTATCTGGACTTGGCGGCGAAGCGCCATGGACGCGGGTTGAGCACTTCCGGGGCCGTAAGGGGCATCAAGGGAAGAGCTATATTGGTCGCAATTCCATAGTCCGGAAGGCGTCCTCTGCCGCTGACCGATCGGTTGGCGAATGGGCCGAGCTGAATCGATTGTCCGGATTTGCCATGAAGCATGTCTTGACTCACTTGTGGCGGGCGGCCCCACCAAGAGCTATTTTGGTTTAGTGCAGCAGTTCCTTGCGCGGTATCGCTGCATCTGACGCAATGAAGCGATCGGCGTGTATTGAGGGAGTGCAGATGGCTCGCCCGTGTCAAGACATACCGGGCAGAGATGAAGGCCACCGACGTTGCATCCCAAGATTCGGACAGAAGCCGAGTACCGCCGAGCACTACTTTGAAGAAGTCTGCCAGCGCTCGTTTAATAGAGACGCAAAGGCTCGAAGGATATTATGTTTAAATGACATGTATGATTGGTGAAAACAATGTTTCAATATAATATAAGAGCTTTTTATACTTGTGCGTTCAAGTAGTAAACTACTCCCTGGGCGGCCGTTTATGTATATGTGTATATAACCTGAAAGATGGCAGTCCTTGGCTTCAGCCCCACGCACATCGTGCGGCGGTGTTTGCAAAGAAAGCGCTTTTTCACACTTAATCCAACGTCTTGGTCCTGTTAAGGAGGTGATAGCGTAGCAAACCAGGCAACCGGACTATAATTCTTTAACACTTTCACTTAGCCATAGGAGTTCGAGGGTGGGGCTACTATATAGCCCCTGGGGGCATCGCACTCTCCCGAATTCGGGGTGCGTATGTGCCTGACCGAAAACCGGTCCTTCGTTAATGCGGAGGAATCCTAAACATTCCAGTGAGTCATTGAGTGGTTGACCAGTCTCTCGCTATATCATGACAACAGTTTCGGCTTTCTCTACTAAGGTGCTCGCCTACGAACCGGGCACAATCGCAGAGTTCTCCGGTGCAGCGTTAGTCGTGAAAACAGAACGTAAGGCAGCAAAATACAGGAGCCGAGCAACCCAACATTTGACCAAAGACATGATTCGGAGCTGATGCATATAAGGCCTAACTCGAGACGCCGAATACCCCCTAAGGTATTCGGTCTTTATGAAAATGGGCAGAATAATGCCCTAAGCCCCCGTGTCCGTGCACGCGCATAAAATTCTGGTGCGGCCAATGCCAAAACGCCAGCCTCGTCCTCGGTTATAGTAAGGAACCGGGGATGTATATCAACAAGAGATGATAAAAAGGTTTACGCAGGGTCTTAATCAAAAGAATCCTTGCAACGGGTCCTCGCTGCACGCGTCTGCGCTACCGTGTCTCCGTTGTGCCGTATCCTGGACGGGTGTAGCACGTTGTTCATCTGTAAAAGAGAGGAACTTAGTTTGAAAGAAAAAAGATCGTGCAAAATATGTACTTTTATATTAAATAAACAGAGTACGATTTGAAGAAGTGAATGAAATTGAGCTTTAGTGTCTCTTATGATATATGCGTGCAGCCCCTTGTATGGGGGTATGCCGCTAGTAGGCGCCGGACTCATCTTGCCGTGTCCGGGGTTTGAATGACCAATTCAGGTTCTTTGCCTAGCGGAGCCGGATAGGTGTGGGGCTGTCAAGGCAGTCTCCCGTTCTTCCGTGCTCGAGTAACACTTAATACTTCCTCTTAACGAGACGATGCCGCGTGGACCGGGCATTTTAAGTGTTAGTGATGCGTAATGCGGTATTACGTTAAAGCGGGCGAAAGCTTCGCGTCCCAATAGTGCTTGATGACTACTTTTAAACGGGGCGACATGGAAGATTAACCTTTCGCGATGGAAGTTGTCGGATGAACCGAACACAACTGCTAGCAGTATGGAGCCCGTACAATGGGCATATGGGCCTGGCATTACTCCTTTAAAGGAGGTGTTGCTATAGCAAATTTTGCTTGGGTTTATCCCCATCCTGCGGATTGTGTCCTGATATATCAGGTTTATGTCACTGCCGCCATCCATGAGGACTTGTGTAAATTGGAATCCGTCGATTATAGGATCCAATATCAAGGTAGTCCATCCTGCGTTCCGAATACTTTCGGAATAGTCCTGATGGTCGAAGGTGATTGGTTTTGACAACCAGAGTGCAGCGCGCCTTTTAGTGGGCGTCGCTCTGTTTTTCCCTTTGATCACGTGAAGTGAGTTTACTGTTTTAACCTCTTGTGGGAAAGTCTTTTGTTTTCCAGGCTCTGCTTGTGGTGCTCGTCGTCGTCTTCACTAGGTGTGTCGAGCCCCTTGTGTTCGGCGTTGAGTCTGCCGGACTGTTTGAAGACCACCAATTTCTGTGGGTGTGGTTTGCAGGCCTCCCGGGAGTGCTGTGGATTTGACATATCTTGTCCAAGATTTTGTTGAAGTTGGATAGCTCATCGCTATTGTCCTTAAGGGGCAGTTTTTTGTTGTTCTGCCGTGAGCTTTTGAATCCGGCGTTGACTTCCGTGCTCTTTGGACCGTTTCCTTTAGTCTGGCGCTGGTCCTTGTTGCACCGTGGTTTCCCGTTCCCATCCTTAACTTCGGATGTACTTGGGTCGCTGGTGCTGCATCTTGCTAGCCAGCTATCCTCTCCCGCGCAAAAGCGGGTCATGAGGCTTGTTAATGCGGCCATTGTTCTTGGCTTTTCTTGGCCGAGGTGTCTGGCGAGCCATTCGTCTCGGACGTTGTGTTTGAAGGCTGCTAAGTCTTCGGCGTCCGGACAGTCGACTATTTGGTTCTTTTTAGTGAGGAACCTATTCCAGAATTTCCGGGCTGACTCTCCGGGCTGTTGTGTTATGTGACTTAAATCGTCTGCATCCGGAGGGCGGACATATGTCCCTTGAAAATTTGCCTGAAACGTATCCTCGAGCTCTTCCCAGCTTCCAATGGTATTTTCGGGGAGGCTTTTAAGCCAATGCCGAGCTGGCCCTTGAGTTTAAGGGGTAAGTATTTTATGGCGTGGAGATCATCTCCTCTAGCCATGTGTATGTGGAGGATGTAATCCTCGATCCGCACTCGTGGTCTCATTGTTCCGTCAGATGCCTCTATGTTTACGGGTTTCAATCCTGAAATTCAAGATCCAACACCTCATCGGTGAAACATAGGGGTGTGCGGCGCCTCTATATTTGGGTGTACCGTGATCTTCGAATTTTGGCGTGTTGCATTGCTTTGACGAGCCTGCTTTCTTGGCCCGTAGATGGACCTAACTGGGCCATCCTTTTGATGTGAATCCTTATGCAGATCGCATATTGGCTTGTGTGCGACGCCATTCGCCGCTCTCTTTTTGCCGTGGGGTCGTCCATCCGACCGGGTGTCCTTCTTACTTTTTAATTGTGGGGGCTCTAAGGCCTCCTCGTCGAATTTGAGCAGTAGCTTTCTTTTCGGGTAGCTCTTTGTTCGGCGACCGTCGCCGTACTTGTCTGCGGTGCTAAATGCTTTGCTCCATCTGATCTTGAGTGCATCTTCCGCTGTTTTGAGCTTCCGGTTCTGCTTTTTCAGGCCACGCGCAGTGGCGACGAGCCTTTTCTGGAGGTCATTTTGCTCCAATAGTTTGTCCGGCGTGAGATCGTCCGGACTGTTGTCTTCGCCGTGGACAGATTGTTTATCCAAGTTGTCTTGTTCGGACGATTGCTTTCGATAGCTTGTTAAATGCGTCCTCCGGTTCGACCTGCTCTATGGCTGGGTCTTTGTTGAGGCGGGACTTGGTTACGCGTTACGTTGCCGTTTTGACTGCTTTTAGGGATTTATCCTTCAGAGCGCCCCATTGTTCCTCGTCTTCATTTCCTTTAGGTGTATCGACCATGTATACATCATGTGATGAGGTGGTTGTCCGCATCCTATAGGTGCTGGTTCATTGTTGTCTCCTACATAAATGCGTCCATCTTGCCGATGTCTTCAGAGTCGAAATCGAGCACGTCGTGTAAGCTTTCGACAGTGGCTACGAAGTGAGTGGTGGGTGGGCGTTGAATTTCTTCGTCGTCAGCATCCCAACTTTCCTAACCGTAGTCCGGCCAGGGCTCTCTGGATAAAGAGAGAGACTTTAGTGAATTCAGGATGTCGCCAAAGGGTGAGTGCTGAAAGATGTCCACGGTCGTGAACTCCATGACCGGCGCCCAATCGGATTCGATTGGCAGGGGCGCGGAGGGTTCGGAGTCCGGAGAGGAGCCCGGCACCCTGGAGTCGAGGTCTTCGCAAAGGACAGGGATGGAGTTCGGCTCAATCGCCGTAGAGATTGTAGCCCCCGAGGCGGTGTCCAACCACTCGTCCTCGATCGGGGAATCCGGCTCCGGATTAAGGATCGGAGCGGATGCTGGTGCAGCCTCCAGGGCACTGTTCGGCTGCAGAGCTAGATCATGCCCATCGAGACAGTGCGGCACGCCTGGCTGCGGTTCGAGTCCATCGGAGATCAAGTCTCCGCGGATATCGGCCATATAGTTCAAACTTCCAAATCTGACCTGATGGCCAGGGGCGTAGCTTTTGATCTGCTCTAGATGGCCAAGCGAGTTGGCCCGCAGTGCAAAGTCGCCGAATACGAAGATCTGTCCGGGGAGAAAAGCCTCACCCAGGACCGCGTCGTTGTTGATGATCGAAGGAGCCATCGGGCCTATCGGTGACGACACAGAGGAACTCTCAATGAAAGCACCAATGTCGGTGTCAAAACCGGCGGATCTCGGGTAGGGCGTCCCGAATCGTATGCCTAGGCGGATGGTAACATGAGACAAGGGACACGACGTTTTTACGCAGGTTCGGGCCCTCTCGATGGAGGTAATACCCTACCCCTGCTTGATTAATATTGATGATATGTGTAGTACAAGAGTAGATCTACCACGAGATCAAGGAGGCTAAACCCTAGAAGCTAGCCTATGGTATGATTGTTGTTCGTCCCCACGGACTAAAACCCTCCGGTTCATATAGACACCGGATAGGTTAGGGTTACACAGAGTCGGTTACAATGGTAGGAGATCTACATACCCGTATCGCCAAGCTTGCCTTCCACGCCAAGGAAAGTCCCATCCGGACATGGGACGAAGTCTTCAATCTTGTATCTTCATAGTCTTGGAGTCCGGCCGTGACGATAGTCCGGCTATCCGGACACCCCCTAGTCCAGGACTCCCTCACCGACCCTCGTCCGGACTCCATGCTGGAACCATCAGCGGTTCCGAAGTCCGGTCAGCGGATCCTTCGCAAGAAGGGTAAGACGCTGGTGTCCTCCGTCCAACCGGAGGCACCGGATAGCTTACTTAGGCGCTTAACAACGCTTCCATCAAAGAGGAGCACCGCACTGTTATGAGTGCGGTGATCCGGACAGTTCAGTCCGCCAAGAGTGGACTGACCGGAGCCTGTACCAGCCTTCTAACAGGCTTTGAGGTAAGTTTAGAATATGTAAAAATATTACCGCATAGACAAGAGTTCTCGATGCTTAGTTCGGTGTTCGGAAAGAAAAGCCGGACTAAGGATCTAAAAAGATATACGCAGGAGTCTAACATAAGTATGTCAATATGGGAATGCAGCTCTTATTTGACCTCTGCCAAGACCGATCAAGGAGGTCAATGCATTGAAGCAGAACCTCGAGCGGTCCGAGAACGAGCTTGGACAAGCCAAGAAGCAGCTCAAGGACAAGGAAGGTAAGTACTACCTTATTAAAGAAATACCTTATAGAAAAGGTTTTGGTTGCAAAAAATAACAGGAATAACATGGGTACTGCAGGGGCCACGAACGAGGTGGCGACCCTGAAGGAAGCGGTGTCTGTGGCCCAAAACATAGCGGCCGTGAACGCATCGAGCGAGAGAAGGGGAGGCGCAGCTGGCCAAGGAGCGGCAAGAGCGCCAAGCTCTCGTGGAAAAACACGAGAGTTTGGAGCGTGACTCGAAGACTCGATAGTCCGAGCTCGCCTCGGCTCTTGAGAGTGCCAAAGCTGCTAAGGCCGAGGCCCAAAAAGCCCTCCAAGAAATTGAGTCATTAAAGAAGATAGCGGCGGGTAAGGCATTCTTTATGACAAGCAAGCATGTGAAAGTGAATTACCTATTACTTACCCGGATTCGGAGCTCTCCAGGAGCATTCGCAGATTTGCCCCGTAGTGTATCTGATGCTGCCGCATTCTACCGCGCCAAGGAGGGGAGCTCGACGGAAAAGGTGTTACGGTCTCAAGATGTCGAGGCCGGACGTCCGGTGCCTGACGACCAAAGGTGAAGCACTGGTCGAGCTCCACAAGGTCGCCGAACAGGCCATGAAGGGCCTTATAGCGCCGGTACATGGCCATTGGAAGCCACGCCTGGGAGCTACTTCGGCTTGGTGCAGCGGCTGGTGGACGCCTGTCCACGGATTGAAGTCATCAAGCGCTCCGTCTGCATTGAAGGTGTCCGTCGGGCAAAAGTGCATTGGGGCAAGCTGGATGTGGAGAAGCTTGTGACGGACGGGCCACCGAAGGGCCATGAGCATCGCACGCCCGAAATGTACTACGAGGGCCTCCTGAAGGGTGCCCGCCGAATAGCGGATGAGTGCTCCAAAGATGTAATTTTTGAATAGGCTCGCATTTGTTATCCTGTATGCTGAAAACTTGTTCATATGCGCTAAGCAATGCTTGTTAATTTAAAATATTACCTTCTGTGCGGCCGTTTATCAAATTTGAGAGATGGCAAGTCGTTGGCTTCAGCCCCCATGCCACAAGTCTTTGGGGTGTTAGGGATAAACTTGAGCACTCTTGTTCCCATTCTTGGGTCCATCTAGGAGGCGCTCAACACAACAAACAAGGCAACCGGACTTATAATGCTTGAACACTCTCACTTAGCCATAGAATTCTATAATTTTAAATTTCGTGAAGCCCCTAGTATTCGAAGACCGAAGTTCAGGCGCTATCCACGCCTTGGCCGGATAATTCCGGTTCCTCGCTCTAAGCGGCATAAGTCTTTAGGGATCCGAAAAACCTCTCGAACAGCGACCGACTCTCGCCTATCATGACGGTCAGTTTTAGCTTTCTCCATCGAGGTGCTCGACCCAGCTCAAGCTGAGGCACAATCGCAGTGGTTCTCCGGTGCTACCTTAGCCGATATAGCGGAACGTAAGGTACCAAAACACGGGAGCCGCAAACCCAACTATTGACCCAAGACATGATTCGAGCCAATTCATATAATGCTATAAGTTCGGGTGCCGCACTTGTGAAAGTGTTCGGACTTATCACACCATAATTTTGGGATACTTGAGCCCCTGGTGTATTGGCCGCACCAAAGTGTACGGTTGCAACATGTCATGAAATGAACATATATATGGATAGATAAAAGAGTGCAATAATAGGCAAAATCTATGCATTGTTTATTCAAAAAAGGTACTGCAATGAAGGCAAGACGATACAAATAGTGCGATAAGCAAGGAATGGGACTATCTAATGTGTCCCCCTCCAGGGGTAGGCTGCAGGATGATATGTAAAACAGGTATAATGCTCGTAATAGAAACCACCTGAACATTCGACGTGGCTTTCCGCTTCCCTGGCTATTGCATCGTGAGTTCGGCGATTCAAGTGCCGGACAGGGCTTCTCAAAGAAGGAGTCCTGAAAGTAAGAAAAAGGAAAAAAAAAGGGAAAAAGAAAAAGAATGACACAATCGGGAGCCCCTGGTGCGGTCGAGCCACATTCTTGGCGTGCCGTGGTCTTGCCCTTCCCCATATGCCCATGGTATCTCCAGAGCGTAATTATGTACGCGTAATACTAGCTTCGCAATTTCACGAGGGCGGGGGTTGGGGCCGGATTGCTACGCGTGCTTGAATCGTGCCAGGCGGTCTTGTTGTAGGTTACTCCGTGCGCGCTTGACAGTGTCCGAACGCTTAGTGGTCGGACTCGAGAATTGCTGTGAGAGGCTGCTTTGTACCTCCGCCCGCGAAGACGCCGTGTGCTCCTCCGTTCGAGAGAGCGTTGGTGTTTCCATTGACCGTGATTACTCCTCGAGGGCTGGCATCTTGAGCTTGAGGTATGCGTGGTGCGGCACCGCATTGAACTTTGCAAATGCGGTTCGTCCGTGCAAAGGTGCATGATAGCCGCTGCAGAATGGGGACGATGTCGAAGATTAACTCTTCGCCGGAAGTTATCCGGGATCCCAAGACCACTTCGAGTGTAATCGAGCCCGCATAACCGCCTCTACACCCGGTATGACGCCTTTAAAGGTCGCCTTTGTAGGTTTAATCCTTAAGGGGTCTATGCCCATTTTGCACTGTATCCCCGATAAAGCAGGTTCAGTTGCTGCCGCCGTCCATCAGGACTACTGGTTAGGTGAAATCGTCAATAATTGGGTCAAGAACCAATGCGGCAAAACTGCCGTGGACGAATGCTAGTGGGGTGGTCCTTCGATCGAAGGTGATCGGGCAGGAAGACCATGGGTTGAACTTTGGGGCGATGGCTCCATCACATATCGTCCCTTAGTGCACGCTCCGCTCCCTTTTGGGCATGTGGGTTGCGTATATCATGTTCACCGTCCGCACTTGTGTGGGAAAGCCCTTCATCCTCTATTGTTCGGCGGCCGGGCTCTTCCTCGTCATCGCTATGCAGCCCCTTGTCATTGAGTTCGCACTTAACTTGCTCGCTTGCTAGAACACCCAACACTCCCTGTTGGTGTGATTGGCTGGTTTTTCGGGGGTGCCATGGATCTGGCACAAGCGATCGAGTATTCGGTCCAAGTTGGGCGTGCCCTCGGTATTTCTTTTGAATGGCTTCTTCCGCTGACCGGGTTTAGAGCCTCTGAATCCGGCATTGACGCCCGTATCTTCAGTATTATCGCCGTTAATGCGGCGCTTGTTCTTGTTACGACGCGACCTGCCGTTGCTGTCCTCTCCCGCACAAAAGCGAGTCATGAGGGTTGTGAGGGCTGCTGAGGGAGTCCCAGACTAGGGGGTGTCCGGATAGCCGGACTATCGTCACGGCCGGACTCCAAGACTATGAAGATACAAGATTGAAGACTTCGTCCCGTGTCCGGATGGGACTTTCCTTGGCATGGAAGGCAAGCTTGGCGATACGGATATGTAGATCTCCTACCATTGTAACCGACTCTGTGTAACCCTAACCTATCCGTTGTCTATATAAACCCGAGGGTTTTAGTCCGTAGGACGAACAACAATCATACCATAGGCTAGCTTCTAGGGTTTAGCCTCCTTGATCTCGTGGTAGATCTACTCTTGTACTACCCATATCATCAATATTAATCAAGCCAGAGTAGGGTATTACCTCCATCGAGAGGGCCCGAACACCTGGGTAAAAACATCGTGTCCCTTGTCTCCTGTTACCATCCGCCTAGACGCAGTTCGGGACCCCCTACCCGAGATCCGCCGGTTTTGACACCGACATTGGTGCTTTCATTGAGAGTTCCTCTGTGTCGTCACCGATAGGCCCGATGGCTCCTTCGATCATCAACAACGAAGCGGTCTAGGTTGAGACTTTTCTCCCCGGACATATCTTCGTATTCGGCGACTTTGCACTACGGGCCAATTCGCTTGGCCATCTGGAGCAGATCGAAAGCTACGCCCCTGGCCATCAGGTCAGATTTGGAAGTTTGAACTATACGACCGATATCCGCGGAGACTTGATCTTCGACGGATTCGAGCCACAGCCGAGCGCGCCGCACTGTCTCGATGGGCATGATCTAGCTCTGCAGCCAAACAGTGCCTTGGAGGCTGCACTAGCATCCGCTCTGACCCTTAATCCGGAGCCGGATTCCTCGATCGAGGATGAGTGGTTGGACACCGCCTCGGGGGCTATGATCTCTACGGCGATTGAGCCGAACTCTATCCCTGTCCTTTGCGAAGACCTTGACTCCAGGGTGTTGGACTCCTCTCCGGACTCCGAACCCTCCGCGCCCCTACCAATCGAATCCGATTGGGCGCCCGTTATGGAGTTCACTGCCGCGGACATCTTTCAGCACTCGCCCTTTGGTGACATTCTGAATTCACTAAAGTCTCTCTCTTTATCCAGAGAGCCCTGACCGGATCAAGGATGTGAAGGTTGGGATACTGACGAAATTCAACGCCCACCCACCACCCACTTTGTAGCCATCGGCGATTTAACCGACATGCTCGACTTCGACTCGAAGACGCCGACGGTATGGACGACGATGCCGGAGACGACCAAGACCCAGCGCCTACAAGGCACTGGAAGGCCACCTCGTCATATGACATATACATGGTGGACATCCCAAAAGATGGGAACAGCGATGGAACAACGGAGGATAACCCCTCCAAGAAACAACCGAAGCGCCGACGTCAGCGGCGCCGGTCTAAATCCCGCCACAATAAAAACGGTGATTCCGGCACGGGAGATAATAACACCCCGGACAGTGCGGAAGAGAACCCTCCAAAGCAGGACTCAAAGACAGGAGGAGGGAGAAGCAAGATTCGCACGACAAGGCGGCGTAAAGAGAGGTTGAGGACGAAAATTATGCGCCTCCCTCCGAAGATGAGGCAAGCCTCGACGACGATTTAATTTGTCGTGCCCGAGGATCCCGCCCGAACAGAGGCGTTTGAAACGCAGGCTTATAGCCACGGCAAGCAGCCTCAAGAAAAAGCAAGAACAACTTAGAGCTGATCAAGACCTGCTAGTCGACGGATGGATCAAGTCCTTGCAGTACCAAGAGTATGAACTTGAACGCCTCCAAAGCTACCCCAAACACATGCCATTTCCTCGACTAGAGGAGGAAGCACCCAAGTCACCAACAAGACGACATGGCAGACCGGCCACCCTGCGGGCATGACAGAAGCCTCTCGGCCCTCCACTCAAGGCACACCCCGACGCCGCTGAAAAAGTACCAAGGCACAGGAAAACGCGCCGGACTTGCGAGATATATTGGAGGATAAGGCAAAACACTCAAGATCGATCTACGAATCGCGTGGGCGCCCAACGATGCGGGATGATTACCTTCGCGCCGGATACAGCAAACCCGGCCGGGCCGAACACAGTAGACAAAGCTCATATGAGTTACGTCGTGATATAACCCAATACAGAGGCGCCGCACACCCACTATGCTTCATAGATGAAGTAATGGATCATCAAATCCCTGAGGGCTTCAAACCCGTAAACATCGAATCATACGATGGTACCACAGATCCTGCAGTCTGGATCGAGGACTATCTCCTCCATATCCACATGGCCCACGATGATGATCTACATGCCATCAAATACCTCCCACTCAAGCTTAAAGGACCAGCTCGGCATTGGCTCAACAGCTTGCCGCCAGAATCAATTGGTTGTTGGGAGGACACGGAAGCCGCATTCCTTGATAACTTCCAGGGCACATATGTGCGACCACCAGACGCCGATGACCTTAGCCACATAATTCAGCAGCCAGAAGAATCAGCCAGACAATTCTGGACACGGTTCCTCACAAAGAAAAATCAAATCGTCGACTGTCTGGATGCAGAGGCCCTTGCAGCATTCAAACATAACATCCGCGACGAGTGGCTTGCCCGGCACCTAGGACAGGAAAAGCCGAAGTCTATATAAACCGGAGCTGTAGAGAGGGACCCATCAGTTATCGGCCCTCAGTGCCCTTCCCGGCGATCGAACCTATCCTTTGCGATGAGCAAAAAATTTCACTACAACTGTCACTGTATACTAACAACCGTCCCTCATCATAGTTTTCGGTGATGGTACTTCCGACATTAACAACCGACCAATCATGTTTGAGCAGTCAACGTTTCTGACATACGTGCCCATAATCTACTGACGTCGTACCTTCCAACTGGTCCTTGCCGAGGGTTTATCATCAACGGTGCCCGTCAGTAATAAGTTAGGTGTCAGTTTTGACAGGCCAGCACCGCTGACTTATTGGCCCATAAATTGCTGATGTGGCCGCTTACATGTGGGACCAGAGGTGGGCGACGTGGCTTCTTACATGTGGGTCCATACACTAGTGACAATATCCATATCTGTCACAGGTTGTATACTCCGATAATTTGTTCTATATTTATATTTGTTGCCAAAATGGAACAAATTTCATAATTTGCTTTATGTGACAAAGTATCGCACAGTTGGTGACATTACAATTAAGCACCATGGGACAAAGTATCACACAACAAAATATGACACTTGTCAGTTTCAACTACGACCTGCTGCTCTCGAATTGCCTTGATGACATGTTTACTTAGTCTAATAGGGCATTACAACTTCTTCATTGTAATCTATCAGGGCCAGTTCAAAACCTTCAAGTTCATACTTGTGCACTGGCAGGGCCTTCTTGACAGATTCAAGTTCTTGCTGCTGCTCTGCGAGGGCCGTCTTGATAGCTTCAAGTTCTTCCTTCTGTTTGCTAGGGCCTTTTTCACAATCTCAAGGTCTCCTTGTTGCTCAGGCGGTTCATCCTTGCAAGCTTCAGGCTCATCATGCTGCTCAGCCATGGCATTGTTGACAACTTGAAGGTCTTCTTGTTGCTCTGGTAGTGCCTCCTTACCAGCTTCCGGCTCTTTACACTACAAAAAAAAGACACATCCGTGACATTTTGGGCCGAACGAATTTTTTCCCTGTCATACATATGACACTTCTATGACGATAATTGTGACAAAACCCGGTATCATCATAGATGTGGTGGGATCCTACTTCTATGACAAAAAATCATGATGTAAAATGGGCTTTTCGTCTGGCGGGCCGGAGACGCAGCTGCATGACATTCTTTAGGCCGTCCATGACGGAAAAACCGTGGTAGAATCGAGGGGAGGAAAATTTTGGGAGTTCCCGTTCACGGTGGGAGGTCAGGGCGGCGATGCGCTGCTTTCTCTCGTAAACGACGCGGTGTGCGAGGCGTTGGCTCTAATCGAACCCGGCGAGGTGTTGGGCTCTAATCGAATCCGAAAGGACAGACCGCAGCTACGCGTTCATCGAACCCGAGCGATCGATCGATGGTCGTTAATCGAACCCGATCGGCGATTCTTCGCTATCGCCGCTAATCAAGCCGATCGATTGGATGAAGCGATGAGCGCTATGCGGGGGGTTGGATGAACAGTGAGAGGTGGCGTTGCCTCTGGATGAACAGGACCCCATGGTGTGGAGGGCTGGATGAACAGTAGACGATGGAGGGGTGCCCGTGGAGGGGTGCCCGTGGAGGGGTGGTTGAACAGGACCCCGTGGTGTGGAGGGCTGGATGAACAGTAGATGGTGGAGGGGTGGTTGAACAGTAGCCGGTGGAGTAGCGCGCGGTGGAGGCTGGATGAATAGGAGCCCGTGGAGGCTGGAGGAGGTTGACGGTAGCCCGTGGAGGCTAGAGGAGGTCGACGGTGGAGATGAACAGTATCCCGTGGAGTCCCGTTTTGCGGTACGCCACACCCCTCCCAATGAACATGACCCCCGTTTTGGCCGTAGGAGGTCCGTTTAAATCCGCTTTTCTTACGCCACACCTCCCGATCAACAGACCCCCTTTTTGACCGTAGGAGGTCTGTTTCGTCTGCTTTGTTGTACACCACACCCTCCGATCAACAGGACCCCGTTTTGACCGTAGGAGGTCCGCTTCTCCGCTTTTGCGGTATGCCGCACCCTCCCGATCAACAAGACCCGTTCCGAACGTAGGAGGTCCCTTTCCTCCGTTGTGCGGTACGCCAGCCGTTTCCATCGCTTGTTCCGTCCAAGCCCTCCCGATGAACACGACCACGCATTCCATTTCGACCCAGCCGGTTGGCTCCCACGCGTTCCGTTGCCTCTTGATGAACACGACGCATTCCGTTGCCTCCCCATAAACACGACGCATTCCGTTGCCTCCCCATGAACACAACGACGACGTTGTTTCTCCGTTCCGACCCAGCCATGTACACGAGCCATCGCCGTACGTATGCGCGAGTAGGCGTTCGAGACCCCGCCCGTATGTACACATACGTGGCCGTATTTTCTTTCTTGCACCCTGGCCGCTGTACGTACATGTACATGCTACGTGCACGCCTGTACTACGACACGTGTGCGCCTCTACAACGACTAGTATGTACATACACGTTCGCGACCAGAATGACAACACTACGTACGCTTCGACCAGGTGGGTCCCGACTGTCAGGCACTTCCTTGTGTGCGAAGATGTAGCTGGTGGGTCCCAGCAGTCTGGGGGGCGAATCATTTTTTTGCCCGGACGCACTTCCTTGCGTGCGAAGGTGTAGCTGGTGGGTCCCAGCAGTCAGGGGGAAATGTTTTTTTTCACGAGATACAGTGGCCCGTCCGATGGGTCCCTGCTGTCAAGTGGAGGAATCATTATTTTCCGCGTAATAAGGAGGCACTTCCTTGCTGCGGCCGTGGACCCAGCTGTCAACCTCTCCACATACAGTCCATGTCCGATGGAAGTCGTTCCTTGACCATGTTGACCACGCCGCACCGAGAGCACCGTAGGCGGTGGATGATGGCGAGCCTAGGAAGGGGACGACGTGGAGCCGGGTGAAGACGCCGCAGTGGATGCCCACGCGGAGAGGAGTATGAGGGTTCACTCGTTCGGCTGCGGTGTGAGGCTGCCGTCGCCGCAGGGCCTGGCCAGCGGTGGGAATAGTAGGGGGCGGTGAGGCCTCCGCGGCAGCACAGCCGGCCATGGGAGGCAGGAGCAGGCGGCACGACCGGCGCTGCTTTGGGCGGCTGGAGCAACAAGACCAGAGGTTGAAGAAGCACTACAGCCGTTGGATGGACATCATACGGTCACTGGAGCTAGAATCGTTCATATTGACTAAGTTGACAAAGCCCTCCGTCCCCGTCAACTTAGTAGGCCCACAAGTTAGCCTCACACCAAGGTGGGTCCCAGCTAGCAGGGGGTATTCATTTTTTGTGCGTAATAAGGAGGCACTTCCGGTGGGTCCGAGCTGACAGCGGGGGAACGTTTTTTTCACGAAATACGGTGGCCCGTCCGGTGGGTCCTAGCAGTCAGGGGGGAAACGTTTTTTCGTGAAATAAGGTGGCCTGTATGGTGGATCCCTGCTGTCAGGTGGAGGAATAATTATTTTGCACGTAATAAGGAGGCACTTCCTTGCGGCCGCCGTGGACCCAGCTGTCAGCCTCTCCACGTACAGTACTCTTCCGATGGAAGTCGGTCATTGACTATGTTGACCACCCCACGCCAAGAGCACCAGGGCGATGGACGATGGTGAGGCCTAGGAAGGGGACAACGCGGAGCCGGGGAAGACGCAACAGTGGAAGCCCACGTAGAGAGGAGTACGAGGGTTCACTGGTTCGGCTGCGGTGTGAGGCTGCCGTCGCCGCAGAATAACATGGGGTGTGGGTGAGTGGAGGGATGGCCTGGCCAGCGGTGGGAGTAGTATGGGGGCTGTGAGGCCTCATGGCAAGACAACCGCCACGGAGGCGAGGAGAAAGGCGGCACGACCGGCGCTGCTTTGGGCGGTTGGACCAAGAAGACTAGAGTTTGAAGAAGCACTACGACCGTTGGATGGACATCGTACGGTCATTGAAGCTAGAATCGTTTATATTGACTAAGTTGACAAAGTCCTTGGTACGCTCCAACTTAGTAGGCCCACAGGTCAGCCTCCGGAACGGTGCGCCCCAGATGTCAAGGGGAGGAATCATTTTTTGGGCGGCCGAAGCTAAGAATATCCGAGATTGAAGAAGAAGCACGACATTCGTTGGATAGACATCCAACGGCCACTGCTGCTAGAACCGTGTGTTGACTATAATAAGTTGACAAAGGCTTGCATACGTGTGAACTTATTTTTTTAGGGGACGCGTCACTTATTAGGCCCACAAGTGTGTGGCAGAGAACTTATAGCCCATTTGCATTTTGTAAGAATGTACAACCCATTTTTGAATTCTAATGGAATTTACAACAGCCCATTTACAGTTTGTTAAAAGTACATCCCATTTTCTAGCTAGGACAACGATTAATAATTTCAACCAACCATTGAGGACATAATTCAAAAAAAATTCCCACATTTTGATGGGATCCGAAATATTTTTATCCCGAAATTTCTAGTCAGATTAAATATAAATTTGTATTACGCAAAATCCAATGAAACATTGCGCGCGCAACAATGAAAATTTAAGATTTTCAAAATCCATAAAAAATATTTTATAAACTAATTTCGTGTTTGGTGCATTTTTTATGGTTACTGCCCAGTTTTTTTACATCCCATTTATTTTTTTTAAAGCCCATTTTCCTGTTAAGCCTAATGCATCCCTCCTAGGAAAGATTTGCAGCCCAGCGGGGCGGAGAATAACAAGTTGACCTTGCCTGGGTATTCCTCAAAAAGACGTATAGCTGGGCTAGCCATTTTCATCTTGAAAAAATTAGTATCTGGGCTGGATATCTGGCTTGGGCTAGACGGGCCACAACCGCCCAGTTAATACCCTACTCTCCTCTGAACAACAACGGAATCATCGCCAAGAAAAACTCTCTGATTTCACGCCTCAAAAACACAAATATCGCCGAGCTGCTTGGTCCCAATTGTCGGCCGCACCTTGTGCAATTCTCTCGCTTATATTGACTACATAGGTTGACAATGGTGTGGGACCGTGATGTCGTGAAACCAGGACAAAGCAAAAAAAGTTGTACATAATAAGGAGGCACTTATGTCACGTGCACGGCTATGTCCCTAGTGGGTCCCTAGTGTCATCCAATCAAAATAAAGTCATCTCCCTGAATCCTCATGTTCGCTGATGATGTTAACAATGCTCGGCGCCACGGCGAGCGCAACAACTCGAAGGACAACGGAGAGGGCCTCGCAGGCCCTACGGATGGTCTGATACAACGCCTGCTGCTCATTCAGGAAGCCAGGATCATCGGACACCTATGAGCACCTTCGAGAAACTGAGACGGCACGAAACGGTAAGGCCGCGCTTGGGAGCTCTGGTTTATTTCAAACCAGTATTAACATACAAGTTTAATTTACTCGTCGTCGGAAACAACGCGTAAAATACAGGCGTAATGAAACCGAGGGCCCGAGGTCTGTAAGTAAAACCGGCGGGTTATGCGTGTAATTTGAGAGACCATTGTATATTTTACGAGCACTGCTATATGGACAACGTTACCGGACGATACATGCACGACGTGCGTATCATGCCATCCATGGGCAAGGCTGAAACAGCAGCTAACGGCTGGATTAGCAATTGTCCGAGTGTCGTTCAGCGTTTTTATCGTGTGTGAAGTACTTCCGATAATTTATTAGTTAAAATCGACCAACCAAGCGCCTTCGCCCGAGACCATCTGCTTTAATTTACAAGCGTCAGTTTTACAAGCGGTTTTGGTTGGAAAACGACGATCCAATCATGACCTAATATCATGAGTTGGTCGGAAGATCATATGGTTTCACGTCTAACCTACCCGACTTGTCGTATAGGCTATGAATGAAACATCAGACGATGAACTTCTTAAGCATGGAAACAACAGAAGAGGATGATCTTATTAACAAGCAAATCACTGGCATTCGATCGACATGCAAAACAATACGAAGCATTATTCTCAGGAGGCACGGTGAACAGCTCGTGATGCCGCATGCCACAACATTCCAAGCTCAACTTTGCAATCAAACAAGGCCTAGCATTACATAGACAATATTCAGAACAAAATCTTAACACAAGAATATCTCAGCAGAGTAACTATTTACTTCTAAACCGAACACGTGAATAAGGAAAAACACTCGGCGCTGCTCACAAAGAAGGGCGTCCCACTCAAAAATATCAAATGCATGTCTTCTGGCTAACATCAATGAGCAAATTTTGACAAGGTTTTCCAATTCCAACACATTAAACTAACGTCTTCTTGCTAACATCAATGATTAAACTTTGACAAGCTTTTCCCATTCAAAATATGTAATGCCTATGATCGAGAAGTCCTATCATAGCTTCTTGTACTTGTTTGGGCACTTTTTGCCCAGGGGACTCCATGTGTTGTTAAATTGCCAATTGTCTCTGCAGACTAGTCATGTCACCGGTGTCTAATAATACTCTGTAAAGCTTCTCGGTCATTCCTTCTGTAATGTAGTGCAAACAAGGATCGCTTCTTTTCTCGCAAAGTGGAAGACCAATCGACCCAATAATGCAGCAGTTTGCCTTAGACAAATTGGCTCCTTTTGTGCAGTTCAACTAAAATCAAAGTCGGAATAAAACCGAGCATTAATTTTGATATCCCTGTAAGCAACAATAGGCATAAGGGAAACAATTACTGAGAAATAACGGTTGATGACTTGTACTCCCAGAAGAAAAACATCTCTTGATCTACTTTATCTTAATGGGAAAGAAAGCAGAGAGTAGCAATTCTCCATCGGTGTGATTCATTCATATTGACCGAGACATTATCTTAACAATGCCTTGTTTCAACATGTATAAAGAACGACAAAGCGTAAAAAGTACCATTCCTAAAACAATGCAACTGATTCATTTTAACAGAGACATTATCTTAACAATACCTTGGTTAAACATGTAGAAAGAACTACAAAGCAAGATAGTACCATTCCTAACAAGTGTTGCGCTTGAAATAAGATTCAGTAGTTAATTAATTCTCGAGAGTGGCATTGCTTAATCTTACCAAATGCATTAGATTAAAGAAAAGCATAAACAGTTCCAGGGAGAGTGGGCAACAACAATATGTGCTTCCATCTACTTATAAAGGGGGTGATGCAGAGTTTGTTGTAACAAAGCAACAATCATCATGTCTGGGTTGGTCCCATTATTGTTCACTACTTAATGGGAAAAGACAGCAATACAATAGCTTCAATTCAATATTTATTTAAAACAGTACCAATACAAGTAGCACAACATCTCAAAGCACACTGCACAATCATGTGGATGAAGGCCTATACTGACCTTTCATGAGACCACCAGGATAAAATACGAATCTGCCAACACGAATAGGAAATCCAATCTCGTTTTGTGCAGTTGCACTGAAATAAAGCAAAGTGTTTCACGTAGTGAAGCAAAATGTTGCAATAGCAACAAGTTGAATAGATATCCCTGTTTAAACAGAGGCAAAAAAGGAATCAGTTACTGGCTAATAAAGGAGGATGAAACATGCGGCCACAAAAATGGTAATCCCGCCATTCCCTAACAAGTGTTAAGTTTAGAAATAAGATTCAGTAGTTAATTCTGAGAGTGGCATCAATTACTGGCTTATAAAGGGGGTGACGCTGAATTTGTTGTAACAAAGCAACAAGCATCATGTCTGGATTGGTCCCATTTTTGTTCACTACTTAATGGGAAAAGACAGCAATACAATAGCTTCAATTCAACATTTATTTAAAACAGTACCAAAACAAGTAGCAAAACATCTCAAAGCACACTGCACAACATGTGGATGAGACCAAGATTTGAAACAACTCGCCACGAAGAGTGGAAACAAATCTCGATCTCCTTTTGCGCAGTTCCACAAAAATTATGCAAAGTCACCGGTGTGACACTCAAGTTGAACTGCACAAAACACTCTTAAAACATAAGTATTTCGAGTAGCGAAGCAAAATGTCGCAATAGCAACAAGTTGAATCGATACCCCTGTTTTAACAGAGGCAAAAAAGGATAGTAGCATTTCTAAAACGGTTGTATTGATTCATATTAACAGAGACATTCTCTTGAAACAACATTCGTTAAAACATGTAATTTACTTTTAACAGTGGCATTGCTTCAATTTTCTCATGCATTCTTAGATTAACAATAGCAAAATAGCTGTATGGGACATGCCAGCACCATGTGCGTCCACACGTATAAATGGGTGATGCAAAGTATGTAGCCAAGCAGCATATATGCGTTGGTCCCATATTTGTTCTCTTTGAACCTTTTTCCTATGTGAGGGCAGCAAATCTAGTCCTGCACAAACTACCCGACCCCCCCCCCAGTTTCTTTCCCTTTTCAACAAAGAGATTGGTTCCTTACAGATGTGTGTACTGGGTTACCCCCTTTTTCCCTTTTCGACCTACAAAGCGGCTGGATAGCCAGTATATACTACTTTCCACCCCTCCTTTCCTCATTGAACCACGTCCTAGATTCTTGCTCCAGCCCACCACACCCTTCTTTCCTCTTTGAACCAAGACCTAGATTCGACTACAGATTGAAAAAGATCCACATGCAGCTAGAGCAACGACGGTTTCAAAGAAACTTATACCTTAGGGTCGCTGGATGTGGCAAGGCGTGTGGCGGAGGCAGGATCTGCCCACACTACGCACGGCAGCGAGGAAGAAGGGGTCGGTGGCCTCCCACAAAGCGCTGGGTGAAAGAGAACAACGCAGCCAAGAAGTGGATTGCCTCCCTCGCCAAGGCGATAGAGTGAACGCTGCACCTCCTCCCCTTCCCAGGTGCGATGGGATACTGACGCCTCCTTCACCAGCTGTGAGGGGAGAGAGAGACAAGAGGCCAACACAAGTATTGTTTAGATCTGGTGAAGAGAGGGTGAGAGACTGTGAATATAGCAAACCCTAGCAAATGAACGTTGAGCCTCCAAAGTGTAACATATATGTAGTCTTGGCGAGCGTGTGGAGAGTGCAAACCCTAGCGAACAAGCGTTGAGGCTCCCGCTTATATATATATATATACTAATGTAGTATTTAATCGAACTCCGTGCCTTCACCGCACTGCTTTTGGCTGTATGATGGTGAGCCAGCCACATTTTGGGCCCACCTGTCATAAACCCAAAGGCAGTGCACTAAGTCAATGAAGCTGTGTCCATATAGTACTCTTGTGTATACGACTAATATATAGTGGAGTGGTTTTCTTATTCTCTCCATAACAATCGCTTTTAAATTGTGTAAGTACGTAAACGAAACTCTTTATTTAATGTACAAAGGAAGAAAGCTAGTACTACTTCCGATGAACTAATGATCCACGCCCACGCCCCGGTCGCACTTCCTGTCCTTCACGTGTGGTACACTACCCTCCCTTAAGTGAACAAACCACAAATGCGCCTAAATTATCGGAAACGTGTGAGAGTGTGTACAAATAAAGAATTTTAATTTCAATTATCGGAAAGGTTTGAGAGTATTACAAAGTTTGACTTCAGTCAAATCTAATATGTGGAGTAAATAAAAATGGAGGGCTACTACGTCCATCCGGGTTTTTAGTCCACACCATTTTTTAAATCAAAGTTAATAGCTGGACAAATAAAATTATAGGGGAGCTGGAGACAAAGTTGTGAGAAGGCCTAGAAATCAATACAAAACTTATGCTCTTAGTACCAACGTCGATCCTTCTTCGAGGACAAATTTGGTTCATAGCCAATTGTGTGATAAAATTGCACCAACGTGAAAGACGACTGCGTCTCCAACGCAACCCGGGTGAACTGATGAAGGATATCATCTTTGTGCGTAACAAGCAAAGAGCACTGATAGAAGACAGCTTGTTTTTCATTGAAAATCGATCAGCTTCACCAGCCGACGCAACCATAAGGCGCAACCATAAGGCGCAACCATGAGCATCGATAGGTCATCATGGTGATGCATCATCCATTTGGCATCAAGTTTGGGTGAGGCACCTATGAAGTTCGACAAATCCTCACTGTGGTCTGTTTCTTCTCAGTAATCAAGCTTGAGGAAGGAAGAACCACGTGGCAGAGGACAATGAGCGGAACAACAATGGCCATCCAATTTTGTGCAGTTCCACTAAAATTGAGGAAGACATGCCGGGTATGGAGACACACATCGCTGTTTCTAAAAATATAAAAAAGGGTTAGCAACGACATCTCAATTGTCAATAAGAATTAATGAAAAGTACACCAACAAATGTAAGCATCATAATTATATCTTGATGGGAACTAAACCAGGATACCCGAGAAAAAAGCATTTCTTCATTTAACCAAAGGATAGTACTACCACCATATGGACAATGACCGCACAACCACCATGTACTTTTTGTCTAAACAACATGTATACCTCCACCGAGGCATAAATCAGACAACTTTTCGAGTGGCATTTCCTCTATAATAGTACTAGTAGGTGATGTTGGACCAGCCGATTTAACCCTAGCTACTATGCATGGGGAGCCGGGGAGTAGTCGCATAGAAGAAAACCCGCACGAGCGACAGGGAGCTGGACCAAGACAAGAAGTTATACCTCAGGTGGGCGAGATGTCGTTTAGGCGGGCGGGCGGGATCTGCCCACAAGACGGCAGCGAACAAGGGCGCGGAGGATCTTCGTCCGTGCCAGCGCCGGCTCCGAGAGGACGGTGCGCATCGGCTTCCTCCATCGCCGGCGGCGACAACGTCAACGCTGCACCTCCTCACCTCCTGCAGCGGACGGGATTCGGCCGGATCTGTGACCACCTGTGAGGAGAGAGATAGAGTGGCCACTGTCATCTTGTTTTGATATGGAGAGGGTGAGAGAGCGAGACGCGAGAAACTCTATCAAACAAGAGGCTATAATGGAGTAAAAAAATCTCTCCATAGAAGTGGTTTTAAATAGAATACGCTCGTTCCCAGAAAAAAGAAACGAAAACTGGCGGACAATTTTTTAAGGGTCTGTCTAGGACACATCTAGATGTGACATAGTTATGTCACATCTAAGTTGATGTCCACTCTGTTTGTGGTCTACTTTTTTTCCTATTTTTTTGTTTCTTGTTGCGACATTATATACTTGTGGGAGCTTAGATGTGATATCCTTAAATAACATCTAGATGTGAATTAGACAAACTGATTTTCTAACGTACCAAGAAAGAAAAATCGATCAAAAAACACGCCCCCGCTTCCAGGTCGCGAGAGTCGTCGCGCACACACACACATAGACATAGACATGCATATCCGTGTTTACGTAAAATTCCATTTCCATCTGCATCTCCAATCATATTTGTCCAACTGGCACATTATTTACGTTGTTAATTATATACGCAGCAATATTAACGCATAACGCCTCTTGTTTGCGCCGTCCGGACCGCTGCCACGACTGTTCTCGACCAACCTGAACCCTCTTCATCACCCGCGTGCTTCTCGCCCAAACGGTCGATTGCCGCATTCATGCCCGGCCAGAGCGAACACGACCTCTCATCGGCGCCCGGCATTGAAGCGGTAAGGCCGCCGAGAGAGCATCGCTCGCCGCCGCTTCAGTGCACGCGGGTTGCTCCGCGTTCAAAGGTCGCAATAGCCGGCTACAACATGCATGTAGAAAGTTCTTGGGAGTCCGTGCTACAGCTAGCTGTCCTCCCCCAACTCGTCAATCTCTTCCGGTAGTGCTAGTACTCCATGGCGCGATCCATCAACAAGCAGGCGAGAAAGTTATCATATACTCGGTTTGCGGTGAGTGACATGCCGAGCGACTGTGTGGGGTCGAGCCGTGGAGGAGGGTGAGACACGAACACGGTAGACGTGATTTAAACGTTGGTTTTGCTCGATGACGCGATCCAACGAAACGAAACGTTGGTTTGTCTCCGTTTCCATTTTTTTCTCCGGAAAAACGGAAACTTTCCACTCCATTTTTATTCCTATTCCAAGGTTGCCCCAATACAACATTCCATCAAATACAAAGGAAAACTAACACGCATGCTGATGCATCTCAATGATTCACAGATCATAGCCAATATTTCCTTCACAACTAAAGAAACAAGTTGTGAGAGCGTGTACGAAAGAAAAACTACTGAACTACGACTTAAACCCTAAACCCTAAACATGATTTAATTTCCTGGCCAGGTAAAACCTGTCGAAGGAAAGACGGCTGGCACCCTCGAATCATACGATGCTTTTGTGCAGTTCCACTAAAAACGACTTGAGCATCCTTGATGGCAAAGATATTGAAGAAGTGTTATTAGAATAATAGTACTGTCACTACTTCATGAGACATAAACTCATCACAAGTAGAAATCCGGTAGAAGTAGAGAAAGATCGACATGGAGATGGAGCTACGGCAGTGGAGCAAACCGGCTCCAAAAGGAAGATGGACTACCTGGGACGTCGGGTTGTAGCTAGAAGGGCGGTTGGGACGCGGCATTGGCCCATACCGCGGTGACCCCCGATTGGGACGCACCGACTGTGGGTTTTCTCCCTCGCCGATGTCAATCAAGGCGTCACGCAGTAACATTGTTCCCTTCCCCACCAAGTGGATCAGGCCCGCTGCTCTATGCTTGTGAAGAGAGCAACCTAAGCAAGCAGGCTTGTAGCTTAGGCTCCTGCTAGTGTATATATAGTGGTTTTCTTTTTCTCTCCATATCAACCATTTTGTATTGCGTACGTGTCATTCAAGAGTGAAATGATGGTTTCTTCTTCCAACTAACTTACTGTGTGATTTGACTGCTCCTTAGTGGCCCCTACACGTACTCCCCCTATGTGTATGCAACAGTCACACGTACACATGGATGCAAAAACGCGCGCGACGCCCTAATGCATGCATGTCCGAGCACACGACGGAACACACACGGTCACGCTCAAGTGCTCAACCTACACGTGCATGCACACACATACTCGATCGGTGGTGAGCTAGTGACCGTATAAACACCGGAAAATATATATATTGAGCGAACGAAGGATTATGAAGTCCATCGACGTATTTTTACAAATATACAAAGGATGCATGCTGTATTTATCTTGTTTGAAATTAAGCCATATTAACCGGAGAGGAGGCAGTATGGACTAGCATTACTTTGCTGTGTCCCGTCAACTTGCCGAACAAGGAGAAGGCTGCACTTTGAATGTGGCCGAGAGCTGGCTTGATGAAACACCTCGGTTCCTACTTATTTTTTTGTGAGGTACCTCGCTTCCTAGCGACCAGTGTCTTGGCTGATCGTCCTAAGAATGCTTATATATGAATAAAGCTCTCTCATTTACCCGCAAAAATGATTAAGCCATATTAACCGGAAAGGAGGGAGTATGGACTAGCACTACTTTTTGGTGTGTCCCACAACTCACAGAACAAGGAGAAGCTTGCAGACAAGGTGAAGCTCACACGCCTTTTGACTAATGCAACCTACCCTCGGTGGACATGCATCAGTCTGTTCGGTGTCAGATTGTCAGAGGCATACACTGTATTAGTACCCAACATGCAGAGTACCATCATTGTTCGACTTCAAGAAGAGGCGAAGAGCCAAGAGCAGTAGTACGAGTAGTACTACTACTAGAACCGCATGGTGGATCGTCTGTACTCTTATTTTTTATCTCTGATAAAGTACACGTTTATTCCGGAGAAGGGCGGAAAACGGCAGCCCAACATGTAATGAATGATATCGATCAACCAACCATGCTCGAATATATCTTGGCCTCCGTGCGAGCCCGTCTGTGTGTTCTAGCTCCTCGTCTATCTCAAGGAGCGGCGGGTTAGCTCTTTGCCGTCAATTGAGATCGGTTTGCTCACACTCCTATCCCACATGTCAGTGATATGCCAAGAGGAGGTGCGTTGACCGACTGGCCATACGGGTACTTGGTTTTGCACCTTCATACTACTCCTCCCTCCGCACAGCCATGTATGGCGCTTCATTATGATGCATTTCTCTCAATGCATTTCCACCACCAGAGAGACTATAGACGCGTTTGGTTTAATGCTCAATTAATTAGGGCGTGGTAACCGCAATCAAGTCCACAATTTTCTCTCCATGTACTGTACTACTACGGAGTGGAGTAAGTGCATGCATGTGTGTACCGGTGGAAGCATTGCATGCATGTGTGTACGCATTATTCCCTCTAGTAATAGACGCCGCTATAACTACCAATGTTATTTTTCAGCCGATCGCTAGACGCCTTGGTCCCACAGATTTTTTTCTTTTTTTTCGGCCTACCAGATAAACAAAGTGATTTGATGGAGTAGTATGAGCGGATTCAAAGAAGAGTGTATTGATGGTTGCTTCTTTAGAGCAACTTACAAGGGAAAGGTGGGGCTTATGATTTGACTGCTCATTACTCACTATTAATGCGGCGCAACGACCGGGCTGAGTCTCCCATGCGGTTTTGCACTACCCCCTCGATTCTTAAATATACTCCGGAGTATTTGTCTTTCTAGAAATTTCAACGAGTGACTACTCAAATATTTGTCTTTTTAGAGATTTCAAATGGACTGGCACATACGGATGTATATATACATATTTTAGAGTGTAGATTCACTCATTTTGCTCCATATGTAGTCACTTGTTGAAATCTCTAGAAAGACGAATAGAATATTTAGGAACGGAGGGAGTACACATACGAAGCAAAATGAGTGAATCTACACTCTAAAATATGCCCGTTTGAAATTTGTAGAAAGACAAATATTTAGGAACGAAGGAGTATAATTTTGTGCATGACACATGGACCCGGATGATGAAGAGGCTTCTGGCAATGCTATCAAGCCTCCATCATTTGTTTACATAATTGACGTACTATACAAATAATTTTCCAGCGACATGAAATTGTACAATGCTGTGAGGTTTCAGCTTTTGTTTCGCGTGTCTTGCCATCGATGCTCTTTCGGAAACAATAAAAACTAACTTCCTTGTTAATGCATGTCAATTATTAGCGTATCGAGCTAATAATTACATCACAACTGAAGACAGAGTTGTGAGAAGGTGTTAAATTAAAATTGATCCATGCTTTCATTGGCAGCAACATCCCCCCAGCTTTGTCTAAATCAACAAGGCATGTTGGGAAAAAAGTAGCTGTCTGGAGCATGCAACATTCCGATCATTTTGTGCAGTTCCACCAAAATAGAGCTGAGCGTCCCTGTTCCAAAGATATTAAGTGTGATTAGGATAATAGCTGACTGCTGATGAAACAATAAACACACAAATAAAAGCCAGTCACCTTTGCAGTTTCTCTTAAGACTAACTAGTTGGAGAAGATTAGGCTCGGAGTTGGATGAGGAGGATAGAGCAAAACCAATCTCCCTTTGTGCAACAAGATCGCACTGAAATGTAGAGACGCGTTGCCCGTGTGACATTTTAGTACAACCGCACAAAACACTCTTAAGAAAAAAGTGATTTGTGCAGTTCACCAAAAGGTCGCAACGAGGTGAAATGGATAGCCCTGCTTGCAAAAAAAGAGGTAGAAAGAAAACAATTATCGGCCAATAACAGTTGATGACACATGAGACGCATTTAAAAAGAAGCCTATTCCTTGTCCTAAGGGAAGATAACAACACGGTTGTGTTTGTCTAAACGGTGTGAGGACGATAATGCAATATGGAAAGTACCGGATGAGCTACGCTTTTGGGCAAAGAACTATGGAAGATCCACATGCAGCGGCGTGGGAAGACGGCAAAGGAGCAAGGCCGAGGGGATACACGGAGGTCGCCGGATGTAACTAGGTGAGCCCGGCGGCGGAATCTATGAGCAGTGGCGTTAGCCTGCGCACGAGCTTGGTCGACAGAGCAGCGTGTACCTTGCAGATCGGGACATGCTGCCTCGGCGCCGTCGAAGCGGAGAACGATGCACTTCCTCCCTTTCTCGGCGGACGGGATGCGGCTGGATCAGTGACCAACGATGAGAGAGAGAGGCCACCGCACTCCCTTTCCCCCGGCGGACGGGATGCGGCCGGATCAGTGACCAACGGTGAGAGAGAGAGGCTGCCACAGCCTTGTGTGAGATACTTTGAAGAGCGACAAACCAGGTAGGCAGGCTCCATTGTATATAGTGAGCGGACTACCTTTTTCTCCATA